>JBBDGP010004646.1:0-67209 GCA_037952835.1 Lithobates septentrionalis
GATATTTGGGGTGTCCCGTAGTCACGCTGTGTTCTCTTCTCTTGGCGCAGTGGGGCGGTTGGCAGGGGTGGGGTGACATTTGGGGTGTCCCCATAGTCACACTGTGTTCTCTTCTCTTGGCGCAGTGGGAAGAGTGGGGCGGTTTGCGGGGGTGGGGTGACATTTGGGGTGTCCCCATAGTCCCGCTGTGGCGCAGTGGGAAGAGTGGGGCGGGGGTGGGGTGATATTTGGGGTGTCCCCGTAGTCACGCTGTGTTCTCTTCTCTTGGCGCAGTGGGAAGAGTGGGGCGGGGGTGGGGTGATATTTGGGGTGTCCCCGTAGTCGCGCTGTGTTTCTCTTCTCTTGGCGCAGTGGGAAGAGTGGGGCAGTTGGCCGGGGTGGGGTGATATTTGGGGTGTCCCCGTAGTCACGCTGTGTTCTCTTCTCTTGGCGCAGTGGGAAGAGTGGGGTGGGGTGACATTTGGGGTGTCCCCATAGTCCCACTGTGTTCTCTTCTCTTGACGCAGTGGGAAGAGTGGGGCGGTTGGCCGGGGCGGGGGTGGGGTGACATTTGGGGTGTCCCGTACTCACGCTGTGTTCTCTTCTCTTGGCGCAGTGGGAAGAGTGGGGTGGGGTGATATTTGGGGTGTCCCCGTAGTCGCGCTGTGTTCTCTTCTCTTGGCGCAGTGGGAAGAGTGGGGCGGGGTGGGGTGATATTTGGGGTGTCCCCGTAGTCACACTGTGTTCTCTTCTCTTGGCGCAGTGGGAAGAGTGGGGTGGGGTGATATTTGGGGTGTCCCGTAGTCGCGCTGTGTTCTCTTCTCTTGGCGCAGTGGGAAGAGTGGGGCGGTTGGCCGGGGTGGGGTGATATTTGGGGTGTCCCCGTAGTCACACTGTGTTCTCTTCTCTTGGCGCAGTGGGAAGAGTGGGGTGGGGTGATATTTGGGGTGTCCCCGTAGTCGCGCTGTGTTCTCTTCTCTTGGCGCAGTGGGAAGAGTGGGGCGGTTGGCCGGGGTGGGGTGATATTTGGGGTGTCCCCATAGTCACACTGTGTTCTCTTCCTTGGCGCAGTGGGAAGAGTGGGGTGGGGGTGGGGTGGGGTGACATTTGGGGTGTCCCCGTAGTCACACTGTGTTCTCTTCTCTTGGCGCAGTGGGAAGAGTGGGGCGGGGTGACATTTGGGGTGTCCCCATAGTCCCGCTGTGTTCTCTTCTCTTGGCGCAGTGGGAAGAGTGGGGCGGTTGGCCGGGGCGGGGGTGGGGTGACATTTGGGGTGTCCCGTACTCACGCTGTGTTCTCTTCTCTTGGCGCAGTGGGAAGAGGTCAGCGGCTACGATGAGAACATGAACACCATCCGGACGTACCAGGTCTGTAACGTCTTTGAATCGAGTCAGAACAACTGGCTGAGGACCAAGTACATCCGGCGCAGGGGAGCGCACCGGATCCATGTGGAGATGAAGTTCTCGGTGCGGGACTGTAGCAGCATTCCCAATGTTCCCGGGTCTTGTAAGGAAACCTTCAATCTCTATTATTACGAGTCTGACTTTGACTCGGCCACCAAGACGTTTCCTAGCTGGATGGAGAATCCCTGGTCCAAGGTGGACACCATTGCTGCCGATGAGAGCTTCTCCCAGGTGGATCTGGGTGGTCGTGTCATGAAGATCAACACTGAGGTGCGCAGCTTTGGACCGGTCTCTAAAAATGGCTTCTACCTGGCATTTCAGGATTATGGCGGCTGCATGTCACTCATCGCCGTGAGGGTCTTTTACAGGAAGTGCCCGCGGGTGATCCAGAACGGGGCAGTATTCCAGGAGACCTTGTCTGGGGCGGAGAGCACCTCCTTGGTGGCGGCTCGAGGGATTTGTATATCGAATGCCGAGGAGGTGGATGTGCCAATAAAACTGTACTGCAATGGAGACGGGGAGTGGCTGGTACCCATTGGGCGGTGTATGTGTAAAGCGGGGTACGAGTCGGCGGAGAACGGGACGGTGTGCCGAGGTAAGACCTTCTCCAAAAATGTCCTTTCATGTTTTCTGTGTTTATCTGCCATATACCTGCTATGTGTTCTGCCCACTGACACCAATGCTGGGGGTTATTATTGCACTCACTGACACCAATGCTGGGGTTATTATTGCACTCATTGACCCCAATGCTGGGGGTTATTATTGCACTCACTGACACCAATGCTGGGGGTTATTATTGCACTCATTGACCCCAATGCTGGGGGTTATTATTGCACTCACTGACACCAATGCTGGGGGTTATTATTGCACTCACTGACACCAATGCTGGGGGTTATTATTGCACTCATTGACCCCAATGCTGGGGGTTATTATTGCACTCACTGACACCAATGCTGGGGGGTTATTATTGCACTCACTGACACCAATGCTGGGGGTTATTATTGCACTCACTGACACCAATGCTGGGGGTTATTATTGCACTCATTGACCCCAATGCTGGGGGTTATTATTGCACTCACTGACACCAATGCTGGGGGTTATAATTGCACTCACTGACACCAATGCTGGGGGTTATTATTGCGTTTTCAGACACTGATGCTGGGGATATTATTCCTGCCACTGGCACCGATGTTGAGGGTTATTACTAGCACTGGCACCAATATTGGGGGTTATTACTAGCACTGGCACCAATGTTGGGGGTTATTACTAGCACTGGCACCAATGTTGGGGGTTATTACTAGCACTGGCACCGATGTTGAGGGTTATTACTAGCACTGGCACCGATGTTGGGGGTTATTACTAGCACTGGCACCGATGTTGAGGGTTATTACTAGCACTGGCACCAATGCTGGGGGTTCTTATTGCGTTTTCAGACACTAATGCTGGGGGTTATTATTTCATTCACTGTCACCAATGTTGGGGGTTATTACTAGCACTGGCACCGATGTTGAGGGTTATTACTAGCACTGGCACCAATGCTGGGGGTTCTTATTGCGTTTTCAGACACTAATGCTGGGGGTTATTATTTCATTCACTGTCACCAATGTTGGTTATTGTTCTCCTACGTCTTCACTACCTTGCAAAAAATGCAGCAGGACCAGGGTTTTGGGGTTAGGGTAATGTTCTGCTATGTTGGGGATCCTCTATTATTTTGTACTTTGTCCCCCCCCACCAATGAACTGCAATGTCCTCCCCCCCCCCCCCCCCCCACCAATGAACTACAATGTCCTCCCACTTTCCAACGTGTTCCCTGGAAAAGACCCCCCCCCCGTGTGTACTCCCCCCATGGTCCTCATCTTCTAGGGCTGGTGGACTGTCACTGCACCCCTCTGATCCAAGCACTATTGTAATCTGGTAAAATATTCCAGCTTCCCGGATCTGTGGGAATAAAAGTGCTGGATTTACCGGAAATCCCAACATGGTGCCAGCTGCTCGGATCATTGCAGACCAGCCAATCAGGGTCCTCGCTGTGCCTAGAAATGGAGGCTGCAGAATCTCCTACAGGTGACACAATGGAGGATCCTGATTGGACAAGACCAGTGGTGGAATCAGAGTGCCTCTCTTTGACTGCCATAAACTCACTGAATGCTTTCTATAGAAAGAAATATTTCATAAACCGACAGGAAGGAAAAAAGAAGAGTGGAACCAAGAAAAGGTCCTTCACCGTACAGTGTGGTCCTGGGAACAGCCAATTCCACCCCACACTGAGGAGAGTGACGTTTTATGAGATTCTCTTCTTCTGACTGATTGTCCCCCCAATACTTCGGAGATCGTCCCCCATCTATACATGTAATGGGTCCTGGTCATCTGACATGTAGAGTCCATATACAGGACCAGGCTGACTGATAGGACCCACAAGCAGTCTGACTGTTCCATGTGCAGAGCGTCCAGAATCGGGCTCACCAATCGGGCCCCACACACGGTTTAGTCTGACCTTCTTTAGGAATGAGCTCTTAGTATTCCATGTGCAAAGCAGTGGGCTCAGTAATACCTGCACACTGGTGATGTGCCCGAGGGATGAGCATGTTAGTCATAGCTGAAATGGGCATATGTAGAGTGAAGTAAGCAGAGAGGGGTCAGCCAGGAACAAGATGAATGAGGGTCTGATGTTCTGGTGAGTGTACGATCTTTATCTGATTATCATCAGTCATTTTCTGATGGACAGGCGAGGGTGCGGACATTGATGGAGGATGGGCGAGGGTGCGGACATTGTCTGATGGACGGGCGAGGGTGTGGACATTGATGGACGGGTGAGGGTGTGGGCATTGATGATGGACGGGCGAGGGTGCGGACATTGATGGAGGACGGGCGAGGGTGCGGACATTGATGATGGACGGGCGAGGGTGCGGACATTGATGGAGGACGGGCGAGGGTGCGGACATTGATGGAGGACGGGCGAGGGTGCGGACATTGATGATGGACGAGCGAGGGTGCGGACATTGATGGAGGACGGGTGAGGGTGCGGACATTGATGGAGGACGGGTGAGGGTGCGGACATTGATGGAGGATGGGCGAGGGTGCGGACATTGATGAAGGACGGGCTAGGGTGCGGACATTGATGAAGGACGGGCGAGGGTGCGGACATTGATGATGGACGGGCGAGGGTGCGGACATTGATGGAGGACGGGTGAGGGTGCGGACATTGATGGAGGACGGGCGAGGGTGCGGACATTGATGATTGACGGGCGAGGGTGCGGACATTGATGATTGACGGGCGAGGGTGCGGACATTGATGGAGGACGGGCGAGGGTGCGAACATTGATGATTGACGGGCGAGGGTGCGGACATTGATGGAGGACGGGCGAGGGTGCGGACATTGATGGAGGACGGGCGAGGGTGCGGACATTGATGATGGACGAGCGAGGGTGCGGACATTGATGGAGGACGGGTGAGGGTGCGGACATTGATGGAGGACGGGTGAGGGTGCGGACATTGATGGAGGATGGGCGAGGGTGCGGACATTGATGAAGGACGGGCTAGGGTGCGGACATTGATGAAGGACGGGCGAGGGTGCGGACATTGATGATGGACGGGCGAGGGTGCGGACATTGATGGAGGACGGGTGAGGGTGCGGACATTGATGGAGGACGGGCGAGGGTGCGGACATTGATGATTGACGGGCGAGGGTGCGGACATTGATGATTGACGGGCGAGGGTGCGGACATTGATGGAGGACGGGCGAGGGTGCGAACATTGATGATTGACGGGCGAGGGTGCGGACATTGATGGAGGACGGGCGAGGGTGCGGACATTGATGGAGGACGGGCGAGGGTGCGGACATTGATGATGGACGAGCGAGGGTGCGGACATTGATGGAGGACGGGTGAGGGTGCGGACATTGATGGAGGACGGGTGAGGGTGCGGACATTGATGGAGGATGGGCGAGGGTGCGGACATTGATGATGGACGGGTGAGGGTGCGGACATTGATGGAGGATGGGCGAGGGTGCGGACATTGTCTGACGGTGTGGCCTCATTTTTTCCAGTGTTATTTTCCTAGCGAGTGAGAAGTAAAATCTTATCCAGCCTCCATCTAGCCGACCTCCTTTGTCTTTTCTTTGGTTCCTGCTGCCTCCGGTGTACCTGACACCTCATCTTTCACTCCAAGCTGTGAAACCTCCCCGCTGGCTGTGTCCTCCGCCCGCAGGAGAAGCAGCTACTGTTCTTCACCCAATTACTGCCCCAAGCTGGGTCCCATTAACCTTCCTGGCCAGGGCACATGAATCTTCATCTTCCTCGCCGCCTCACAGATGCCTCATTTTCTTGTGCATTGCCGCCTGTCTATCTGGAGGATGGAGTGGTGGAGCCATCCCTGGCAACCATTGTTGTACCTGCCAAGCACATACACATGGAGAATCTGAGGAGCACTGAGCCGTGTGTAAGCTGCGCCTGTCCTCATCACTGATGATCGGGTCTTCATCCCATCCTCCTGTCCTCATCACTGGTGATCAGGTCTTCATCCCACCCACCTGTCCTCATCACTGGTGATCAGGTCTTCATCCCATCCTCCTGTCCTCATCACTGGTGATCAGGTCTTCATCCCATCCTCCTGTCCTCATCACTGGTGATCAGGTCTTCATCCCACCCACCTGTCCTCATCACTGGTGATCAGGTCTTCATCCCATCCTCCTGTCCTCATCACTGGTGATCAGGTCTTCATCCCACCCACCTGTCCTCATCACTGGTGATCAGGTCTTCATCCCATCCTCCTGTCCTCATCACTGGTGATCAGGTCTTCATCCCACCCTCCTGTCCTCATCACTGGTGATCAGGTCTTCATCCCATCCTCCTGTCCTCATCACTGGTGATCAGGTCTTCATCCCACCCTCCTGTCCTCAACACTGATGATCGGGTCTTCATCCCATCCTCCTGTCCTCATCACTGGTGATCAGGTCTTCATCCCACCCTCCTGTCCTCATCACTGGTGATCAGGTCTTCATCCCATCCCTCTGTCCTCATCACTGGTGATCAGGTCTTCATCCCACCCACCTGTCCTCATCACTGGTGATCAGGTCTTCATCCCATCCTCCTGTCCTCATCACTGATGATCGGGTCTTCATCCCATCCTCCTGTCCTCATCACTGGTGATCAGGTCTTCATCCCATCCTCCTGTCCTCATCACTGGTGATCAGGTCTTCATCCCATCCTCCTGTCCTCATCACTGGTGATCAGGTCTTCATCCCATCCTCCTGTCCTCATCACTGGTGATCAGGTCTTCATCCCATCCTCCTGTCCTCATCACTGGTGATCAGGTCTTCATCCCACCCACCTGTCCTCATCACTGGTGATCAGGTCTTCATCCCATCCTCCTGTCCTCATCACTGGTGATCAGGTCTTCATCCCATCCTCCTGTCCTCATCACTGGTGATCAGGTCTTCATCCCATCCCTCTGTCCTCATCACTGGTGATCAGGTCTTCATCCCACCCACCTGTCCTCATCACTGGTGATCAGGTCTTCATCCCATCCTCCTGTCCTCATCACTGATGATCGGGTCTTCATCCCATCCTCCTGTCCTCATCACTGGTGATCAGGTCTTCATCCCACCCACCTGTCCTCATCACTGATGATCGGGTCTTCATCCCATCCTCCTGTCCTCATCACTGGTGATCAGGTCTTCATCCCATCCTCCTGTCCTCATCACTGGTGATCAGGTCTTCATCCCACCCACCTGTCCTCATCACTGATGATCGGGTCTTCATCCCATCCTCCTGTCCTCATCACTGGTGATCAGGTCTTCATCCCATCCTCCTGTCCTCATCACTGGTGATCAGGTCTTCATCCCACCCTCCTGTCCTCATCACTGGTGATCAGGTCTTCATCCCACCCTCCTGTCCTCATCACTGGTGATCAGGTCTTCATCCCACCCTCCTGTCCTCATCACTGGTGATCAGGTCTTCATCCCATCCTCCTGTCCTCATCACTGGTGATCAGGTCTTCATCCCATCCCTCTGTCCTCATCACTGGTGATCAGGTCTTCATCCCATCCTCCTGTCCTCATCACTGGTGATCAGGTCTTCATCCCATCCCTCTGTCCTCATCACTGGTGATCAGGTCTTCATCCCACCCTCCTGTCATCTGCAGAGGAGCCCAATGTCGACATGACGTGGTTTTGTAGACAACTGTGTACTTCCAGATTCATGGAGCTGGTCTGAGCGACTCAATCCTCATGTGTGGCCGTGGGAAGGGTATAGTGGACGTGATGGGAGTTATAATATTAAAAATGATTATTTGTTGCATTATTTTTTTAAAGCACCCGAGTCGTTCGGCAGTCTGGCCAGTGATGAACACACTGATTGGTCGCTGTGGATTGTGCGCATTGCCAGTTTTTTGCTTTGTGCTTTTCTGTCTCTGATCCTCTATAGAGGGGCCGCAGTGACCAAAGACCTCTTAGGACAATAAAGCAAATCCTGGAATATCTATCCAATAAAATGGCTGCTCTGCGGCGGATTGTATGTTGTGGTGTGTGCTGTTTTTAATATGAAGATGTAAGAAATGTGTTTGTAGCTGATGTGGTGTGACGGGACCATCCCTGTGCTCCTCAGTCCTGGTACCAGTTCTGTGTGCAGAGTGCACGCCTCTATTGGGTACCCACACAAACCTGGATTGGGTCGGCGGTAGTGCAGGCGATTGGAATGTGATCCTCCATCCTGGTACTGGTTCTGTGTGCGGAGTGCATGCCTTTGGTACACACACAGGAACCCGGATTGGGTTGGTGGTAGTGCAAGGCGATGGGAATGTGAGCCTGTGTGCGGAGTGCATACATCTGGTACACACAGGAACGTGGATTGGGTTGGTGGTAGTGCAAGGCGATGGGAATGTGGTGGGTTTGTTGAGGAGCCAAGTCTTCCATTATTTCCATCTCTCAGGCACTCTCCAGCACCATCATTCTGGGTGACCTCGCTCCTGGAGGACAGTATTGGGAAGATGACTCGTAGGACAACCGTATGAATCACGTTGGGAGTTTAAAAGCTTCTATGGCATTGAATAAAAGAGACGTCGTCATATGATGGAGGGTCCTCGGTGAGCGAAGAGGGCTTCAGACAGGAGGACAAGAAACAGACTCCTCTCCTCTCTACAGTTCATCCCAGCTAAATGTCCCCCTGGCAAATTTCCATTCTGAGCCGCTGCACACTCCTCTGACCTGCACCACAGGGTGTGACGGCATCGGGCAAAGCCAGGAAGAGGCATCTCGGGTGGGATATGAATTCGGCCAGATGACATCAGAGTGAAATGGAAGTCCAGCACAGTCTCCTGGGTTCCCTACATCAGTGTACAAAGCACCAGATGTTCCACCGTGATACTGTGTTCATCAGCAGCATCTGAAAACTGTCGTCTCTTCCCATCAATGGGGCCGAGCCACCGTCTCCTCCCGTCATCAGGGGGGGCCAAGCCACCGTCTCCTCCCGTCATCAGGGGGGGCCAAGCCACCGTCTCCTCCCGTCATCAGGGGGGGCCAAGCCACCGTCTCCTCCCGTCATCAGGGGGGCCAAGCCACCGTCTCCTCCCGTCATCAGGGGGGGCCAAGCCACCGTCTCCTCCCGTCATCAGGGGGGGCCAAGCCACCGTCTCCTCCCGTCATCAGGGGGGGCCAAGCCACCGTCTCCTCCCGTCATCAGGGGGGCCAAGCCACCGTCTCCTCCCGTCATCAGGGGGGGCCAAGCCACCGTCTCCTCCCGTCATCAGGGGGGGCCAAGCCACCGTCTCCTCCCGTCATCAGGGGGGGCCAAGCCACCGTCTCCTCCCATCATCAGGGGGGCCAAGCCACCGTCTCCTCCCGTCATCGGGGAAGCCGAGCCGGATAAGAGGAAGAGGCTTCCAGGGAGGTCAGCGCTCAATTTCTGACATTTGGTGACCGTTGTTGAGGTTGCAGGGACCAGACAGAGAGCTCCCCTGTCCTCACCCCCGTCATAGGAGACCTATAGTTTTATCAGTCAGGTTCATTCAAGTTATGTTCTTTTTCTCATATATAAATAGGGGTTTCCTTGGAGGCCTCTTACCTGATTCTCATTTAAAAGTTAACATGTTGTGTCCACATACAGAGAGATCTTTCCTTCATGCCGTTATTAGTCCTTCTCACCAAATAGCTGAAGGATGACCTGAAATAAGCATCACAAGGCAAACTCTTCCCAGTCAGTCCAAACCTCCTATGAAAAGAGGAAACTGCGAAGATCACAGCCAAAGGAAGTGTTATTAGTATCAAACCAACTGATGTTTTAAAGATGACAGGTTCTCTTGATGGGGGCTTTTGTCCCATTCTCTCTACAGTACTTTGAGGAAACTTGCCTTTCCCTCTGGAGGTGCGTAAACGAACCAGGTCTGGCAAGATGATCGATGAGCAGAATTCAGGTGCTGCTGGTTGGAAGCGAAACAGCGGGGACCTTGAGTGGAGAGTGAACAAGTCTTCCTTTTTGACTGCTGGTGATTGCTGGGTTGCATTTTTAGGTTCTTTTTGGAGTTTTTGGAGCTTTTTCCTTGTAACTTTTTAAACAGCTTTTTTTTTTCTTTGCTTCCTTCAGCCTACTAATTAAGGGGAGTGGTTAATTGGTCAGAGGTGATTGAGGCCTATATAACCTTGTGTAGAACTCATTGTGAGCTGCTCATCTTTGAGTCTGCTGGAACTCTGTCCAAGTAGAGCTGGTCTAAGTGGGGAGTTAAAAACCGGAGTTTAAAACAAAAGGTTATAACAGGGTTCAGAGTACCTGTGTAGTGTGAGTACCTGAGTGTTGTCTGAGTAGTGTGTGTGGATCGTTAGTACTTGTGTTCTGCGGATGCGCGTAGTTCTGCGGGTGCGCGTAGTTCTGCGGGTGCGCGTAGTTCTGCGAGTGCGCGTAGTTCTGCGAGTGCGCGTAGGCCTGCGGGTGCGCGTAGTTCTGCGGGTGGTCTGCGAGTGGACGTAGTTCTGCGGGTGCGCGTAGTTCTGCGGGTGCGCGTAGTTCTGCGGGTGGTCTGCGAGTGGACGTAGGTCTGCGGGTGCGCGTAGGTCTGCAAGTGGACGTAGTTCAGCGGGTGCGCCTAGTTCTGCGGGTGGTCTGCGAGTGGACGTAGGTCTGCGGGTGCGCGTAGTTCAGCGGGTGCGCGTAGTTCTGAAGGTGCGCGTAGGTCGGCGGGTGCGCGTAGGTCGGCGGGTGCGCGTAGTTCTGCGGGTGCGCGTAGGTCTGCGGGTGCGCGTAGGTCTGCGGGTGCGCGTAGGTCTGCGGGTGAGCGTAGGTCTGCGGGTGCGCGTAGGTCTGCGGGTGTGCGTAGTTCTGCGGGTGGTCTGCGAGTGGACATAGTTCTGCTGGTGCGCTTAGTTCTGCGGGTGGTCTGCGAGTGGACATAGTTCTGCTGGTGCGCGTAGTTGTGCGCGTAGGTCTGCGAGTGGGCGTAGGTCTGCGAGTGGGCGTAGGTCTGCGAGTGGGCGTAGGTCTGCGAGTGGGCGTAGGTCTGCGAGTGGGCGTAGGTCTGCGAGTGGGCGTAGGTCTGCGAGTGGGCGTAGGTCTGCGGGTGGGCGTAGGTCTGCGGGTGCGCGTAGTTCTGCGGGTGCGCGTAGGTCTGCGAGTGGCCTGCAAGTGCACGTAGGTTTGTGAGTACCTGTGTATTGTCTTGTGGAGTATTGGTGCCAGGAAGCTAGTTAGGTAATTTGGACAGGGTGTAATCCCCATTAAATTTAAAATAATACTGGGAGTATGCTATAGGCCCCCTAACCTGAGGGAGGAGGGGAGACGGATCTCCTATTACAAATTGGATTAGCAGCAAGGATGGGAAGTGTTATCATAATGGGGGATTTTAATGATCCAGACATAGACTGGGCGGAGGGAACCGCGCATTCATTTAAGGCTCGTCAGTTCCTTAATGTCTTGCAGGACAATTTTATGGGTCAGATGGTAGACGCACCAACTAGAAATAAAACATTACTAGATCTACTGATTACCAACAATACAGACCTGATCACGGATGTGGAAATACGGGGCAATTTAGGTAACAGCGATCACAGGTCAATTGGCTTCAGTATAAATCACACAAATGGGAAACATGAAGGGAACACAAAGACACTGAATTTCAAAAGAGCCAACTTCCCTAAACTACAAACCTTGCTAAAAGGCATAAATTGGAATAAAATATTAGGAACAAAGAATACGGAGGAGAGATGGGTTTGCTTTAAGAGCATATTAAATAAGGGCATTAACCAATGCATCCCATTGGGTAACAAATTTAAGAGCGAATAAAAGTCCTGGATGGCTTAACTCCAATGTAAAAATGCATATAAAAGCAAAGGAGAAGGCCTTCAAAAAAATACAACTTTGAAGGATCATCATCAGCATTCAGACTTTATAAAGAATGTAACAAGAAATGTAAGGGTGCAATAAGGACGGCTAAGATAGAACATGAAAGACACATGGCGAAGGAGAGCAAAAAAAAATCCCAAGTAAAAAAGGGAGGACAGACCATACTGGTCCCATAAAGTATGAGGGGGGACATCTGGTTACAAAGGATGGGGAGATGGTGAAGGTATTGATTTTTTTCTTCTCAGTCTTCACGAGTGAATCGGGGGGGCTTCAGTAACCAAAACTGCAGTGTTTATCCTCATGACCCATCACAAAAAGCACCTCCATGGCTAAAAGAGGATAAAATCAGAAACAGACTTGGGAAACTTAACATTAATAAATCACCGGGACCAGATGGCTTGCACCCGAGGGTACTTAGGGAACTCGGTCAAATAATTGCCAGACCGTTGTTCCTAATTTTTACTGACAGTCTACTGACTGGAATGGTACCAGCTGATTGGAGAAAAGCCAATGTAGCACCAATATTTAAAAAGGGCCCAAAATACATCCCTGGGAATTACAGACCAGTCAGCCTAACATCAATAGTATGTAAACTCTTGGAGGGGATGATAAGGGACTATATACAAGATTTTAGTAATGAGAACGCTATCATTAGCAGTAATCAGCATGGTTTCATGAAGAATCGTTCTTGCCAAACCAATCTATTAACCTTCTATGAGGAGGTGAGTTGCCACCTAGATAAAGGAAGGCCTGTAGACGTGGTGTATCTGGATTCTATAAAAGTATTTGACACAGTTCCCCATAAACATTTACTGTACAAAATAAGGTGCGTTGGCATGGACCATAGGGTGAGTACATGGATTGAAAACTGGCTACAAGGGCGAGTTCAGAGGCTGGTGATAAATGGGGAGTACTCGGAATGGTCAGGGGTGGGTAGTGGGGTCCCCCAGGGTTCTGTGCTGGGACCAATCCTATTTAATTTGTTCATAAACGATCTGGAGGATGGGATAAACAGTTCAATCTCTGTATTTGCAGACGATACTAAGCTAAGCAGGGCAATAACTTCTCCGCAGGATGTGGAAACCTTGCAAAAAGATCTGAACAAATGAATGGGGGAGGGGCGACTACATGGCAAATGAGGTTCAATGTAGAAAAATGTAAAATAATGCATTTGGGTGGTAAAAATCTGAATGCAATCTATAGACTGGGGGGAGAACCTCTGGGGGGATCTAGGATGGAAAAGGACCTGGGGGTCCTAGTAGATGATAGGCTCAGCAATGACATGCAATGCCAAGCTGCTGCTAATAAAGCAAACAGAATATTGGCATTAAAAGGGATCAACTCCAGAGATAAAACGATAATTCTCCCGCTCTACAAGACTCTGGTCCGGCCGCACCTGGAGTATGCTGTCCAGTTCTGGGCACCAGTCCTCAGGAAGGATGTACTGGAAATGGAGCGACTACAAAGAAGGGCAACAAAGCTAATAAAGGGTCTGGAGGATCTTAGTTATGAGGAAAGGTTGTGAGCTCTGAACTTATTCTCTCTGGAGAAGAGACGCTTGAGAGGGGATATGATTTCATTGTATAAATACCGGACTGGTGACCCCACAATATATAAATACCGGACTGGTGACCCCCACAATATATAAATACCGGACTGGTGACCCCACAATATATAAATACCGGACTGGTGACCCCACAATATATAAATACTGGACTGGTGACCCCACAATATACAAATACCGGACTGGTGACCCCCACAATATACAAATACCGGACTGGTGACCCCACAATATATAAATACCGGACTGGTGACCCCACAATATACAAATACCGGACTGGTGACCCCACAATATACAAATACCGGACTGGTGACCCCACAATATATAAATACCGGACTGGTGACCCCACAATATATAAATACCGGACTGGTGACCCCACAATATATAAATACCGGACTGGTGACCCCACAATATATAAATACCGGACTGGTGACCCCACAATATATAAATACCGGACTGGTGACCCCACAATATATAAATACCGGACTGGTGACCCCACAATATATAAATACCGGACTGGTGACCCCACAATATACAAATACCGGACTGGTGACCCCACAATATACAAATACCGGACTGGTGACCCCACAATATACAAATACCGGACTGGTGACCCCACAATATACAAATACCGGACTGGTGACCCCACAATATACAAATACCGGACTGGTGACCCCACAATATATAAATACCGGACTGGTGACCCCACAATATATAAATACCGGACTGGTGACCCCACAATATATAAATACTGGACTGGTGACCCCACAATATACAAATACCGGACTGGTGACCCCCACAATATACAAATACCGGACTGGTGACCCCACAATATATAAATACCGGACTGGTGACCCCACAATATACAAATACCGGACTGGTGACCCCACAATATACAAATACCGGACTGGTGACCCCACAATATATAAATACCGGACTGGTGACCCCACAATATATAAATACCGGACTGGTGACCCCACAATATATAAATACCGGACTGGTGACCCCACAATATATAAATACCGGACTGGTGACCCCACAATATATAAATACCGGACTGGTGACCCCACAATATACAAATACCGGACTGGTGACCCCACAATATACAAATACCGGACTGGTGACCCCACAATATACAAATACCGGACTGGTGACCCCACAATATACAAATACCGGACTGGTGACCCCACAATATACAAATACCGGACTGGTGACCCCACAATATACAAATACCGGACTGGTGACCCCACAATATATAAATACCGGACTGGTGACCCCACAATATATAAATACCGGACTGGTGACCCCACAATATATAAATACCGGACTGGTGACCCCACAATATACAAATACCGGACTGGTGACCCCACAATATATAAATACCGTACTGGTGACCCCACAATAAGGAGGAAACTTTTTCGCAGAAGAAAGTTTAATAAGACTCGTGGCCACTCATTACAATTAGAAGAAAAGAGGTTTAACCTTAAACTACGTAGAGGGTTCTTTACTGTAAGAGCAGCAAGGATGTGGAATTCCCTTCCACAGGCGGTGGTCTCAGCGGGGAGCATCGATCGTTTTAAGAAACTATTAGATAATCACCTGAATGACCACAACATACAGGGATATTATTATTATTATTATTATTATTATACAGGTTTTTTTATAGCGCCAACAGTTTGTGCAGCACTTTACAAAATGAGGGCAGACATTACAATTTGGTACAAGAGGAATCGGAGGGATATACAATGTAATACTGACATATAATCACACATTTAAGTTGGACTTGATGGACTTGTGTCTTTTTTCAACCTCACCAACTATGTAAGTATGTAGGTCCCGCTTCTGCTCCGCAGGACCCAGCTTTGGATGGAGCTCATTGTGAGAACACTGGTAGTTTGTGGTTATTTGGGTTTGTAGTTAAGCCAGAACCCCGGTGTCATTGACCGAAAGCTGGAGACATTTCCTTCCTGTATTGTGCGCAGCCCTGTCGTGTTCCATTACAGCTTCCCTTAGTTGGCTGCCGGACATGGCGTCTAACCTAGAGACCATTATTTTGGTATTGTTCCAGATAAGGGTGGAGAAAAAGGCCCCTGAACGTATTGTCACAGAGGGAATGATTGGGGTCCAAGTGGAGATCCTTGTGTTCCTCCTCCTCTGCGCATGCTATATGGGGGTCATTCCCTGTCCAGCCTTCTTATTGGGAAATGATGGGAGTGGTGGCTGATGTTCCTGAGCTCCTTCTGTTCTGCCGGTGAGGATCATTCTCTTACTGCTCCCCAGACATGGAGAATCAGACCTTGCGCCTCTCACATTCTCAGGGGTCTCTTTATGGGTTGCTAGAAGTGATCTTTGAGCCCCGGAGTGGCGTCAGTTGAGTAATCGTCAGATTGGGTCTGGAAGACATTAGAGTTCGGGATGATGAAGATGCGGTTTGTAGACCTCAGTTGTCCTTCCAGGCCAGGTATTAATGCTGTATAATAATGGAAGCCGCCTGGGAACCCCACTGCTTCCCATCACTCCCCGCTATCATCTCACATACAACACAACACAAAACACGATCCTGGCTACGGGCTCCGCTCTTGGGATGCCGTCCAAGGTGCAGCATCAAAAGTATTATCAGATGTTGAAGACATTCTATCAGACAATGGCTCCCCTGCTTAACTCTTGCACTTCCGCTGCACTCGCTGAAGATAGGCTTGTATTGGCCAGTGACACCGGTTGCTTTACCTGGGTGGTAATCTGGTTGTCTGGGCTTGCTTGGACATCTGGTTCACCTGGAAATTGATTACCTTTTAGTCAACTTCTCATTGGTCAAATATTTTCTTTCATTTTGTGCCTTGTTGGATGAGAAAGGGAGATTATTGTTACTGTCAGTAATAACCAAGTTCTTCAGACATGAAATTGCCCGAGGCCCTCACACGTGACTGCAAATTGTCTGTAATTGGTCTTGTATTGCTGTGTGCAGGAAGTGGAGAGAAGTCCTGCTCTCTTTGTCTTGGGTTGAGGTTGTGGACATAAGTTGGCATTCTTTTTCTCTTGTGGTGTGGCGGAGATAAGTAGGCAATCTTGTTCTCATGTTCTTGGGTTGAGGTGGTGGAGATAAGTAGGCCATCTTGTTCTCGGGTTGAAGTGGTGGAGATAAGTAGGCCATCATGTTCTTGGGTTGAGGTGGTGGAGATAAGTAGGCCATCTTGTTCTCGGGTTAAAGTGGTGGAGATAAGTGGGCCATCTTGTTCTCGTGTTCTTTGGTTGAGGTGGTGGAGATAAGTAGGCCATCTTGTTCTCGGGTTAAAGTGGTGGAGATAAGTGGGCCATCTTGTTCTCGTGTTCTTTGGTTGAGGTGATGGGGAGATGTCTGGCACCTTATCCTCAGTCTCTTGTGTAGAGGCTCCTACCCAGTTGTGACCCCTGACTTCCAAGCATCTGTCACGTGAACCCACCATGTGGTGGCCTTCATGTGGGTAACACCCCGTCTTCTGCACTTTCTGGACATGGCTAGGAGTCTTTGAGGAGGTGTGGCACTTTAAGGGTTACAGTGACATCACATGGCATCTTAGCCAAATGTTTCCGAGCTGAAGAGTGCAGCACATATGTAGACGACTCATAAATCGCTCCTCAGTGTCACCACTCAGGCCTGTAAATTCTTCACAAATGGGCTTTTTATGGGAAATGGTTATCACACCCATCCTAAAGAGGACTTACCTCTGCCCAGAACCGGATGGTCCACTGGAGCCTGCAAACGTATCTGTCCCTACGCTTCCAATCCTGCAGACTATCTCCCCCCCCAGTCCTCTGAGTTGATATTGGTGAGTGGTCCCTAAGTGCTCCATGCTTGGTGTATGCAGAGTTGATGATTTGTGGTCCTAGGCTGGGAAAGTGCGTTCTCTTACACTCAGCAGTGATAATGGCTCCTGGTATCTCTCTCCTTCCTACTGGACTGCAGGCTGTTAGATTGGCTGTAATGACCCGACACAGCCAGCCATTTTCCTTCATGGCATCCGACACAGCGTGGGGCAGAATTTTGTCCTTACAGCAGAATGGAGTTATTGATACTCTGATCATTATGAATAATAGCCCTGTGATTCAACACCAGAGAGAACTTCACTCCCATTATAGGAGGGACAAGACATTGGATTGATGTCCCAATAAGGGCCGCATGTTCTATCCACCGCCCCCTCCTCCATTACAGATACCAATAATTGGAAAGTACAGAAATGGAGCTCAGAGCTTACGCTCTAATGACCGCCATCACAAACTATTATTATACTTGGTGTACGGGGCAAGGATCCAGTTATTGCGATCATGAGGTTTGGGGGGGGGGATAATGGCGATGGCGGTCATGGTGTATGGGTGGGATCAGGGCGATGGTGTATGGGGGGGGATCAGGGCGATGGTGTATGGGGGGGGGATCAGGGCGATGGCGGTCATGGTGTAGGGGGGATCAGGGCGATGGCGGTCATGGTGTATGGGGGGGATCAGGGCGATGGCGGTCATGGTGTATGGTGGGGATCAGGGTGATAGCGGTCATGGTGTATGGTGGGGATAATGGCGATGGTGGTCATGGTGTATGGGGGGATCAGGGCGATGGTGGGGATCAGGGCGATGGTGGTCATGGTGTATGGGGGGATCAGGGCGATGGCGGTCATGGTGTAGGGGGGATCAGGGTGATGGCGGTCATGGTGTAGGGGGGGATCAGGGCGATAATGGTCATGGTGTAGGGGGGATCAGGGCGATAATGGTCATGGTGTAGGGGGGATCAGGGTGATGGCGGTCATGGTGTAGGGGGGGATCAGGGCGATAATGGTCATGGTGTAGGGGGGATCAGGGTGATGGCGGTCATGGTGTAGGGGGGGATCAGGGCGATAATGGTCATGGTGTAGGGGGGATCAGGGCGATAATGGTCATGGTGTAGGGGGGATCAGGGTGATGGCGGTCATGGTGTAGGGGGGGATCAGGGCGATAATGGTCATGGTGTAGGGGGGATCAGGGCGATGGCGGTCATGGTGTAGGGGGGATCAGGGCGATGGCGGTCATGGTGTAGGGGGGATCAGGGCGATAATGGTCATGGTGTAGGGGGGATCAGGGTGATGGCGGTCATGGTGTAGGGGGGATCAGGGCGATGGCGGTCATGGTGTAGGGGGGATCAGGGCGATGGTGGTCATGGTGTAGGGGGGATCAGGGCGATGGTGGTCATGGTGTAGGGGGGATCAGGGCGATGGTGGTCATGGTGTATGGTGGGGATCAGGGCGATGGCGGTCATGGTGTAGGGGGGATCAGGGCGATGGTGGTCATGGTGTAGGGGGGATCAGGGCGATGGTGGTCATGGTGTAGGGGGGATCAGGGCGATGGTGGTCATGGTGTAGGGGGGATCAGGGCGATGGTGGTCATGGTGTATGGTGGGGATCAGGGCGATGGCGGTCATGGTGTAGGGGGGATCAGGGCGATGGTGGTCATGGTGTATGGTGGGGATCAGGGCGATGGTGGTCATGGTGTAGGGGGGGATCAGGGCGATGGTGGTCATGGTGTAGGGGGGATCAGGGCGATGGTGGTCATGGTGTATGGTGGGGATCAGGGCGATGGCGGTCATGGTGTAGGGGGGATCAGGGCGATGGCGGTCATGGTGTAGGGGGGATCAGGGCGACGGCGGTCATGGTGTAGGGGGGATCAGGGCGATGGCGGTCATGGTGTAGGGGGGATCAGGGCGATAATGGTCATGGTGTAGGGGGGATCAGGGCGATAATGGTCATGGTGTAGGGGGGATCAGGGCGATAATGGTCATGGTGTAGGGGGGATCAGGGCGATAATGGTCATGGTGTAGGGGGGATCAGGGCGATGGCGGTCATGGTGTAGGGGGGATCAGGGCGATAATGGTCATGGTTTAGGGGGGATCAGGGCGATGGCGGTCCTGGTGTAGGGGGGGATCAGGGCGATAATGGTCATGGTGTAGGGGGGATCAGGGCGATAATGGTCATGGTGTAGGGGGGATCAGGGCGATAATGGTCATGGTGTAGGGGGGATCAGGGCGATGGCGGTCCTGGTGTAGGGGGGGATCAGGGCGATAATGGTCATGGTGTAGGGGGGATCAGGGCGATAATGGTCATGGTGTAGGGGGGATCAGGGCGATAATGGTCATGGTGTATGGGGGGGATCAGGGCGATGGCGGTCATGGTGTAGGGGGGATCAGGGCGATAATGGTCATGGTTTAGGGGGGATCAGGGCGATGGCGGTCCTGGTGTAGGGGGGGATCAGGGCGATAATGGTCATGGTGTAGGGGGGATCAGGGCGATAATGGTCATGGTGTAGGGGGGATCAGGGCGATAATGGTCATGGTGTAGGGGGGATCAGGGCGATGGCGGTCATGGTGTAGGGGGGATCAGGGCGATAATGGTCATGGTGTAGGGGGGATCAGGGCGATAATGGTCATGGTGTAGGGGGGATCAGGGCGATGGCGGTCCTGGTGTAGGGGGGGATCAGGGCGATAATGGTCATGGTGTAGGGGGGATCAGGGCGATAATGGTCATGGTGTAGGGGGGATCAGGGCGATGGCGGTCATGGTGTATGGGGGGGATCAGGGCGATGGCGGTCCTGGTGTAGGGGGGATCAGGGCGATAATGGTCCTGGTGTAGGGGGGATCAGGGCGATGGCGGTCATGGTGTAGGGGGGATCAGGGCGATAATGGTCATGGTGTAGGGGGGATCAGGGCGATGGCGGTCATGGTGTAGGGGGGATCAGGGCGATGGCGGTCATGGTGTAGGGGGGATCAGGGCGATAACGGTCCTGGTGTAGGGGGGATCAGGGCGATGGCGGTCCTGGTGTAGGGGGGATCAGGGCGATAATGGTCCTGGTGTAGGGGGGATCAGGGCGATGGCGGTCATGGTGTAGGGGGGATCAGGGCGATAATGGTCATGGTGTAGGGGGGATCAGGGCGATGGCGGTCATGGTGTATGGGGGGGATCAGGGCGATGGTGGTCATGGTGTAGGGGGGATCAGGGCGATAATGGTCATGGTGTAGGGGGGATCAGGGTGATAATGGTCATGGTGTAGGGGGGATCAGGGCGATGGCGGTCATGGTGTAGGGGGGATCAGGGCGATAATGGTCATGGTGTAGGGGGGATCAGGGCGATGGCGGTCATGGTGTAGGGGGGATCAGGGCGATAACGGTCCTGGTGTAGGGGGGATCAGGGCGATGGCGGTCCTGGTGTAGGGGGGATCAGGGCGATAATGGTCCTGGTGTAGGGGGGATCAGGGCGATGACGGTCCTGGTGTAGGGGGGATCAGGGCGATGGCGGTCATGGTGTAGGGGGGATCAGGGCGATAATGGTCATGGTGTAGGGGGGATCAGGGCGATGGCGGTCATGGTGTAGGGGGGATCAGGGCGATAATGGTCATGGTGTAGGGGGGATCAGGGCGATGGCGGTCATGGTGTAGGGGGGGATCAGGGCGATAATGGTCATGGTGTAGGGGGGATCAGGGCGATAATGGTCATGGTGTAGGGGGGATCAGGGCGATGGCGGTCATGGTGTAGGGGGGATCAGGGCGATAATGGTCATGGTGTAGGGGGGATCAGGGCGATGGCGGTCATGGTGTATGGGGGGGATCAGGGCGATAATGGTCATGGTGTAGGGGGGATCAGGGCGATGGCGGTCCTGGTGTAGGGGGGATCAGGGCGATAACGGTCCTGGTGTAGGGGGGATCAGGGCGATGGCGGTCATGGTGTATGGGGGGGATCAGGGCGATAATGGTCATGGTTTAGGGGGGATCAGGGCGATAATGGTCATGGTGTAGGGGGGATCAGGGCGATGGTGGTCATGGTGTAGGGGGGGATCAGGGCGATAATGGTCATGGTGTAGGGGGGATCAGGGCGATGGCGGTCATGGTGTAGGGGGGATCAGGGCGATAATGGTCATGGTGTAGGGGGGATCAGGGCGATAATGGTCATGGTTTAGGGGGGATCAGGGCGATGGCGGTCCTGGTGTAGGGGGGATCAGGGCGATGACGGTCCTGGTGTAGGGGGGATCAGGGCGATGGCGGTCATGGTGTAGGGGGGATCAGGGCGATAATGGTCATGGTTTAGGGGGGATCAGGGCGATGGCGGTCATGGTGTAGGGGGGATCAGGGCGATAATGGTCATGGTTTAGGGGGGATCAGGGCGATGGCGGTCCTGGTGTAGGGGGGATCAGGGCGATAATGGTCCTGGTGTAGGGGGGATCAGGGCGATAATGGTCATGGTTTAGGGGGGATCAGGGCGATGGCGGTCATGGTGTAGGGGGGATCAGGGCGATAACGGTCCTGGTGTAGGGGGGATCAGGGCGATGGCGGTCATGGTGTAGGGGGGATCAGGGCGATAATGGTCATGGTTTAGGGGGGATCAGGGCGATGGCGGTCATGGTGTAGGGGGGATCAGGGCGATGGCGGTCCTGGTGTAGGGGGGATCAGGGCGATAATGGTCATGGTTTAGGGGGGATCAGGGCGATAATGGTCATGGTGTAGGGGGGATCAGGGCGATGGCGGTCCTGGTGTAGGGGGGATCAGGGCGATAACGGTCCTGGTGTAGGGGGGATCAGGGCGATGGCGGTCATGGTGTAGGGGGGATCAGGGCGATGGCGGTCCTGGTGTAGGGGGGGATCAGGGCGATAATGGTCATGGTGTAGGGGGGATCAGGGCGATAATGGTCATGGTGTAGGGGGGATCAGGGCGATAACGGTCCTGGTGTAGGGGGGATCAGGGCGATGGCGGTCCTGGTGTAGGGGGGATCAGGGCGATGGCGGTCCTGGTGTAGGGGGGATTCAGCTGTCTCGGCCTTGGTTTCGCACAGGTTATGGCTGGGGGTTTTTCCGGTGTTGGAGTCGGCGGGAGATTCTCCGTTCGGTTTCTTCAGTAAATCTTGGAATGTGTGAGTTGTAATTGTGAGTTGAAGTGCGGCGGCGGTGGCTGTTGGCACGCAGGATATGTCTTTTGTCAAAGCTTTAGATTCCTCCAACCTCCGCTAATTAAAGACAATTACTGCTTTCAGCCCTCTTCACAGCTCCGCTACGCTGTTTGCAAACACACAGCTGCGATGGCTTTTGTCACCGGCTTTCCCGGCGCGTCTCCCCCCTCCCCCCTCACACGGGGAAAACGCTGCTGTATGTGCCGCCGCTCACACGGCTGTCTCATACGGGTGTAATATATCTGTGGGGGTCTCCTGTGGTATAATGCGTCTATATAGGTCTCATGGAGGTGTAATATATCTATTGGGGTCTGTCATATGGGGGTCTCGTATCTATAAGGATGTTTCATGCATGTGTAATGCATCTATGGGGGTCTCGTACAATGTGATCTATGGGGGTCTCGTACAATGTGATCTATGGGAGTCTCGTACAATGTGATCTATGGGGGTCTCGTACAATGTGATCTATGGGGGTCTCGTACAATGTGATCTATGGGGGTCTCGTACAATGTGATTGGTCTATGGGGGTCTCGTACAATGTGATTGGTCTATGGGGGTCTCGTACAATGTGATGGATCTATGGGGGTCTCGTACAATGTGATGGATCTATGGGGGTCTCGTACAGTGTGAAAGATCTATGGGGGTCTCGGACAATGTGATTGGTCTATGGGGGTCTCGTACAATGTGATCTATGGGGGTCTCATACAATGTGATCTATGGGGGTCTCGTACAATGTGATGGATCTATGGGGGTCTCGTACAATGTGATGGATCTATGGGGGTCTCGTACAATGTGATAGATCTATGGGGGTCTCGTACAATGTGATAGATCTATGGGGGTCTCGTACAGTGTGAAAGATCTATGGGGGTCTCGGACAATGTGATTGGTCTATGGGGGTCTCGTACAATGTGATCTATGGGGGTCTCGTACAATGTGATGGATCTATGGGGGTCTCGTACAATGTGATCTATGGGGGTCTCATACAATGTGATCTATGGGGGTCTCATACAATGTGATCTATGGGGGTCTCGTACAATGTGATCTATGGGGGTCTCGTACAATGTGATCTATGGGGGTCTCGTACAATGTGATCTATGGGAGTCTCGTACAATGTGATCTATGGGGGTCTGGTACAATGTGATCTATGGGGGTCTGGTACAATGTGATCTATGGGGGTCTCGTACAATGTGATCTATGGGGGTCTGGTACAATGTGATCTATGGGGGTCTCGTACAATGTGATCTATGGGGGTCTCGTACAATGTGATTGGTCTATGGGGGTCTCGTACAATGTGATGGATCTATGGGGGTCTCGTACAATGTGATTGGTCTATGGGGGTCTCGTACAATGTGATGGATCTATGGGGGTCTCGTACAATGTGATCTATGGGGGTCTCGTACAGTGTGAAAGATCTATGGGGGTCTCGGACAATGTGATTGGTCTATGGGGGTCTCGTACAATGTGATGGATCTATGGGGGTCTCGTACAATGTGATGGATCTATGGGGGTCTCGTACAATGTGATGGATCTATGGGGGTCTCGTACAATGTGATGGATCTATGGGGGTCTCATACAATGTGATCTATGGGGGTCTCGTACAGTGTGAAAGATCTATGGGGGTCTCGGACAATGTGATTGGTCTATGGGGGTCTCGTACAATGTGATCTATGGGAGTCTCATACAATGTGATCTATGGGGGTCTCGTACAATGTGATGGATCTATGGGGGTCTCGTACAATGTGATGGATCTATGGGGGTCTCGTACAATGTGATAGATCTATGGGGGTCTCGTACAATGTGATAGATCTATGGGGGTCTCGTACAATGTGATCTATGGGGGTCTCGTACAATGTGATCTATGGGGGTCTCGTACAATGTGATCTATGGGGGTCTCGTACAATGTGATCTATGGGGGTCTCGTACAATGTGATCTATGGGGGTCTCGTACAATGTGATCTATGGGGGTCTCGTACAATGTGATCTATGGGGGTCTCGTACAATGTGATCTATGGGGGTCTCGTACAATGTGATCTATGGGGGTCTCGTACAATGTGATCTATGGGGGTCTCGTACAATGTGATCTATGGGGGTCTCGTACAATGTGATCTATGGGGGTCTCGTACAATGTGATGGATCTATGGGGGTCTCGTACAATGTGATGGATCTATGGGGGTCTCGTACAATGTGATCTATGGGGGTCTCGTACAATGTGATCTATGGGGGTCTCGTACAATGTGATCTATGGGAGTCTCGTACAATGTGATCTATGGGGGTCTCGTACAATGTGATCTATGGGGGTCTCGTACAATGTGATCTATGGGGGTCTCGTACAATGTGATTGATCTATGGGGGTCTTGTACAGTGTGATAGATCTTTGGGGGTCTCGGACAATGTGATGGATCTATGGGGGTCTCGTACAGTGTGAAAGATCTATGGGGGTCTCGGACAATGTGATTGGTCTATGGGGGTCTCGTACAATGTGATTGGTCTATGGGGGTCTCGTACAATGTGATGGATCTATGGGGGTCTCGTACAATGTGATCTATGGGGGTCTCGTACAGTGTGAAAGATCTATGGGGGTCTCGGACAATGTGATTGGTCTATGGGGGTCTCGTACAATGTGATCTATGGGGGTCTTGTACAATGTGATTGGTCTATGGGGGTCTCGTACAATGTGATCTATGGGGGTCTCGTACAATGTGATCTATGGGGGTCTCGTACAATGTGATCTATGAGGGTCTCGTACAATGTGATTGGTCTATGGGGGTCTCGTACAATGTGATTGGTCTATGGGGGTCTCGTACAATGTGATTGGTCTATGGGGGTCTCGTACAATGTGATTGGTCTATGGGGGTCTCGTACAATGTGATGGATCTATGGGGGTCTCGTACAATGTGATCTATGGGGGTCTCGTACAGTGTGAAAGATCTATGGGGGTCTCGGACAATGTGATCTATGGGGGTCTCGTACAATGTGATCTATGAGGGTCTCGTACAATGTGATTGGTCTATGGGGGTCTCGTACAATGTGATTGGTCTATGGGGGTCTCGTACAATGTGATCTATGGGGGTCTCATACAGTGTGAAAGATCTATGGGGGTCTCGGACAATGTGATTGGTCTATGGGGGTCTCGGACAATGTGATCTATGGGGGTCTCGTACAATGTGATTGGTCTATGGGGGTCTCGTACAATGTGATGGATCTATGGGGGTCTCGTACAATGTGATCTATGGGGGTCTCATACAGTGTGAAAGATCTATGGGGGTCTCGGACAATGTGATTGGTCTATGGGGGTCTCGGACAATGTGATCTATGGGGGTCTCGGACAATGTGATTGGTCTATGGGGGTCTCGGACAATGTGATCTATGGGGGTCTCGTACAATGTGATTGATCTATGGGGTTCTTTCGCTCAGTCCCGGCACACTGGATTCTGTAGAATATAATCTGGAGTAGGGAAGGGTGTCTTGCCCAGTGGAGGGTTACTTTGGGGTCACCTGGAATTGGGTACCTGGAGTCCCTCCATGGCTGGTCTGTGGGGGGTGAGGCTGAGTGGCGGAACGTGTTTGAAGTGGCGCGGGGTTCCATCTTGGCCAGGAGATGGGATTCAATATTGTGATGGCAGACAGTGGTTCCTCTGTTCTCCTGGCACCCCCTCGCGTGTCCCCGGCACCGTCCTGGAATTAATTTGCCGGCACATCGGAGGTGTTGGGATTTCTGGCCCCGGACTCGTCCCTCATCTCCAGGGAAACGGCTTTCTGTATGTGGAATGTCGGGGTCTGTGCCAGCCGCTGTGCCAGGTGTGTTGGCTGCCAGCCCCGGTTGTACCCGGCCTCCCTCTCATGACACAAGGAGCCTCTAGCTGGGGAATTCCAGGTCACAGAATGATGGCGGAAGGAAGATTCCATTGCTTAGACCTGGAGTGTCGGAGACTGAGGGGGCGCAGGGGTCACTCCACCCACAACTAATGACTGCTGGGCACCACCGTGACTGATACCTAGTGGGGTGGGGGGGGGGGGGCATGTCAGCATTGGGGTCAACCAGTGGAGGGTGGGTGCAGGGGTGATTGGGGGGATGGGGTGATACAGAAGGGATAAAGTTGACATTATAAAGTTAGGGGGAATGTTGGGGGGGGGGGGGTAAAAGTGGAGGGTGACATAATAGGGTAAACAGTAGTATTAATGGTAGGGGCAGTGGGGGTAATAGTATGGGAAAGCATGTGGTGTGGCTGTAATAGTTAAAGGCAAAACTTTCATTTTGGATGGCGTAATGGAGGGTTATTACCCCCCATTGGGGAGATTTCCTTTTACTTCCTGTCCCATAGCCAAACAGGAAGTGAGAGGGAATTCCTTCGGGACCCCCCAGGTCACCAGAACCATTGGAAGACTTCCCCTCTTACTTTTCTTGGGACAATCCAAAATTTGTGATTTTCTTTCATTTTCACTGATAATGATAAACAGAAGTAATAGAGATGGAGAATCTCCCTACCGGGGATACCTGACAGGGGGTCTCACCCCTCCCCCTCTCATCCAACACTATAAAAGAAAGAAAATTGCCTTTAGTTCTACTTTAATGATGGGAATGGAATGTTGTCACTCTATCCTGATCACCACCCCACACGGGGCGCTATAGAAGCCACACTATGGGGTATTCTCCATCATATCACTAGGATGCCCCCTCATGGTGGGCCAAGGAAGATGCATGCGGGTGACATTGGCATCGCCCGTTACACCCCACTTTTGGCCCATAAAAAGGCTCCTATCCGAGTCCTCCCCAATCCTGCTGGGAATGGATGGTGACAGGGCGGTCTGCTTTGTGTCAGGACGGATTGCACGGTCCACGTTCCACCATTGGAAGATGCGTCATCGCTGAGGTGATGAATCCCAGCACCCAGATCCCGAGCCATGGGGGGGTCATGATAGAAAAATGGAGGTCATTCAGCCCAGCCGGAGCGCAAATCCATCTTCTGAGACGCACCGCTCATCACAACAGCTGCCAAAATCCTCCAGAGAATTCCTAGTCCAGGAGGACATCTCTTCCCGGCTCTGCCAATCCCATCTCTGATCTGCCCAGAGGGAGAAAATCTGCATCATGAGTAGAGGTCGACCGATATGGGTTTTTCTCTGGCCGATGCCGATATTTAGAAATCGCGGTGGCCGATGGCCGATATGTGATGCCGATATATTTGGCCGATTCTTTTTTTTTTTTTCTTTTTTCCCTTCATCTCATAACATCTAACAGTTAGACCCCTTTCACAGTGGGGCGTTTTTCAGGCACTTTTGGGCTAAAAATAGCGCCTGTAAAACGGCTCCCCTGCAGTGTCAGTGCGATATCCCGAGTGCTGTCACACTGAGGCGATGCGCTGGCAGGATGTAAAAAAAAGTCCTGCAAACGGCATCTTTGGAGCGGTGTATACCCCTCCCCCACCACTCCTGCCCATTGAAATGAATGTGCACCGCTGCCGAAGCGCCTGCAAAGCGCTTTGGCAGCGGTGCTTCAGGGGCGCATTTAATCCCTTCCTCGGCCGCTAGCTGGGTTATAAGCGCCCCGCTAGCAGCCAAATAGCGCCTCTAAAATGACGGTAAAGCGCCGCTAAAACTATCAGCGTTTTACCACCAACGCATGCCCGCTCCAGTGTGAAAGCAGTCTTAAGTAATACAGAAATTTTTTTTCATTTAAACATTAAACAAAACAAACCTCCAATCAGTTCACTTGTATGTAGAATTTAGGAAAAAAAAAAAACTATCTTAAATATTAAATACACAAAAACAGGTAATCAAAACTTTTGGACGAAAAAAAAATGGGCCAACTTTACTGCTTAGGTTTTTTTTAAATTCATTACTGTATTTTTTTTTTTTTAAAAAATTGCATTTGAAAGACCGCTGCGCAAATACCGTGGGACATAAAATATTGCAACAATCACCATTTTATTCCCTAGGGTCTCTGCTAAAAATATATATAATGTTTGGGGGTTCTAAATGATTTTCTAGCAGAAAATACAGGATTTTTACTTGTAAGCAACAAATGTCAGAAAAGATTTAGTCTTTAAATGGTTAAACTGAAAACTTCTCCACGGAGTTCCGTCTATTGATAAAAAGAACCTGAAAGAGATGAAATGTATCTTCTTATCAGACTTGGCTGCCCAGAGGAGGAGAGAATCCTCTCCACAGATAACTCCAGACAACTTCCATTAACTTCTATTACAGAAGTCATTTACAAGTCACGGCTGAAGTTACAATCGGCCTTTTTTATCAGCACAATCAGCCGATGCCGATTAAGTAAATAACGCCAAATATCGGCCGACCTCTAATCATGAGCCAGTGAAGCCACCGAGCTCCAAAGCCTACAGGTGATGAACTGTACATTAGGGTACCCTCCACTGACATACCAGCTATGCCACTATACATTAGGGTGCCCCCCCACTGACATACCTGCCATGCCCCGTACATTGGTGGCCCCCCACTGACATACCGGCTATGCCCCTATACATTAGGGTACCCTCCCACTGACATACCTGCCATGCCCCCGTACATTGGGGGGCCCCCCCACTGACATACCGGCTATGCCCCCATACTTTAGGGTGCTCTTGCTGACATACCGGCCATGCCCCCCTACATTAGGGTGCTCTTGCTGACGTACCGGCCATGCCCCCATACATTAGGGTGCTCTTGCTGACATAAAGGCCATGCCCCTGTACGTTAGGGTTCTCCTTGCTGACATACCGGCCATGCCTCCGTACATTACGGTGCTCTTGCTGACATACCGGCCATGCCCCCGTACATTAGGGTTCTCCTTGCTGACATACCGGCCATGCCCCCCTACATTAGGGTGCTCTTGCTGACGTACCGGCCATGCCCCCATACATTAGGGTTCTCCTTGCTGATATACCGGCCATACCCTCGCACATTAGGTTGCTTCTTGCTGACATACCGGCTATGCCTCCATACATTACGGTGCTCTTGGTGACATACCGGCCATGCCTCCGTACATTAGGGTGCTCTTGCTGACATACCGGCCATGCCCCCATACATTAGGGTGCTTTTGCTGACATACCGGCTAAGCCCCTGTACATTAGGGTGCTCTTGCTGACATACCGGCCATGCCCCCGTACATTAGGGTTCTCCTTGCTGACATACCGGCCATGCCCCCCTACATTAGGGTGCTCTTGCTGACGTACCGGCCATGCCCCCATACATTAGGGTTCTCCTTGCTGATATACCGGCCATACCCTCGCACATTAGGTTGCTTCTTGCTGACATACCGGCTATGCCTCCGTACATTACGGTGCTCTTGGTGACATACCGGCTATGCCTCCGTACATTAGGGTGCTCTTGCTGACATACCGGCCATGCCCCGTACATTAGGGTGCTCTTGCTGACATACTGGCCATGCCCCCATACATTAGGGTGCTCTTGCTGACATACCGGCCATGCCCCCATACATTAGGGTGCTTTTGCTGACATACCGGCTATGCCCCCGTACATTAGGGTGCTCTTGCTGACATAAAGGCTGTGCCCCTGTACGTTAGGGTTCTCCTTGCTGACATGCTGGCCATGCCCCTGTACATTAGGGTGCTCTTTGCTGACATACCGGCCATGCCTCCGTACATTACGGTGCTCTTGCTGACATACCGGCCATGCCCCCATACATTAGGGTGCTCTTGCTGACATACCAGCCATGCCCGAATACATTAGGGTGCTCTTGCTGACATACCGGCCATGCCCCCATACATTAGGGTGCTTTTGCTGACATACCGGCTAAGCCCCTGTACATTAGGGTGCTCTTGCTGACATACCGGCCATGCCCACGTACATTAGGGTTCTCCTTGCTGATATACCGGCCATACCCTCGCACATTAGGTTGCTTCTTGCTGACATACCGGCTATGCCTCCGTACATTACGGTGCTCTTGGTGACATACCGGCTATGCCTCCGTACATTAGGGTGCTCTTGCTGACATACCGGCCATGCCCCGTACATTAGGGTGCTCTTGCTGACATACTGGCCATGCCCCCATACATTAGGGTGCTCTTGCTGACATACCGGCCATGCCCCCATACATTAGGGTGCTTTTGCTGACATACCGGCTATGCCCCCGTACATTAGGGTGCTTTTGCTGACATACCGGCTATGCCCCCGTACATTAGGGTGCTCTTGCTGACATAAAGGCCATGCCCCTGTACGTTAGGGTTCTCCTTGCTGACATGCTGGCCATGCCCCTGTACATTAGGGTGCTCCTTGCTGACATACCGGCCATGCCTCCGTACATTACGGTGCTCTTGCTGACATACCGGCCATGCCCCCATACATTAGGGTGCTCTTGCTGACATACCAGCCATGCCCGAATACATTAGGGTGCTCTTGCTGACATACCGGCCATGCCCCCATACATTAGGGTGCTCTTGCTGACATACCGGCCATGCCCATGTACATTAGGGTTCTCCTTGCTGACATACCGGCCATGCCCCCATACATTAGGGTGCTTTTGCTGACATACCGGCTAAGCCCCTGTACATTAGGGTGCTTTTGCTGACATACCGGCCATGCCCCCATACATTAGGGTGCTCTTGCTGACATACCGGCCATGCCCCCATACATTAGGGTGCTCTTGCTGACATACCGGCCATGCCCCCATACATTAGGGTGCTTTTGCTGACATACCGGCTATGCCCCCGTACATTAGGGTGCTCTTGCTGACATAAAGGCCGTGCCCCTGTACGTTAGGGTTCTCCTTGCTGACATGCTGGCCATGCCCCTGTACATTAGGGTGCTCCTTGCTGACATACCGGCCATGCCTCCGTACATTACGGTGCTCTTGCTGACATACCGGCCATGCCCCCATACATTAGGGTGCTCTTGCTGACATACCAGCCATGCCCGAATACATTAGGGTGCTCTTGCTGACATACTGGCCATGCCCCCATACATTAGGGTGCTTTTGCTGACATACCGGCTAAGCCCCTGTACATTAGGGTGCTCTTGCTGACATACCGGCCATGCCCCCATACATTAGGGTGCTTTTGCTGACATACCGGCTAAGCCCCTGTACATTAGGGTGCTCTTGCTGACATACCGGCCATGCCCATGTACATTAGGGTTCTCCTTGCTGATATACCGGCCATACCCTCGCACATTAGGTTGCTTCTTGCTGACATACCGGCTATGCCTCCGTACATTACGGTGCTCTTGGTGACATACCGGCTATGCCTCCATACATTAGGGTGCTCTTGCTGACATACCGGCCATGCCCCGTACATTAGGGTGCTCTTGCTGACATACTGGCCATGCCCCCATACATTAGGGTGCTCTTGCTGACATACCGGCCATGCCCCCATACATTAGGGTGCTTTTGCTGACATACCGACTATGCCCCCGTACATTAGGGTGCTTTTGCTGACATACCGGCTATGCCCCCGTACATTAGGGTGCTCTTGCTGACATAAAGGCCATGCCCCTGTACGTTAGGGTTCTCCTTGCTGACATGCTGGCCATGCCCCTGTACATTAGGGTGCTCCTTGCTGACATACCGGCCATGCCCCCATACATTAGGGTGCTCTTGCTGACATACCAGCCATGCCCGAATACATTAGGGTGCTCTTGCTGACATACCGGCCATGCCCATGTACATTAGGGTTCTCCTTGCTGACATACCGGCCATGCCCCCATACATTAGGGTGCTTTTGCTGACATACCGGCCATGCCCCCATATATTAGGGTGCTCTTGCTGACATACCGGCCATGCCCCCATACATTAGGGTGCTCTTGCTGACATACCGGCCATGCCCCCATACATTAGGGTGCTTTTGCTGACATACCGGCTAAGCCCCTGTACATTAGGGTGCTTTTGCTGACATACCGGCCATGCCCCCATACATTAGGGTGCTTTTGCTGACATACCGGCTAAGCCCCTGTACATTGGGGTGCTCTTGCTGACATACCGGCCATGCCCATGTACATTAGGGTTCTCCTTGCTGACATACCGGCCATGCCCCTCATACATTAGGATGCTCCTTGCTCATTTCCCTGTATTCCAGAGATGGCGCCCGCTCTGCGTTTGCCATCCCTCAGATGCAGCAATTATGAAGGAATTTCACTCGTCTGTCATCTTCTTTTCCCACCAGAGCGCTAAAGTGTTTGGAAAAGCAAAACGCCAAAGAAAACTATGTGAAATTGGAGGATAATTGGCGCGGCTGATCGCTCCGGGGGTTAATGACGCGCAGTGATTGCACTTTAAGGGCCCACTTCCTGCCAGGCCAAATTGCTGGGGCAGCGAAGGGTTAACTCGCAGAGTTCGGGGATTTGGAATGTTGATGAAATCCAACACCCGCCCCATCATAATCCCCCCACCCCTCCCCCATGGTCAGGAGCCGTCACCTGAGTGCGGAGGTGATCCTCATACTTCAGTCACAGATATTAAAGGTCGAGCTCCTGAAAACAGCCCTGCTGAGTCCACAGCCTGACACCCTCCCAAACGCTGTGTGCCCAGCTCCATTACCTCAGTGTCCGCTGTGGAGCCAGAAACCCCCACCCCTCCCCCAGTGCATTGTGGGACAGAGGTGAAAATCAAATGTCATTGGAGGCTGGAAGTGCCACATATGTGCTGCGTCTGTTCCACACTCCTGTCGTCTCTCCGGCTAAGGCGACCAGGAATTGGCGCAGTCAGCGGCCGTCTGTTCGCCTCACCCCACTGTAACCAGCATGGGCGCCGAGTCAGCGTGCAATCTATGCGTCACCATAGTAACTGAAGCTCATTTCCAGTGCAGAGCGGCCAGCTAGTCTTCTCAGCGATTAGCTGCATTATTGTGATTCCACTAAGCCCCCCTTATATTGGACTCCAAGATCTCCAGTCTAGGGGTGTCTGATCATCTGTGGTCTCTGGAATATTGGCCTCCAGGGTCTCCAGTCTTGGGGTGTTTGATAATCTCCGGAATATTGGCCTCTCGGGTCTCCTATCTTGGGGTGTTTGATAATCTCTGGAATATTGGCCTCCAGTCTCGGGGTGTCTGATAATCTCTGGAATATTGGCCTCTCAGGGTCTCTTATCTGGGGGTGTCTGATAATCTCTGGAATATTGGCCTCCAGTTTCGGGTTGTCTGATAATCTCTGGAATATTGGCCTCCGGTTTCGGGTTGTCTGATAATCTCCGGGATATTGGCCTCCAGTTTCGGGTTGTCTGATAATCTCTGGAATATTGGCCTCCAGGGTCTCCAGTTATGGGGTGTTTGATAATCTCCGGAATAATGGCCTCCAGTCTCGGGTTGTCTGATAATCTCTGGAATATTGGCCTCCAGGGTCTCCAGTCTCGGGGTGTCTGATAATCTCTGGAATATTGGCCTCTCAGGGTCTCTTATCTGGGGGTGTCTGATAATCTCTGGAATATTGGCCTCCAGCTTCGGGTTGTCTGATAATCTCTGGAATATTGGCCTCCAGGGTCTCCAGTTATGGGGTGTTTGATAATCTCCGGAATAATGGCCTCCAGTCTCGGGTTGTCTGATAATCTCTGGAATATTGGCCTCTCAGGGTCTCCAGTCTTGGGTCGTCTGATAATCTCTGGAATATTGGCCTCTCAGGGTCTCCAGTCTTGGGTCGTCTGATAATCTCTGGAATATTGGCCTCTCAGGGTCTCCAGTCTGGGGGTCGTCTGATAATCTCTGGAATATTGGCCTCCAGTTTCGGGGTGTCTCATAATCTCTGGAATATTGGGCCTCCAGTCTTGGGGTATATTCTTCTCCTAAGGAAGTATTCCGAATTGTAACCTTTATTAATGTGTGTGAGTTGATCGGCGGTCGGGAAGCTCCTCGGCACGTGCCTGTGTTGGTCCTTGCCGTGTGATTGGTAGGACAGATTTGTTGTAGAAGAATGTTGGAGTGTCTTTCCATGGTCGGCATGGTACCATCTGCTCCCGGAATCTGGGGTCTCCGCTGACAGCTTGGCTTTGGTTGTGTCAGACTTCGTCTTGTGCCTGCGGGTTGGGGGGGGGGAACGGAGAGCCGAGCTGCCGCAGCTTGTTAACCATTGACGGTGAAGTAACGCCAGTTTGGCCCCCGTACAGGCCCCGTGATTCATCTGTCCTGACAGGCCGGAGAAATGGAGGGGATAAAATCAGCATTTTTTCCATACCAGACAGATTATTGTATGAAATGGATTCCGCACCATCTTGGCAGTATGAGAGAAGGCAGACTCTGCCGGAGAAGTGCCGAGACTCTCCGGATCTCACCCATGGCTTGATTAATGCTCCTGAGATGTCCTCCGCTCCTCCACATGTCAGGATGGAAATTCTCCGGGTAAATCTCTTCCTGATCTTCTGCAGACGCCTGGACGTGGAGTTTTGGCTTCTCACGCGTTGCGGATGATGAACCTGCGAGGGGTCATCCTTGTCCTCCCGTGAACTCTCCCCGCCTTTCCCCGATCAGCAGAGCGGGAAAAGTTCGGATTGTGGGGGTGATCTCCACTCGGATTGGCCGAGGTTGAGACTTGAATAAGCTGCTAATTATGGAGAAGCGGATATCGCTGGGACTGACCCCCATCTCAGATGGTAATTTAATTTCCTGCTCCCTGGCTGGGATGGCGGCCTGCACAGGGCCAGGAACATGTCGGCTGTGACCGGACCGGTATCCAGGGTCCTCAATTACGAGGACAATTTCCGGCAGAGCTGAACGCCGGCTGGTGATATCCAGAGATTAGAGCGCTGCATGCTGGGAAACCATAAAAATCGCAGCGTCCTCATCACACCCAATTATAAGGACCTATTTATAGCGTGCAACGAGAATCGCGCAGGTTATTGTGACCACCGTACTTCCTGCCGCAATGTTCTCCGTTTATGTAAATTTAGCTGGTGGTTGTGATGAGGTCATGTGATCACTTGGAACCTATGGGGGTTGAGAGTTAGTGACGGCAGTGCAGTACGGCATGATCCCGCCAGTACATGGGATCTGCTCCGGCAGCTTCCGGTGGCTGGTGACTCGCGTGATCGCTCTTCAGCTCCGTGTCCTCACCTGGAGCACCCATAGATGGTCTCTGCACCCCCTCAGTGGGAACCTCGGTTTCCCTGTTAGAGTGTGAGCTTTGCTGCCCAGCCGCCAGGTCCTCTGTATGAGGTGAATAGACCTCTGACACCATTGCTCTTTATCTTCAGAGGTTGGTGGGAAGAAGCCGTAATACAATACCCGCCAGTTGTCCTCCTTGCACCAAATCTCACCAGGAAATGACCCCTTTCCGATTGAACGCCATGGATTGTGCCTGGTGTGCTGGGACTTGTGGTTCTACCGTGAGAGATGGCGGTTCTCCTGGTGTGCTGGGACTTGTGGTTCTACTATGAGAGATGCCGATTCTCCTGGTGTGCTGGGACTTGTGCTTCTACCGTGAGAGATGGCGGTTCTCCTGGTGTGCTGGGACTTGTGCTTCTACCGTGAGAGATGGCGGTTCTCCTGGTGTGCTGGGACTTGTGCTTCTACCGTGAGAGATGCCGATTCTCCTGGTGTGCTGGGACTTGTGCTTCTACCGTGAGAGATGGCGGTTCTCCTGGTGTGCTGGGACTTGTGCTTCTACCGTGAGAGATGGCGGTTCTCCTGGTGTGCTGGGACTTGTGGTTCTACTATGAGAGATGCCGATTCTCCTGGTGTGCTGGGACTCGTGGTTCTGCCGTGAGAGATGCCGATTCTCCTGGTGTGCTGGGACTTGTGCTTCTACCGTGAGAGATGGCGGTTCTCCTGGTGTGCTGGGACTTGTGCTTCTACCGTGAGAGATGGCGGTTCTCCTGGTGTGCTGGGACTTGTGCTTCTACCGTGAGAGATGGCGGTTCTCCTGGTGTGCTGGGACTTGTAGTTCTACCGTGAGAGATGCCGGTTCTCCTGGTGTGCTGGGACTTGTGGTTCTACCGTGAGAGATGCCAGTTCTCCTGGTGTGCTGGGACTTGTGGTTCTGCTGTGAGAGATGCCGGTTCTCCTGGTGTGCTGGGACTTGTGGTTCTACTATGAGAGATGCCGGTTCTCCTGGTGTGCTGGGACTTGTGGTTCTACCATGAGAGATGCCGGTTCTCTTGGCGTGCTGGGACTTGTGGTTCTACTATGAGAGATGCTGATACTTGTGGTTCTACCATGAGAGATGCCGATTCTCCTGGTGTGCTGGGACTTGTGGTTCTACCATGAGAGATGCCGGTTCTCCTGGTGTGCTGGGACTTGTGGTTCTACCGTGAGAGATGCCGGTTCTCCTGGTGTGCTGGGACTTGTGCTTCTACCGTGAGAGATGGCGGTTCTCCTGGTGTGCTGGGACTTGTGGTTCTACCGTGAGAGATGCCGATTCTCCTGGTGTGCTGGGACTTGTGCTTCTACCGTGAGAGATGGCGGTTCTCCTGGTGTGCTGGGACTTGTGCTTCTACCGTGAGAGATGGCGGTTCTCCTGGTGTGCTGGGACTTGTGCTTCTACCGTGAGAGATGCCGATTCTCCTGGTGTGCTGGGACTTGTGCTTCTACCGTGAGAGATGGCGGTTCTCCTGGTGTGCTGGGACTTGTGCTTCTACCGTGAGAGATGGCGGTTCTCCTGGTGTGCTGGGACTTGTGGTTCTACTATGAGAGATGCCGATTCTCCTGGTGTGCTGGGACTCGTGGTTCTGCCGTGAGAGATGCCGATTCTCCTGGTGTGCTGGGACTTGTGCTTCTACCGTGAGAGATGGCGGTTCTCCTGGTGTGCTGGGACTTGTGCTTCTACCGTGAGAGATGGCGGTTCTCCTGGTGTGCTGGGACTTGTGCTTCTACCGTGAGAGATGGCGGTTCTCCTGGTGTGCTGGGACTTGTAGTTCTACCGTGAGAGATGCCGGTTCTCCTGGTGTGCTGGGACTTGTGGTTCTACCGTGAGAGATGCCAGTTCTCCTGGTGTGCTGGGACTTGTGGTTCTGCTGTGAGAGATGCCGGTTCTCCTGGTGTGCTGGGACTTGTGGTTCTACTATGAGAGATGCCGGTTCTCCTGGTGTGCTGGGACTTGTGGTTCTACCATGAGAGATGCCGGTTCTCTTGGCGTGCTGGGACTTGTGGTTCTACTATGAGAGATGCTGATACTTGTGGTTCTACCATGAGAGATGCCGATTCTCCTGGTGTGCTGGGACTTGTGGTTCTACCATGAGAGATGCCGGTTCTCCTGGTGTGCTGGGACTTGTGGTTCTACCGTGAGAGATGCCGGTTCTCCTGGTGTGCTGGGACTTGTGGTTCTACCGTGAGAGATGCCGGTTCTCCTGGTGTGCTGGGACTTGTGGTTCTACTATGAGAGATGCCGGTTCTCCTGGTGTGCTGGGACTTGTGGTTCTACCATGAGAGATGCCGGTTCTCTTGGCGTGCTGGGACTTGTGGTTCTACTATGAGAGATGCTGATACTTGTGGTTCTACCATGAGAGATGCCGATTCTCCTGGTGTGCTGGGACTTGTGGTTCTACCATGAGAGATGCCGGTTCTCCTGGTGTGCTGGGACTTGTGGTTCTACCGTGAGAGATGCCGGTTCTCCTGGTGTGCTGGGACTTGTGGTTCTACCGTGAGAGATGCCGGTTCTCCTGGTGTGCTGGGACTTGTGGTTCTACTATGAGAGATGCTGATACTTGTGCTTCTACCGTGAGAGATGCCGGTTCTCCTGGTGTGCTGGGACTTGTGGTTCTACCGTGAGAGATGCCGGTTCTCCTGGTGTGCTGGGACTTGTGGTTCTACTATGAGAGATGCCGGTTCTCTTGGTGTGCTGGCACTTGTGGTTCTACCGTGAGAGATGCTGGCATTGCAGGTGCAGCTGTCGTTCTGGAACGTGGCTTGGTGACAGCGCTGTAATGACTCCACGCTGGGACAAGATGGCGGGGGTTGGGACAGGAGCCACGTGGTGTCTGTGGAGTACACAGAAGCCGATGGTTGGGGGATGGGAAACGCATTGCTGTGGTGGCGTCCTCATATTGGAATAATCATGGTGCAGATCCCTCTGAGGAGACCTCCATGATGGGACGTTCTCCAGGTCTCCACCTATAGAGGGTCATTATCGATCCCCTCCGGGGGGGCGGCTCCGCTCCCGGCTCTCATGGTGATCCTCCGGCTTCAATCATTCTCCTCCATGACCTGTGACCTCTGCATACTTCCAGATCATTGGTGGAAACCTGAGGATCGGCATGACAGCCGGGCAGAGGCTGGACATCGATCATCCTCCTTCTGAAGCCTCAGGAGCGAAGGAATTCATTGTATGGAAGGGACTCTCCCCCCTCCCCCACCAGAGAGAGTCCGGTTTTGTCCGCAGCAGACAAAGATCACGCCCTGCCCCCCCCCCCCCCCCCCGGGCTTGGGAACGTTTGTTTATAAAAAAGGTTTGTGTGAGCGGATGGGGGGGTCACCTCGTTATAACATTGTATGGTGGATGGAATACCACACTGATTCCTGAATACTCATGGCGCCTCCACTGACCGGCCTCTCCATGTGGCTCCATTGTTTGGATCATTGTGGTTGTTGGCGATGGAAGCCGATTTCCTGGACTGGACTCTGCAGACGCTCGATCTGAGAATCAATCTGGATGGACGGAGCGTTTGGGTGGTGTGACCGCCGTGCCGCACTCACCAGGCCGCCATCTGTCAACACCGACCGTCTGTGTCCAGCGGAGAGCCGAGCGATGGAGAGTCAGAAATATGGGAAGTGATGGCCGGGGGAGGTGTGCAGACATGCCGCTCTGTGCCGTGACCCCCGATCTCCGCTCTGTGCCGTGACCCCCGATCTCCGCTCTGTGCCGTGACCCCCGATCTCCGCTCTGTGCCGTGACCCCCGATCTCCGCTCTGTGCCGTGACCCCCGATCTCCGCTCTGTGCCGTGACCCCCCCGATCTCCGCTCTGTGCCGTGACCCCCCCCGATCTCCGCTCTGTGCCGTGACCCCCCCGATCTCCGCTCTGTGCCGTGACCCCCCCGATCTCCGCTCTGTGCCGTGACCCCCCCGATCTCCGCTCTGTGCCGTGACCCCCCGATCTCCGCTCTGTGCCGTGACCCCCGATCTCCGCTCTGTGCCGTGACCCCCCAATCTCCGCTCTGTGCCGTGACCCCCCGATCTCCGCTCTGTGCCGTGACCCCCCGATCTCCGCTCTGTGCCGTGACCCCCCGATCTCCGCTCTGTGCCGTGACCCCCCGATCTCCGCTCTGTGCCGTGACCCCCCGATCTCCGCTCTGCACTATGACCCCCTGATATCCGCTCCGCTCTGTGCCGTGACCCCCCGATGTCCGCTCCGCTCTGTGCCGTGACCCCCGATGTCCGCTCCGCTCTGTGCCGTGACCCCCGATGTCCGCTCCGCTCTGTGCCGTGACCCCCGATGTCCGCTCCGCTCTGTGCCGTGACCCCCGATGTCCGCTCCGCTCTGTGCCGTGACCCCCGATCTCCGCTCTGTGAAGTGACCCCCGATCTCCGCTCTGTGCCGTGACCCCCGATCTCCGCTCTGTGCCGTGACCCCCGATCTCCGCTCTGTGCCGTGACCCCCCCGATCTCCGCTCTGTGCCGTGACCCCCCCGATCTCCGCTCTGTGCCGTGACCCCCCGATCTCCGCTCTGTGCCGTGACCCCCCCGATCTCCGCTCTGTGCCGTGACCCCCCGATCTCCGCTCTGTGCCGTGACCCCCGATCTCCGCTCTGTGCCGTGACCCCCGATCTCCGCTCTGTGCCGTGACCCCCCCGATCTCCGCTCTGTGCCGTGACCCCCGATCTCCGCTCTGTGCCGTGACCCCCGATCTCCGCTCTGTGCCGTGACCCCCCCGATCTCCGCTCTGTGCCGTGACCCCCCCGATCTCCGCTCTGTGCCGTGACCCCCCCGATCTCCGCTCTGTGCCGTGACCCCCCGATCTCCGCTCTGTGCCGTGACCCCCCCGATCTCCGCTCTGTGCCGTGACCCCCGATCTCCGCTCTGTGCCGTGACCCCCGATCTCCGCTCTGTGCCGTGACCCCCCGATCTCCGCTCTGTGCCGTGACCCCCCCGATCTCCGCTCTGTGCCGTGACCCCCCGATCTCCGCTCTGTGCCGTGACCCCCCGATCTCCGCTCTGTGCCGTGACCCCCCGATCTCCGCTCTGTGCCGTGACCCCCCGATCTCCGCTCTGTGCCGTGACCCCCCGATCTCCGCTCTGTGCCGTGACCCCCCGATCTCCGCTCTGTGCCGTGACCCCCCCGATCTCCGCTCTGTGCCGTGACCCCCCGATCTCCGCTCTGTGCCGTGACCCCCCGATCTCCGCTCTGTGCCGTGACCCCCCGATCTCCGCTCCGCAGCGTGACCCCCCGAGCTCCGCTCCGCAGCGTGACCCCCCGAGCTCCGCTCTGCACTATGACCCCCTGATATCCGCTCTGCTCTGTGCCGTGACCCCCGATCTCCGCTCTGTGCCGTGACCCCCGATCTCCGCTCTGTGCCGTGACCCCCGATCTCCGCTCTGTGCCGTGACCCCCGATCTCCGCTCTGTGCCGTGACCCCCGATCTCCGCTCTGTGCCGTGACCCCCGATCTCCGCTCTGTGCCGTGACCCCCGATCTCCGCTCTGTGCCGTGACCCCCGATCTCCGCTCTGTGCCGTGACCCCCGATCTCCGCTCTGTGCCGTGACCCCCGATCTCCGCTCTGTGCCGTGACCCCCGATCTCCGCTCTGTGCCGTGACCCCCGATCTCCGCTCTGTGCCGTGACCCCCGATCTCCGCTCTGTGCCGTGACCCCCGATCTCCGCTCTGTGCCGTGACCCCCGATCTCCGCTCTGTGCCGTGACCCCCGATCTCCGCTCTGTGCCGTGACCCCCGATCTCCGCTCTGTGCCGTGACCCCCGATCTCCGCTCTGTGCCGTGACCCCCGATCTCCGCTCTGTGCCGTGACCCCCGATCTCCGCTCTGTGCCGTGACCCCCGATCTCCGCTCTGTGCCGTGACCCCCGATCTCCGCTCTGTGCCGTGACCCCCGATCTCCGCTCTGTGCCGTGACCCCCGATCTCCGCTCTGTGCCGTGACCCCCGATCTCCGCTCTGTGCCGTGACCCCCGATCTCCGCTCTGTGCCGTGACCCCCGATCTCCGCTCTGTGCCGTGACCCCCGATCTCCGCTCTGTGCCGTGACCCCCGATCTCCGCTCTGTGCCGTGACCCCCGATCTCCGCTCTGTGCCGTGACCCCCGATCTCCGCTCTGTGCCGTGACCCCCGATATCTGCTCCGGGTATACACAACCACTGCCCCCTGTATTTGCTAGTAGCGGGTTGGACCTAAGTGATCCTGTGCAGATTGTAGCCTCAGATTCCTGTTCTTAGGTGACAGGAGGGGCCCCCGGTGTGGTCTTCTGCTGCTGTAGCCCATCTGCTCCAAGGTTTGATGTGCTGTGCGGTCAGAGATGGTATTCTCAATACATTGGATGTAATGAGAGGATATTGGAGTGCCTGTCGTCTTTCTATCATCTGGAACCATCTCCATGTAGTATTGGGGGGTCTCTCCCCATGTTTCTGCTCTGCCTCTCCCTGTACCCTTTACGAGGATGGGGGGGGGTCTCCGCTTCTGGAGTGCGGAGGATTCTGAGCGCAGAGCCGTCTGCATCCAACAAGACTCTGAGATTCCAGCTGGGAGTTCCCCCAAACTGCTGATTGGCCAAAGATGGAGAGCGTGGCAATACGGGGAAACCAGTGCGTCCAATCAGAAGCTCCCCTCCCCCCAGACTGGGTATATTCTGTTCAGTAGAGTCCCTACTATGTGCCCCCCCGCCCCCCCTCCCCCCCCAGACTGGATATATTCTGTTCAGCAGAGTCCCTACTATGTGCCCCCCCCTCCCCCCAGACTGGATATATTCTGTTCAGCAGAGTCCCTACTATGTGCCCCCCCCTCCCCCCCAGACTGGATATATTCTGTTCAGCAGAGTCCCTACTATGTGCCCCCCCCCAGACTGGATATATTCTGTTCAGCAGAGTCCCTACTATGTGCCCCCCCCAGACTGGATATATTCTGTTCAGCAGAGTCCCTACTATGTGCCCCCCCTCCCCCCCAGACTGGATATATTCTGTTCAGCAGAGTCCCTACTATGTGGCCCCCCCTCCCCCCCCAGACTGGATATATTGTGTTCAGCAGAGTCCCTACTATGTGCCCCCCCCCCCCCCCCAGACTGGATATATTCTGTTCAGCAGAGTCCCTACTATGTGGCCCCCCCCTCCCCCCCAGACTGGATATATTCTGTCCAGCAGAGTCCCTACCTTGTGTGCCCCCCATGGGATATACTCTGTCCCTGGAAATGGTGGGTGGATGTTTGATATGGGGGGTAATATTCCGGGTACATTGAATGGAGTTATGTTCGGTATTTGGTGCAGGTCTCAGCTCCATACTCCAGAATGCCGGATTATCCGAGCCATTAAGTTTCTGGAATGTTCTGCTGGATTGTTATTTGGTGTTGTGGTGGGTTGTCACTGTGGAAGGTTCTCCTGGGTGTTGGGTGAGGAGATGTCACTGTGGAAGGTTCTCCTGGGCGTTGGGTGAGGAGATGTCACTGTGGAAGGTTCTCCTGGGCGTTGGGGTGAGGAGATGTCACTGTGGAAGGTTCTCCTGGGCGTTGGGTGAGGAGATGTCACTGTGGAAGGTTCTCCTGGGTGTTGGGTGAGGAGATGTCACTGTGGAAGGTTCTCCTGGGTGTTGGGTGAGGAGATGTCACTGTGGAAGGTTCTCCTGGGCGTTGGGTGAGGAGATGTCACTGTGGAAGGTTCTCCTGGGCGTTGGGGTGAGGAGATGTCACTGTGGAAGGTTCTCCTGGGCGTTGGGTGAGGAGATGTCACTGTGGAAGGTTCTCCTGGGTGTTGGGGTGAGGAGATGTCACTGTGGAAGGTTCTCCTGGGCGTTGGGGTGAGGAGATGTCACTGTGGAAGGTTCTCCTGGGCGTTGGGTGAGGAGATGTCACTGTGGAAGGTTCTCCTGGGTGTTGGGGTGAGGAGATGTCACTGTGGAAGGTTCTCCTGGGCGTTGGGTGAGGAGATGTCACTGTGGAAGGTTCTCCTGGGCGTTGGGTGAGGAGATGTCACTGTGGAAGGTTCTCCTGGGTGTTGGGGTGAGGAGATGTCACTGTGGAAGGTTCTCCTGGGTGTTGGGTGAGGAGATGTCACTGTGGAAGGTTCTCCTGGGCGTTGGGTGAGGAGATGTCACTGTGGAAGGTTCTCCTGGGTGTTGGGTGAGGAGATGTCACTGTGGAAGGTTCTCCTGGGTGTTGGGGTGAGGAGATGTCACTGTGGAAGGTTCTCCTGGGTGTTGGGTGAGGAGATGTCACTGTGGAAGGTTCTCCTGGGCGTTGGGTGAGGAGATGTCACTGTGGAAGGTTCTCCTGGGCGTTGGGGTGAGGAGATGTCACTGTGGAAGGTTCTCCTGGGCGTTGGGTGAGGAGATGTCACTGTGGAAGGTTCTCCTGGGCGTTGGGTGAGGAGATGTCACTGTGGAAGGTTCTCCTGGGCGTTGGGGTGAGGAGATGTCACTGTGGAAGGTTCTCCTGGGCGTTGGGTGAGGAGATGTCACTGTGGAAGGTTCTCCTGGGCGTTGGGGTGAGGAGATGTCACTGTGGAAGGTTCTCCTGGGCGTTGGGTGAGGAGATGTCACTGTGGAAGGTTCTCCTGGTCGTTGGGTGAGGAGATGTCACTGTGGAAGGTTCTCCTGGGTGTTGGGTGAGGAGATGTCACTGTGGAAGGTTCTCCTGGGCGTTGGGTGAGGAGATGTCACTGTGGAAGGTTCTCCTGGGCGTTGGGGTGAGGAGATGTCACTGTGGAAGGTTCTCCTGGGCGTTGGGTGAGGAGATGTCACTGTGGAAGGTTCTCCTGGGCGTTGGGGTGAGGAGATGTCACTGTGGAAGGTTCTCCTGGGTGTTGGGGTGAGGAGATGTCACTGTGGAAGGTTCTCCTGGGTGTTGGGGTGAGGAGATGTCACTGTGGAAGGTTCTCCTGGGTGTTGGGGTGAGGAGATGTCACTGTGGAAGGTTCTCCTGGGTGTTGGGGTGAGGAGATGTCACTGTGGAAGGTTCTCCTGGGTGTTGGGTGAGGAGATGTCACTGTGGAAGGTTCTCCTGGGCGTTGGGGTGAGGAGATGTCACTGTGGAAGGTTCTCCTGGGTGTTGGGGTGAGGAGATGTCACTGTGGAAGGTTCTCCTGGGTGTTGGGGTGAGGAGATGTCACTGTGGAAGGTTCTCCTGGGTGTTGGGTGAGGAGATGTCACTGTGGAAGGTTCTCCTGGGTGTTGGGTGAGGAGATGTCACTGTGGAAGGTTCTCCTGGGCGTTGGGTGAGGAGATGTCACTGTGGAAGGTTCTCCTGGGCGTTTGGGTGAGGAGATGTCACTGTGGAAGGTTCTCCTGGGTGTTGGGTGAGGAGATGTCACTGTGGAAGGTTCTCCTGGGTGTTGGGTGAGGAGATGTCACTGTGGAAGGTTCTCCTGGGTGTTGGGGTGAGGAGATGTCACTGTGGAAGGTTCTCCTGGGTGTTGGGTGAGGAGATGTCACTGTGGAAGCTTCTCCTGGGCGTTGGGTGAGGAGATGTCACTGTGGAAGGTTCTCCTGGGTGTTGGGGTGAGGAGATGTCACTGTGGAAGGTTCTCCTGGGCGTTGGGGTGAGGAGATGTCACTGTGGAAGGTTCTCCTGGGCGTTGGGTGAGGAGATGTCACTGTGGAAGGTTCTCCTGGGCGTTGGGTGAGGAGATGTCACTGTGGAAGGTTCTCCTGGGCGTTGGGTGAGGAGATGTCACTGTGGAAGGTTCTCCTGGGCGTTGGGTGAGGAGATGTCACTGTGATTTCAGGACAGGAATGTTATTGAGTGATTGATGAATGGACGCCATGCGTTGTGCCTCCAGTGTTTGGATTAGGCTTGGCTCCGCCGTTCTCTGTGTACTCCGCTCTCTCGTAATCCTCCCTTTTTTCTCCTCTTTGTAGTTGTGTAAACTGAGGTCCGGTCTCCTTCTCGGGGTCTGCCTGTGACGGTCAGACCCCGCTTCCCCCTCAGAGAGGAGATTGGTGCTCAGCATCTTTCACTCCATCCTCACTCATAGTTTACATTAATGAGCCATTAGTACGTCAGCAGTGAGTGGTGGCCGGCGGGCTTCTGTATGGTTCTAGATTGGTGACAGACGGTTAGACCACCTGTGCAGTGTTAAGAGGCCATGGGGGGGTTATCAGGGTATAGATGAGCCGGACTGACCCCATCTATCACCTCGTACTGGCAGATTGTGCCCTGACCTCCATTACCGTCTTATTATAGAGATTAATGAGGTTCAGTCTTATGGTGGACTCTTCCAGAAGTCTTGTCTATTGGTGGCCATGCATAGATCAAAATGTGACTGGTTCAGCAGGGACTGGACTCATTTCAATCCATGATTGGGCAGGCTGGTAGTCAGTCTACCCATCAACTTCTCTACAGCCAGCCTGTTGGGTTTTTCCCAAATAAACAGTACCGCCGGCTAGGGCTGCAACTAACGATTATTGTCATAATCGATTAGTTGGCCGATTATTGTTTCGATTAATCGATTAATCGGTTAATAACCTTAAAAAAAGTGTGATGTATAATTTAGTTAATATGTAAAGTTTTAAAAAAAGGCAATTTATTCCTAAATATCTCTATGTTGTGGTAAATATAAAATAACCAACTATATGGTTAGGGAGCAAAATATCTAATCCACTCTGAGAATAACAGACAGAAGAGATATTCTGTACATACTATTAGAGGAGAGATATACTGTATATACTATTAGAGGAGATATACTGTATATACTAATAAAGGGTGAATCTGGTAAATATCATCAGACTCAGATCTATTTTTAATTAAAAAAAACAAACAATGTCTTCCCCGAAAAATGACAAAAAATGTCATTTTAAGAACGTTCGTTCGATTTTCTAATAGTTAGTGGGGTCAAATCGAATTGTCAAAGGATCTGTGGGAAAATGTAGTTGAACTGTATAAAACAGGAAAGGGATATAAAAAGATATCCAAGGAATTGAGAATGCCAATCAGCAGTGTTCAAACTCTAATCAAGAGGAGGAAAATGAAGGGTTCTGTTGAAACCAAACCCCGATCAGGTAGACCAACTAAAATTATTTATTTCATTTATTTACAGTAGAGATTATTTGCTCATTTTAGTTTTTTTTTTAACCCCATTATGTTACTGGCCGATTAATCGATTATGAAAATAGTAATCGATTAATTTCATAATCGATTAGTTGTCGATTAATCGATTAGTTGTTTCAGCCCTACCGCCGGCTGTAGCCAGCAACACTCAGATTGTGATGGTGGGAAGTCTCTCCGCTAGCAGAACACAATATCACAGCGAGAGTGATTCCCCCATCCACCTCCAATGTGTAGATGATTCAATGTACGGGCTGCCCAAGTCTCAGCTCTGTGCTGCCATCTCACCCCTCTTCACCATCTCACCCCTCTTCACCATCTCACCCCTCTTCACCATCTCACCGCTCTTCACCATCTCACCGCTCTTCACCATCTCACCGCTCTTCACCATCTCACCCCTCTTCACCATCTCACCGCTCTTCACCATCTCACCGCTCTTCACCATCTCACCCCTCTTCACCATCTCACCCCTCTTCACCATCTCACCGCTCTTCACCATCTCACCGCTCTTCACCATCTCACCCCTCTTCACCATCTCACCCCTCTTCACCATCTCACCCCTCTTCACCATCTCACCCCTCTTCACCATCTCACCCCTCTTCACCATCTCACCCCTCTTCACCATCCAGGGCTCAGCCCCGCTTCAGCTACACTGTCACCATCTTCATCATCTCGGGTCTCCTCTATGGACTGTGTGGGGCAGTGTTTAGGGGGAGGAACCGTGTTTATGGGGTGTTTGGGGGGGAACAGTGTTTATGGGGTGTTTGGGGGGAACAGTGTTTATGGGGTGTTTGGGGGGGAACAGTGTTTGGGGGGAGGGGCAATGTTTGGGGGGGAGATTTGGGGTGAATTGCACGACGCTCCTATTTAACAACCCTTTCTTTTATTTCAGGGTGTCCCTCTGGGATGTTTAAGCCGAATCAGGGTGACGAGAGCTGCCTGCACTGCCCCATAAACAGCCGCACCACCTCGGAGGGGGCCACCAACTGTGTGTGCCGATCGGGGTACTACCGATCGGACTCGGACCCCCTGGAGATGCCGTGTACCAGTAAGTGTCTTCCTGTCCTGTGTACAGAGGATTATCAGAAGATATTTGCCGTAGAGTTGTGTTGCTGAGGGGAAGACCTTTCCCTGCGCACATCCCAGTTCCTGTCTGAAGGATGCATTGCTTTGCTGCACAGACTGTGGGTGGGGGATGGGAGGAGGACACACGGACAGTCTGTAGGAGGTTGGTGGAGAGAAGCCAATGTACAGCACCTCTCAGCGAGGCCCCCTCCCCCCACACACCGCTAATGGCTTACAAATGTCTCAGCGCTGGATGTGAATGAGGCCTGAAATCCGACTCCCGCCAGCCATGGGGGGACACTAGGGGGAGGGCGGGGGGGGGGGACATGAGGGGGAGGGGGGGACATGAGAGGGAGGGGGGGACAGGAGGGGTGGGGGGACGAGGCTGAATCTATCAGCTTTCTGCCAAAATAGAGGAAACAATTCCCAGAAAGACCCTCACCAGAGATGAAATAATACTTCCAGCTGCAACCAATCCCATCTTCATACCTCCATACTGTGTACATACCCACCGAGCCACCTACATATACCTCCATACTGTGTACATACCCACCGAGCCACCTACATACCCCACCGAGCCCTCTACATATACCTCCATACTGTGTACATACCCACCGAGCCCTCTACATACCCCACCGAGCCCTTTACATATACCTCCATACTGTGTACATACCCACCGAGCCCTCTACATATACCTCCATACTGTGTACATACCCACCGAGCCCTCTACATACCCCACCGAGCCCTTTACATATACCTCCATACTGTGTACATACCCACCGAGCCCTCTACATATACCTCCATACTGTGTACATACCCACCGAGCCACCTACATACCCCACTGAGCCCTCTACATATACCTCCATACTGTGTACATACCCACCGAGCCCTCTACATACCCCACCGAGCCCTCTACATATACCTCCATACTGTGTACATACCCACCGAGCCCTCTACATATACCTCCATACTGTGTACATACCCACCGAGCCACCTACATACCCCACTGAGCCCTCTACATATACCTCCATACTGTACATACCCACCGAGCCCTCTACATACCCCACCGAGCCCTCTACATATACCGCCATACTGTGTACATACCCACCGAGCCCTCTACATACCCCACCGAGCCCTCTACATATACCTCCATACTGTGTACATACCCACCGAGCCACCTACATACCCCACCGAGCCCTCTACATATACCTCCATACTGTGTACATACCCACCGCGCCACCTACATACCCCACCGAGCCCTCTACATATACCTCCATACTGTGTACATACCCACCGAGCCACCTACTTACCCCACCAAGCCCTCTACATATACCTCCATACTGTGTACATACCCACCGCGCCACCTACATATACCTCCATACTGTGTACATACCCCACCGAGCCCTCTACATATACCTCCATACTGTGTACATACCCACCGAGCCCTCTACATATACCTCCATACTGTGTACATACCCACCGAGCCACCTGCATACCTCACCGAGCCCTCTACATATACCTCCATACTGTGTACATACCCACCGAGCCACCTGCATACCTCACCGAGCCCTCTACATATACCTCCATACTGTGTACATACCCACCGAGCCACCTGCATACCTCACCGAGCCCTCTACATATACCTCCATACTGTGTACATACCCACCGAGCCACCTGCATACCTCACCGAGCCCTCTACATATACCTCCATACTGTGTACATACCCACCAAGCCACCTACATACCCCACGAGCCCTCTACATATACCTCCATACTGTGTACATACCCACCGAGCCACCTACTTATACCTCTATACTGTGTACATACCCACCGAGCCACCAACATACCCCACCAAGCCCTCTACATCTACCTCCACACTGTGTACATACCCACCGAGCCACCTACATACCCCACCCAAGCCATCTACATATACCTCCATACTGTGTACATACCCACAGGGCCACCTGCATACCTCACCGAGCCCTCTACATATACCACCATACTGTGTACATACCCACCGAGCCACCTACTTATACCTCTATACTGTGTACATACCCACCGAGCCACCTACATACCCCACCAAGCCCTCTACATATACCTCCACACTGTGTGTACATACCCCACAAGCCATCTACATATACCTCCATACTGTGTACATACCCACCAAGCCCTCTACAATACCCCACTGAACCATCTACATATACCTCCATACTGCGTACATACCCACCGAGCCCTCTACATACCCCAACGAGCCCTCTACATATACCCCCATACTGTGTACATACCCACCGAGCCACCTACATACCCCACTAAACCATCTACATATACCACCATACTGTGTACATACCCACCGAGCCACCTACATACCCCACTAAACCATCTACATATACCACCATACTGTGTACATACCCACCGAGCCACCTACATACCCCACTAAACCATCTACATATACCACCATACTGTGTACATACCCACCGAGCCCTCTACATACCCCACTAAACCATCTACATATACCACCATACTGTGTACATACCCACCAAATCCTCTACAGACCTCCCCCTCCCCCCTGACCCCCTCTCTCTCTCCTCCTCGCCCCCCCCCCATATCTCTCTCTCTCTCCCCTCCTCACCCCCCGACTTCTCTCTCTCCCCCTCCTCACCCCCCGACTTCTCTCTCTCCCCTCCTCACCCCCGACTTCTCTCTCTCCCCTCCTCACCCCCGACCTCTCTCTCTCCCCTCCTCACCCCCGACCTCTCTCCCCCCCTCCTCAGCCTCCGACCTCTCTCTCTCTCCCCTCCTCAGCCTCCGACCTCTCTCTCTCTCCCCTCCTCAGCCTCCGACCTCTCTCTCTCTCCCCTCCTCACCCCGACCTCTCTCCCCCCCCTCCTCAGCCTCCGACCTCTCTCTCTCTCCCCTCCTCAGCCTCCGACCTCTCTCTCTCTCCCCTCCTCACCCCCCGACCTCTCTCTCTCCCCTCCTCACCCCGACCTCTCTCTCTCCCCTCCTCACCCCCGACCTCTCTCCCCCCCCTCCTCAGCCTCCGACCTCTCTCTCTCTCCCCTCCTCAGCCTCCGACCTCTCTCTCTCACCCCCCGACCTCTCTCTCTCCCCTCCTCACCCCCCGACCTCTCTCTCTCCCCTCCTCACCCCCCGACCTCTCTCTCTCCCCTCCTCACCCCCCGACCTCTCTCTCTCCCCTCCTCACCCCCCGACCTCTCTCTCTCCCTCCTCACCCCCCGACTTCTCTCTCTCCCCTCCTCACCCCCCGACTTCTCTCTCTCCCCTCCTCACCCCCGACTTCTCTCTCTCCCCTCCTCACCCCCGACCTCTCTCTCTCCCCTCCTCACCCCCGACCTCTCTCTCTCCCCTCCTCACCCCCGACCTCTCTCTCTCTCCCCTCCTCAGCCTCCGACCTCTCTCTCTCTCCCCTCCTCACCCCCGACTTCTCTCTCTCCCCTCCTCACCCCCGACCTCTCTCCCCCCCTCCTCAGCCTCCGACCTCTCTCTCTCTCCCCTCCTCAGCCTCCGACCTCTCTCTCTCTCCCCTCCTCAGCCTCCGACCTCTCTCTCTCTCCCCTCCTCACCCCCCGACCTCTCTCTCTCCCCTCCTCACCCCCCGACCTCTCTCCCCTCCTCACCCCCGACCTCTCTCTCTCCCCTCCTCACCCCCGACCTCTCTCTCTCCCCTCCTCACCCCCCGACCTCTCTCTCTCCCCTCCTCAGCCTCCGACCTCTCTCTCTCTCCCCTCCTCACCCCCGACCTCTCTCCCCCCCCTCCTCAGCCTCCGACCTCTCTCTCTCTCCCCTCCTCAGCCTCCGACCTCTCTCTCTCACCCCCCGACCTCTCTCTCTCCCCTCCTCACCCCCCGACCTCTCTCTCTCCCCTCCTCACCCCCCGACCTCTCTCTCTCCCCTCCTCACCCCCCGACCTCTCTCTCTCCCCTCCTCACCCCCCGACCTCTCTCTCTCCCCTCCTCACCCCCCGACCTCTCTCTCTCCCCTCCTCACCCCCCGACCTCTCTCTCTCCCCTCCTCACCCCCCCGACTTCTCTCTCTCCCCTCCTCACCCCCCGACTTCTCTCTCTCCCCTCCTCACCCCCGACTTCTCTCTCTCCCCTCCTCACCCCCGACCTCTCTCTCTCCCCTCCTCACCCCCGACCTCTCTCCCCCCCCTCCTCAGCCTCCGACCTCTCTCTCTCTCCCCTCCTCAGCCTCCGACCTCTCTCTCTCTCCCCTCCTCACCCCCGACTTCTCTCTCTCCCCTCCTCACCCCCGACCTCTCTCCCCCCCCTCCTCAGCCTCCGACCTCTCTCTCTCTCCCTCCTCAGCCTCCGACCTCTCTCTCTCTCCCCTCCTCACCCCCCGACCTCTCTCTCTCCCCTCCTCACCCCCCGACCTCTCTCTCTCCCCTCCTCACCCCCGACCTCTCTCTCTCCCCTCCTCACCCCCCGACCTCTCTCTCTCCCCTCCTCAGCCTCCGACCTCTCTCTCTCTCTCCCCTCCTCACCCCCGACCTCTCTCCCCCCCCCTCCTCAGCCTCCGACCTCTCTCTCTCTCCCCTCCTCAGCCTCCGACCTCTCTCTCTCACCCCCCGACCTCTCTCTCTCCCCTCCTCACCCCCCGACCTCTCTCTCTCCCCTCCTCACCCCCCGACCTCTCTCTCTCCCCTCCTCACCCCCCGACCTCTCTCTCTCCCCTCCTCACCCCCCGACCTCTCTCTCTCCCCTCCTCACCCCCCGACCTCTCTCTCTCACCCCCGACCTCTCTCTCCCCTCCTCACCCCCCGACCTCTCTCTCCCCTCCTCACCCCCTGACCTCTCTCTCCCCTCCTCACCCCCCCCCTCTTTCCCTTCCTCACCCCCCCGACCTCTCTCTCCCCTCTTCACCCCCCTCCTGACCTCTCTCTCTCCTCCTCCACCCCCCCCCCCGGCCCTGACCTCTCCTCACCCCTCCTGACCTCTCTCTCTCCTCCTCCACCCCCCCCCCCCGGCCCTGACCTCTCCTCACCCCCCCGACCTCTCTCTCTCTCCTCCTCACCCCCCCGACCTCTCTCTCTCTCCTCCTCACCCCCACCTGACCTCTCTCTCCTCCTCACCCCCACCTGACCTCTCTCTCTCTCCTCACCCCCCCCCCCCGGACCTCTCTCTCTCCTCACCCCCCCCCCGGACCTCTCTCTCCTCACCCCCCCCCTGACCTCTCTCTCTTTCTTTTCTCAGCCACTCCATCGGCTCCACAGGCGGTCATCTCCAGTGTGAATGAGACCTCTCTGATGCTGGAATGGTCTCCTCCTCGTGATTCTGGTGGTCGTGAAGATTTGGTCTACAATATCATCTGTAAGAGCTGTGGATCCGGCCGTGGCGCCTGCACACGCTGTGGAGATAATGTACAGTTTGCCCCTCGGCAGCTTGGCCTCACCGAGCCCCGAGTTTACATCAGTGACCTCCTGGCCCACACACAGTACACCTTCGAGATCCAGGCTGTGAATGGAGTGACCGACCAGAGTCCATACTCACCGCAGTTTTCTTCAGTCAACATCACCACCAACCAAGCCGGTAAGTGGCTGTGTGACGCGTGGCACCCTCAGTCCCACTGCCCGGGTAGATAATCGCTCCCACTAACAGTCCGTTCTTCATGGTGTGTTGACCATTAGGTGATAGTGTGACGCATCTTTGGAGGGGTCGGTGTAGGATAGTGTACATTGGAGGGGTCTGGGTAGGATGGAGGGGGTTGGTGTAGGATGGGGGGGGTTGGTGTAGGATGGGGGGGGTCGGTGTAGGATGGAGGGGGCCGGTGTAGGATGGAGGGGGTTGGTGTAGGATGGGGGGGGTCGGTGTAGGATGGAGGGGGTCGGTGTAGGATGGAGGGGGTCGGTGTAGGATGGAGGGGGTCGGTGTAGCATGGAGGGGGTCGTTGTAGCATGGAGGGGGTCGTTGTAGCATGGAGGGGGTCGTTGTAGCATGGAGGGGGTCGTTGTAGCATGGAGGGGGTCGTTGTAGCATGGAGGGGGTCGTTGTAGCATGGAGGGGGTCGTTGTAGCATGGAGGGGGTCGTTGTAGCATGGAGGGGGTCGGTGTAGCATGGAGGGGGTCGGTGTAGCATGGAGGGGGGTCGGTGTAGCATGGAGGGGGTCGGTGTAGGATGGAGGGGGTCGGTGTAGGATGGAGGGGGTCGGTGTAGGATGGAGGGGGTCGGTGTAGGATGGAGGGGGTCGGTGTAGGATGGAGGGGGTCGGTGTAGGATGGAGGGGGTCGGTGTAGGATGGAGGGGGTCGGTGTAGGATGGAGGGGGTCGGTGTAGGATGGAGGGGGTCGGTGTAGGATGGAGGGGGTCGGTGTACATTGGAAGGGTCGGTGTAGGATGGAGGGGTCGGTGTACATTGGAAGGGTCGGTGTAGGATGGTGTACATTGGAGGGGTCGGTGTAGGATGGAGGGGGTCGTGTACATTGGAAGGGTCGGTGTAGGATGGAGGGGTCGGTGAAGGATGGTGTACATTGGAGGGGGCCGATGTAGGATGAAGGGGCCAGTGTAGGATGGTGTACATTGGAGGGGGCCGGTGTAGGATGGAGGGGCCAGTGTAGGATGGTGTAGGATGGAGGGGGCCGGTGTAGGATGGAGGGGGCCGGTGTAGGATGGAGGGGCCGGTGTAGGATGAGGGGGCCGGTGTAGGATGGTGTACATTGGAGGGGTCGGTGTAGGATTGAGGGGTCGGTGTAGGATTGAGGGGTCGGTGTAGGATTGAGGGGTCGGTGTAGGATTGAGGGGTCGGTGTAGGATTGATGGGTCGGTGTAGGATGGTGTACATTGGAGGGGGCTGGTGTAGGATGGAGGGGTCGTTGTAGGATGGTGTACATTGGAGGGGGCTGGTGTAGGATGGAGGGGGCCGGTGTGGGATGGTGTACATTGGAGGAGTCGTTGTAGGATGGAAGGGTCGGTGTTGGATGGAAGGGTCGGTGTACATTGAAGGGGTCGTTGTAAGATGGTGTACATTGGAGGGGGCCGATGTAGGATGGAAGGGTCGGTGTACATTGAAGGGGTCGTTGTAAGATGGTGTACATTGGAGGGGGTCGGTGTAGGATGGAGTGGCCTGTGTAGGATGGGGGGGTCGGTGTAGGATGGTGTACATTGGAGGGGTCGGTGTAGGATATAGGGGGTCGGTGTAGGATATAGAGGGGTCGGTGTAGGATATGGAGGGGGCCGGTGTAGGATGGAGGGGTCGGTGTAGGATGGAGGGGTCGGTATAGGATGATGTAGGATGGAGGGGGCGGTGTAGGATGGAGGGGGCGGTGTAGGATGGAGGGGGCGGTGTAGGATGATGTTGGATGGAGGGGGTCGGTGTAGGATGGAGGGGGCGGTGTAGGATGATGTTGGATGGAGGGGGTTGGTGTAGGATGGAGGGGGTTGGTGTAGGATGGAGGGGGTTGGTGTAGGATGGGGGGGGTCGGTGTAGGATGGAGGGGGCCGGTGTAGGATGGAGGGGGCCGGTGTAGGATGGAGGGGGCCGGTGTAGGATGGAGGGGGTCGGTGTAGGATGGAGGGGTCGGTATAGGATGATTTCCAAACAAAAAGCAAAAAGGGAACCAGTATGAGCTCTGCGCGCAAATATTAGTAAGACAGACTGGGAATGATATCAACCGAGTCTGTATGAATTAAGGGCTACTGCTATCACCTGCAGAGTGTGGGTGTGTTCCTCTGAATTCAACACCGAAGGGTCGGTGTTGGATGGAAGGGTCGGTGTACATTGAAGGGGTCGTTGTAAGATGGTGTACATTGGAGGGGGCCGATGTAGGATGGAAGGGTCGGTGTACATTGAAGGGGTCGTTGTAAGATGGTGTACATTGGAGGGGGTCGGTGTAGGATGGAGTGGCCTGTGTAGGATGGGGGGGTCGGTGTAGGATGGTGTACATTGGAGGGGTCGGTGTAGGATATAGGGGGTCGGTGTAGGATATAGAGGGGTCGGTGTAGGATATGGAGGGGGCCGGTGTAGGATGGAGGGGTCGGTGTAGGATGGAGGGGTCGGTATAGGATGATGTAGGATGGAGGGGGCGGTGTAGGATGGAGGGGGCGGTGTAGGATGGAGGGGGCGGTGTAGGATGATGTTGGATGGAGGGGGTCGGTGTAGGATGGAGGGGGCGGTGTAGGATGATGTTGGATGGAGGGGGTTGGTGTAGGATGGAGGGGGTTGGTGTAGGATGGAGGGGGTTGGTGTAGGATGGGGGGGGTCGGTGTAGGATGGAGGGGGCCGGTGTAGGATGGAGGGGGCCGGTGTAGGATGGAGGGGGCCGGTGTAGGATGGAGGGGGTCGGTGTAGGATGGAGGGGTCGGTATAGGATGATTTCCAAACAAAAAGCAAAAAGGGAACCAGTATGAGCTCTGCGCGCAAATATTAGTAAGACAGACTGGGAATGATATCAACCGAGTCTGTATGAATTAAGGGCTACTGCTATCACCTGCAGAGTGTGGGTGTGTTCCTCTGAATTCAAGTGGCATATATCAAAAAAACAAGAAAAAGGGGAATTCTTTAGTGAGGAACATGCAGTAGACAGTTTTATGAATATAAATTATTTAATAGGATAATCACAATAATCACCAGTCCAAAAAATGTACTGTGAAGACAGGTACCATCACCAATTAAAAAGACAATATTGTCAAAGACATGCGCAGATGGCCACCTCACTCAGCCACAGATTCAACCCAAGCATATGAACTTCATTCATAAATAATGCATAATAGGTAACAACAAGAAGATTTAGATGCGCCAGTATGCAAAAAAGTCCTTAGTAATCAAAGGAGAGCAGCTGGTTGGGACATGTAGACTGAGCTTGGGCAATATAAAAGTAAAGAAACCGGCCTGGTTGTAAAAGTAGATGTCTGCTGAGATCAGGAGAAGAGGAGAAGATGCTGGGGATGTAGGGGGTCTGTAGTAATAAACCACCGGATCGTGGGACCCCAGGCTGTGGAACAGCATTAATGGTGAATATGCACGCCTGTATGATGAATGTCTCTCTAGATAGCTTATCGCTAGAGGTGTGAGAGGCAACTTGCACCTAACCCGAAGATACACAGAGTGACTGATTCAGTAGAGTGGATGCAGTAGACAAACTCAGGATGTATTAATACAGTGGCAATCCCATAGCTGGGATGCATAAAGGTTAAATCTCACCCGGTGTCAGCTGCTATCCTCTTCAGGGATGGAGGGTGATGATAACTTTCACCATCTCACACGTGTAGATTGCGGGTTACTGGGTCTTCCGCAGGGTCAATTAGGGTGCAGAGCCGTTGACGATCCCATGGGAATCAGGGTAGTAATTGTCCTGGTGGGGTGTCGTGCCGGAGTCAGGTATACAGGCAATGGTATGCTTCCTCTTTTCCGTCACTCCGAATATGTGCAGATAAGCGTGGTAATGCAGGCCGGAGGTTTGGAGAGGCTGGTGGGTGGTTCTGCGCCACTGCCAGGACGCTATAGGCAGCGTGATGGCGTCATGCTGACGCGTTTCATCCGGGTCTCGGATTTCCTCAGAGCATGCGCAGTAGGGGATAATGTCGTCTTAAATAACGTCAGAGCGGAATCACGTGGAGGCTTCGGCATCTGGTTGTTATAGCTACGGCGCAGTTTCACTGACAGCCACGCACACATATAAACAGAGCTTAAAAAGCAGAATAAGGGCAGAGGGAGACCATAAGTACCGAAGCTCCCGGGGGGGGGGGGGGGGGGTTGGAGTATAGGGGGAGGGGGGGAGGGAGGGGGGGGGGGGAAAGGGGGGAAGGGAAATATTGGGGAAGGAATTGTGGTGAGGTGGGCAGGGACATGGAAAATGTACCGTCAAAGTGGGGACTCAAGAGGAGAGATTTAGAAAATTGGCCCAGTATTTAAAATTGAAATTTTAATTTTTTTGAAATTTTAAGTTCAGAAGGGTAACACGTAGATTAATGTTGGTGTGGTACAGGGGTCTATGGTGTAAGGAAGACAGCGAGGTTGCATTCATTATTTAACCCCTGTGGCTGCATACTGTTGGTATTGTATATCCACATCTTTTCCTTTTGGTATAATATCCTGTCAAAATCCCCTCTTCTTTGTGGAAGATTAAGCCTATATATACCTTAAAGGTGAGTCCTGCAGGACTTCCGCCATGAAATTGGAGGAAGTGTAATGGAATGGGTTGCTCGTCATCCTTACTAAGGATACTCTGGACATGTTCACCGATTCTTACTTTCAGTTGTCTCTTAGTCTTGCCAATATAGTTTTTACCACATGGGCAAGTGAGCATGTAGATGACTCTGGTGGTGTTGCAGTTTATAAAGTTATCAATTTTAAAGCATTTTTTGCCATCGGAATCGGTGAACATGTCCGTACGCTCGACGTATTTACATACCGAGCAACGGCCGCATCTATACATCCCCTTGAGGGGAGGGAGTTGAGTAAGCCAGTTGGGGGTAGAAGATCTTTTATACTCTGAGTGAATAAGGCTATCTTTTAAATTTCTGGAACGACGAGCGGTCAAGAGTGGTCTAGTGCCTACTATTTTACCCAGGTTGGGAGAATCAGACAGAATGTGCCAATGTTGGTTAAGTATAGATCTAACTTGGTTCCATTGGGCTCCAAATTTGGTGATGATCCGGTATAGGATGATGTAGGATGGAGGGGGCGGTGTAGGATGAAGGGGTCGGTGTAGGATGATGTAGGATGGAGGGGGTCGGTGTAGGATGGAGGGGGTCGGTGTACATTGGAGGGGGTCGGTGTACATTGGAGGGGGTCGGTGTACATTGGAGGGGGTCGGTGTACATTGGAGGGGGTCGGTGTAGGATGGAGGGGGTCGGTGTAGGATGGAGGGGGTCGGTGTAGGATGGAGGGGGTCGGTGTAGGATGGAGGGGTCGGTGTAGGATGGACGGGTCGGTATAGGATGATGTAGGATGGAGGGGGTCGGTGTAGGATGGAGGGGGTCGGTGTAGGATGGAGGGGGTCGGTGTAGGATGGAGGGGTCGGTATAGGATGATGTAGGATGGAGGGGGCGGTGTAGGATGATGTAGGATGGAGGGGGTCGGTGTAGGATGGAGGGGGTCGGTGTAGGATGGAGGGGGTCGGTGTAGGATGGAGGGGGTCGGTGTACATTGGAGGGGGTCGGTGTACATTGGAGGGGGTCGGTGTACATTGGAGGGGGTCGGTGTACATTGGAGGGGTCGGTGTACATTGGAGGGGGTCGGTGTACATTGGAGGGGGTCGGTGTAGGATGGAGGGGGCCGGTGTAGGATGGAGGGGTCGGTGTAGGATGGAGGGGTCGGTGTAGGATGGAGGGGGCCGGTGTAGGATGGAGGGGGTCGGTGTAGGATGGAGGGGTCGGTGTAGGATGGAGTGGCCGGTGTAGGATGGACGGGTCGGTATAGGATGATGTAGGATGGAGGGGGTCGGTGTAGGATGATGTAGGATGGAGGGGGTCGGTGTAGGATGATGTAGGATGGAGGGGGTCGGTGTAGGATGGAGGGGGTCGGTGTAGGATGGAGGGGGTCGGTGTAGGATGGAGAGGGTCGGTGTACATTGGAGGGGGTCGGTGTAGGATGGAGGGGGCCGGTGTAGGATGGAGGGGTCGGTGTAGGATGATGTAGGATGAAGGGGGTCGGTGTACATTGGAGGGGGTCGGTGTACATTGGAGGGGGCCGGTGTAGGATGGAGGGGTCGGTGTAGGATGGAGGGGGCGGTGTAGGATGATGTAGGATGAAGGGGGTCGGTGTACATTGGAGGGGGTCGGTGTACATTGGAGGGGGTCGGTGTACATTGGAGGGGGTCGGTGTACATTGGAGGGGTTCGGTGTACATTGGAGGGGTTCGGTGTACATTGGAGGGGGTTCGGTGTACATTGGAAGGGTCGGTGTACATTGGAGGGGTTCGGTGTACATTGGAGGGGGTCGGTGTACATTGGAGGGGGTCGGTGTACATTGGAGGGGGTCGGTGTACATTGGAAGGGTCGGTGTACATTGGAGGGGTTCGGTGTACATTGGAGGGGTTCGGTGTACATTGGAGGGGGTCGGTGTACATTGGAGGGGGTCGGTGTACATTGGAAGGGTCGGTGTACATTGGAGGGGTTCGGTGTACATTGGAGGGGTTCGGTGTACATTGGAGGGGGTCGGTGTACATTGGAGGGGGTCGGTGTACATTGGAGGGGGTCGGTGTACATTGGAGGGGGTCGGTGTACATTGGAAGGGTCGGTGTACATTGGAGGGGTTCGGTGTACATTGGAGGGGTTCGGTGTACATTGGAGGGGTTCGGTGTACATTGGAGGGGGTCGGTGTACATTGGAGGGGTTCGGTGTACATTGGAGGGGTTCGGTGTACATTGGAGGGGGTCGGTGTACATTGGAAGGGTCGGTGTACATTGGAAGGGTCGGTGTACATTGGAGGGGGTCGGTGTACATTGGAGGGGGTCGGTGTACATTGGAGGGGGTCGGTGTACATTGGAGGGGGTCGGTGTACATTGGAGGGGGTCGGTGTACATTGGAGGGGTTCGGTGTACATTGGAAGGGTCGGTGTACATTGGAGGGGTTCGGTGTACATTGGAGGGGTTCGGTGTACATTGGAGGGGGTCGGTGTACATTGGAGGGGGTCGGTGTACATTGGAGGGGGTCGGTGTACATTGGAGGGGGTCGGTGTACATTGGAGGGGGTCGGTGTACATTGGAGGGGGTCGGTGTACATTGGAGGGGGTCGGTGTACATTGGAGGGGGTCGGTGTACATTGGAGGGGTTCGGTGTACATTGGAGGGGTTCGGTGTACATTGGAGGGGTTCGGTGTACATTGGAGGGGTTCGGTGTACATTGGAGGGGGTCGGTGTACATTGGAGGGGGTCGGTGTACATTGGAGGGGGTCGGTGTACATTGGAAGGGTCGGTGTAGGATAGAGGGGTTGTCTATCTCGGCACTCCCTCCAATGATGTAAGATTGGAGAAGAGATAGAGAAGCTGGCGCTGTGTGCGGGGAACTGGGGGGCTGCCCCTGACCACCCCCCCCCCCCATCTGGAGTCTGCAGGACTTGTAATGGTTGATGAGAGGACGACGTCTGTAATGTTGTCCGCAGAGATTGCTCAGTACACCGGAAAACCTATAACCGGCCTTCTCTGTGCAGGAATCCCACCACCTGCGACATAAAGCTGAGCCGGCATTGGGTGGATGATCAGATCATAGAAATCTGACTGTCTGTGGCCAATACCCCCATAAAACACCCCCCCCCCCCCCCCACATACGGCTGTCGGGAAGACGGGTGGAGGTGGATTGTCAGCATCTTGCGATGTTCACTCCCATACATAATTTATGGCGGAGCCGAGTACACAGGACAACTTATCAGAAAGGAGGTTAGCTGTCACCCGTATGACCATCACCCAGGAGGAGGCTGTGTATGCCTATCACACATCCATAAAGAGGGCTACCGGGGGGAGACATCCAACCGTTATGTCCATCTCTGGGGGTGTTGGGTCAGAGGGTTCCCCGGGAGGGGTGGGGGGGGGGGGACATCCATCCGTTATGTCCATCTCTGGGGGTGTCTGGTCAGAGGGTTCCCCGGGAGGGGTGGGGGGACATCCATCCGTTATGCCCATCTCTGGGATGTCGGGTCAGAGGGTTCCCCTGGAAGGGTGGGGGGGGACATCCAACCGTTATGTCCATCTCTGGGGGTGTCAGGTCAGAGGGTTCCCTGGGCTCTCACTAGGATTGTACCGCTCCCTGATTGCTTCAATTACCAGTATGAGTGAATGTCGGTGTGTGTATACAGTATATACTCAGTGTGTGTCTCACTGCCCGACATCGTTGTAGCTGGATTCCCCTCAGTGAGGGAGATGGCAGAACGTTGGAAATGGTGAGGAGAAGAAAGGGATGTGAGGGGTTGCTCAGGCGTAGGAAATGTCATGTAATGTACAGACCTGCCAGCCTCGTCCCCTGGGGGGCTGCACTTATCTCCGGAGTCATTCCTCATTGGATGAAATCATGAGAGCTGTGGAGACGCTTCTCTTCATTTCACCAGATTTTTGCTTTAACAATAAATGGACTTCAGAATTCCACAGAAATCTCCATCTGTCCCGAAACAACGAGGAGCATTTAGTGCCGGTTCACACAGGGGCGACTTGTCAGGTGACCTAGTCGCCTGACAAGTCGCCTCCCGTTCTGTACAATGGAACCATTCTAATAGGAGCGACGCAAGTCGCCCCGACTTAGAAAAAGGTTCCTGTACTTCTTTTGGGGCGACTTGAGGCGACTTGCATAGACTTCTATACAGAAGTCGTTTTGCAAGTCGTGTCACCCCTAGTGTGAACCGAGCCTTACTATCACGCACAACCCTTCATACTCTATAGTATCATCTGCTGACAACGCCATCTCTTCCCTGCACCGCCCCCTGACGACGACGCCCCCTCCTCTTCCCTGCACGTCCCCTGATGATACCGTCCCCCTCTTCCCTGCACCGTCCCCTGACCATGCCGTCCCCCTCTTCCCCTGCACCGTCCCCTGACCATGCCGCCCCCCCTCTTCCCTGCACGTCCCCTGACCACGCCGTCCCCCCTCTTCCCTGCACGTCCCCTGACGACGCCGTCCCCCCTCTTCCCTGCACGTCTCCTGACGGCGCCGCCCCCCCTTTTCCCTGCACGTCTCCTGACGACGCCGTCCCCCCTCTTCCCTGCACGTCCCCTGACGACGCCGTCCCCCCTCTTCCCTGCACGTCCCCTGACGACGCCGTCCCCCCTCTTCCCTGCACGTCCCCTGACGACGCCCCCCCCCTCTTCCCTGCACGTCTCCTGACGACGACGCCACCCCCCCTCTTCCCTGCACGTCTCCTGACGACGCCGCCCCCCCTCTTCCCTGCACGTCTCCTGACGACGCCCCCCCTCTTCCCTGCAAGTCCCCTGATGACGCCGTCCCCCCTCTTCCCTGCACCGTCCCCTAACGCCGCAACCCCCCCTCCCCTGCACCGCCCCCCCCCCTCTTCCCTGCACCGTCTCCTGACTACGCTATCCCCCCTCTTCCCTGCACGTCCCCCGACGCCACCAATCCCCCTCTTCCCTGCGCTGTCCCCTGACGACGTTGTTCCCCTCTTCCCTACTCCATCCCGCCTCTATCCTGCGCCATCCCCTGACGCCGCCGCCCCCCCCCTCTATCCTGCGCCGTCCCCTGACGACGACGCCCCCCATCCTGCGCCGTCCCCTGACTACACCACCCCCCCCCCCCTCTATCCTGCGCTGTCCCCTGGCAACGCCATCCCCCCCTCTATCCTGCGCCATCCCCTGACTATACCATCCCCCCCTCTATCCTACGCCGTCCCCTGACTACGCCATCCCCCCCTCTATCCTACACCGCCCCCCCCCATCCTGCGCTATCCCCACCTCTATCTTGTGCCGTCACCTGAGGACGCCGTCCCTCTTCTTCCCTGCACCATCCCCTGATGGCGCTGCCCCCCTCTATCCTGCGCCATCCCCTGACTATGCCGCCCCCCCCCCTCTATCCTGTGCCGTCCCCTGAAGACACCATCACTCTTCTTCCCTGCACCGTCCCCTGACGACCGCTGTCACGCTTCTTCCCTGCACCGTCCCACCTCTATTCTGTGCCGTCCCCTGATGGTGCCGTCACCCCTCTATCCTGCACCGTCCGCTGATGGCGCCGTCACCCCTCTATCCTGCACCGTCCGCTGATGGCGCCGTCACCCCTCTATCCTGCACCGTCCGCTGATGGCGCCGTCACCCCTCTATCCTGCACCATCCCCTGATGGCGCCGTCACCCCTCTATCCTGCACCGTCCCCTAATGGCGCCGTCACTCCCCTATCCTGCATCGTCCCCTGATGGCGCCGTCACTCCCCTATCCTGCATCGTCCCCTGATGGCGCCGTCACTCCCCTATCCTGCACCGTCCCCTGATGGCGCCGTCACCCCCCTATCCTGCACCGTCCCCTGATGGCGCCGTCACTCCCCTATCCTGCACCGTCCCCTGATGGCGCCATCACCTCTCTATCCTGCACCGTCCCCTGACGACGCTGTCCCTCCTCTTCCCTGCACCGTCCCTCTATCCTGCACCGTCCCCTGATGGCGCCATCACTTCTATGCACTGCACCGTCCGCTCCATTCCCTGCCATCACTTGCCCCACCTCTCCTTAAAGCCATACACTGGCAGCATTTATTGACTGAAAGCTTTATGGCCCAGTGAAAATTAACCATGCAGTAATGCGGTCACGTGACTCTTCGGTCGTCATTCCACGCAGCTGAGCCCGTCACTCTGGTCATTTAGAGGGGATTAGGAAGGGTAGAGATGGTTGCTGGGAGAGGCTGCTCATCCATTGTCCTCCCTACTAATCCTCTATTCTGTGAATGTATCACAATGGAGATATGTAACCAGGCTGAGACTTCTCATTGTAATTATAGATCCTGAACGTCGAGTGCTAAGCCACCGACTGAAACGAAACCGGCTTCCATTATTAATTGCTGCTTGGCTTTAGATTATAAGCTCTTAGGATCAGAGAGAGTTTAATATCATTCTCATTAGGCCTGTGAGCATAGAATCCAGCTCCACATTTTCTTCTATTCCTGTAGCGGCATTCTGTATCCTCTTCCCTTACTCTGGTCCCATCTCCTCTCTCCCTCTCCTTCCACTTTTGGTCCCATCTCCTCTCCCTTCTCCTCCCACTTCTGGTCTCCTCTCCTCCCTTCTCCTCCCTTCTCTCCTCCCACTTCTGGTCTCGTCTCCCGGGCCCATCTCCTCCCACTTCTGGGCCCATCTCCTCCCACTTCTGGGCCCATCTCCTCCCACTTCTGGGCCCATCTCCTCCCACTTCTGGGCCCATCTCCTCCCACTTCTGGGCCCATCTCCTCCCACTTCTGGGCCCATCTCCTCCCACTTCTGGGCCCATCTCCTCCCACTTCTGGGCCCATCTCCTCCCACTTCTGGGCCCATCTCCCCCCACTTCTGGTCCCATCTCCCTTCCTCTCTCCTCCCACTTCTGGTCCTCTCCCCTCTCCTCCCACTTCTGGTCCTCTCCCCTCTCCTCCCACTTCTGGTCCTCTCCCCTCTCCTCCCACTTCTGGTCCTCTCCCCTCTCCTCCCACTTCTGGTCCTCTCCCCTCTCCTCCCACTTCTGGTCCTCTCCCCTCTCCTCCCACTTCTGGTCCTCTCCCCTCTCCTCCCACTTCTGGTCCTCTCCCCTCTCCTCCCACTTCTGGTCCTCTCCCCTCTCCTCCCACTTCTGGTCCTCTCCCCTCTCCTCCCACTTCTGGTCCTCTCCCTCTCCTCCCACTTCTGGTCCCCTCTCCTCCCACTTCTGGTCCCCTCTCCTCCCACTTCTGGTCCCCTCTCCTCCCACTTCTGGTCCCATCTCCTCCCACTTCTGGTCCCATCTCCTCCCACTTCTGGTCCCATCTCCTCCCACTTCTGGTCCCATCTCCTCTCCCCTCCCCTCTCCTTCCACTTCTGGTCCCATCTCCTCTCCCCTCCCCTCTCCTTCCACTTCTGGTCCCTTCTCCTCTCCCTCCCCTCTCCTTCCACTTCTGGTCCCTTCTCCTCTCCCCTCTCCTTCCACTTCTGGTCCCATCTCCTCTCCCCTCTCCTTCCACTTCTGGTCCCTTCTACTCTCCCCTCTCCTTCCACTTCTGGTCCCATCTCCTCTCCCCTCTCCCCTCCCCTCTCCTTCCACTTCTGGTCCCCTCTCCCCTCCCCTCCCACTTCTGGTCCCATCTCCTCTCCCTCCCCTCTCCTCCCCTCTCCTTCCACTTCTGGTCCCTTCTCCTCTCCCCTCTCCTTCCACTTCTGGTCCCTTCTCCTCTCCCCTCTCCTTCCACTTCTGGTCCCTTCTCCTCTCCCCTCTCCTTCCACTTCTGGTCCCTTCTCCTCTCCCCTCTCCTTCCACTTCTGGTCCCATCTCCTCTCCCCTCTCCTCCCTCTTCTGGTTCCATCTCCTCTCCCCTCTCCTCCCTCTTCTGGTCCCATCTCCTCTCCCCCCTCTTCTGGTCCCATCTCCTCTCCCCCCTCTTCTGGTCCCATCTCCTCTCCTCCTCTTCTGGTCCCATCTCCTCTCCTTCAGCTTCTGGTCCCTTCTCCTCTCCCCTCTTCTCCCACTTCTGGTCCCTTCTCCTCTCCCCTCTCCTCCCACTTCTGGTCCCTTCTCCTCTCCCCTCTCCTCCCTTCCCCTCTCCTCCCACTTCTGGTCCCATCTCCCAGTGTCCTCTCCTCCCACTTCTGGTCCCATCTCCTCTCCTCCCACTTCTGGTCCCTTCTCCTCTCCCCTCTCCTCCCTTCCCCTCTCCTCCCACTTCTGGTCCCTTCTCCCAATGTCCTCTCCTCCCACTTCTGGTCCCATCTCCTCTCCCCCTCTCACCCCACTTCTGGTCCCATCTCCTCTCCCACCCCACTTCTGGTCCCATCTCCTCTCCCCCTCTCACCCCACTTCTGGTCCCATCTCCTCTCCCCCTCTCACCCCACTTCTGGTCCCATCTCCTCCCCCTCTCTCACCCCACTTCTGGTCCCATCTCCTCTCCTCCCCCTCTCTCACCCCACTTCTGGTCCCATCTCCTCTCCCCCTCTCCTCCCACTTCTGGTCCCCTCTCCCCCAACTTCTGGTCCCATCTCCTCCCCCTCTCCTCCCCTCTCCTTCCACTTCTGGTCCCTCTCCCCTTTCCTCCCTCTTCTGGTCCCATCTCCTCTCCCCTTTCCTCCCTCTTCTGGTCCCATCTCCTCTCCCCTCTCCTTCCACTTCTGGTCCCATCTCCTCTCCCTCCCTCTTCTGGTCCCATCTCCTCTCCCCTCTCCTTTCACTTCTGGTCCCTTCTCCTCTCCTCCCTACTCCTCTTCCCTCTCCTCCCTTCTCCTCCCTTCTCCTCTTCCTTCTCCTCCCTTCTCCTCTTCCCTCTCCTCCCTTCTCCTCTTCCCTCTCCTCCCTTCTCCTCTTCCCTCTCCTCCCTTCTCCTCTTCCCTCTCCTCCCTTCTCCTCTTCCCTCTCCTCCCTTCTCCTCTTCCCTCTCCTCCCCTCTCCTCTTCCCTCTCCTCCCTTCTCCTCTTCCCTCTCCTCCCTTCTCCTCTCTGCTGCCACTACTGGTCCCTTCTCCTCTCCCCTCTCCTCCCACTTCTGGTCCTGTCTCCCAGTGTCCTCTCCTCCCACTTCTGGTCCCATCTCCTCTCCCCTCTCCTTCCACTTCTGGTCCCATCTCCTCTCCCCTCTCCTTCCACTTCTGGTCCCATCTCCTCTCCCCTCTCCTTCCACTTCTGGTCCCATCTCCTTTCCCCTCTCCTTCCACTTCTGGTCCTGTCTCCCAGTGTACTCTCCTCCCTCTTCTGGTCCCGTCTCCTCTTGCCTCTCACCTCTCCTCCCACTTCTGGTCCCACCTCCTGCGTCCTCGCTCCTCTCCCCTCCCACTTCTGGTCCCATCTCCTCTCCAGGTTCCGGTCCCATGTCCTCTCCCCTCTCCTCCTGATTCAAGTCCCCTGTGCACTGTCGTCTTCCCCTTCCCCTTCCCCTGGGTCCCATGTCCTCTCTGTCCCGTGTCCTCTCTCCTTTCCTCCCGATTCCGGTCCCCTGTGCACTGTCGTCTTCCCGTGTCCTCTCTGTCCCGTGTCCTCTCTGTCCCGTGTCCTCTCTGTCCCGTGTCCTCTCTGTCCGTGTCCTCTCTCCTTTCCTCCCGATTCGGGTTCCCTGTGCACTGTCGTCTTCCCGTGTCCTCTCTGTTCCGTGTCCTCTCTGTTCCGTGTCCTCTCTGTTCCGTGTCCTCTCTGTTCCCTGTCCTCTCTGTCCCTGTCCTCTCTGTCCCTGTCCTCTCTGTCCCCTGTCCTCTCTGTCCCCTGTCCTCTCTGTCCCTGTCCTCTCTGTCCCCTGTCCTCTCTGTCCCCTGTCCTCTCTGTCCCTGTCCTCTCTGTCCCCCTGTCCTCTCTGTCCCCTGT
>JBBDGP010004647.1:0-144608 GCA_037952835.1 Lithobates septentrionalis
GAGGATTTGGGTCAGTTTACTCTCCCGGAATGGGGTGTGAGCCTTGTTCTGTCCCAACGCACGGATACATTCCTGGAACACACAATTATAGCGCTTAGAAAAGTTTCCAAAAATCACTGATCTTGATAAAATCGGCTAAAAGATTATACACAAATTAAACATATGAGCCCGCCTGTAATAAAAGTAAAAAAGTAACATACTCACATGACATCCCAAGCCATAGCACCCTTCAGGTTCAATAATAGGCTGTGAGGAAAAGGAGTTTCTTTGAGCTCCTCTAATTAGTGGAGCGGTTGCTGATTGCTTTGGTCTGACAAGTGTCTCAAAGGCTGCAGGTTTGATGGTTTCCCCTGCTTTCTGGAAAGCTTCAGACCATAGGAGTGGAGCAGGTTAATGAGCAGCCTGAATATTTATGGGGTTCTCAGCCAATCCCTGGGGAGGAGTGCCCAGTAAGTGGTTGCAGAGCACATAAATAGTCTGGGGTTGGAGAAGTTTATGTTCTTGTCCAGTAGAAGCACCTAGCCTGGGTGGGCTGCTGCCCTCTCGGATGACCCAGCAATTCTAGCAAGAGCTCAGCAAGGTCCCAGCTAAGCCAAGGATAGGGTTCCTACTTTCTGAAAGACCCCGAGCTAAAAGGCGGATTCCACCTCGGATCCAGTCTGGAGAGCCCACTAAGTAGCTGTCTGCCTGATCCCGAAGGAGGTATCCTAGTACGCAAGGACTTGTGGGTAAAGACCCGAGGTCAGGATCTGTGTAATTAATGCTGCTAACCCCTGATGCACAAAGACTGGGGCTTGCCTGTCCTGGAATATTATGGTGCCCCAGCATCCATTCCCAGAGCCATTGCTCAGGGATTTTTCTAAGCAGCTGCAAGAGAAAGGGCGTCCTCTATTACGTGTCAACATTGAGTATCTCACAGCTCCCCACCTATTCCAAGTTAAACAGCAAAAAAAAAAAAAAAAGCAAAAAAAAAAAAAAAAAAAAAAAAAAAAAAAAAAAAAAAAAAGCAACCCCTTGACCAGTGTTCTCCAAACTTTCTAAGCAAGGAGCCAACTTAGTTGTTCAGACTTTTGGGGTCGGACTGTGGCTGGTGGGAATAGAAAGCGTCTTGGCGTCGGTTGAAGTAAAACAATGCCACATCTTTACTGGGAGGAATAGCACTCCATTGTTTGCATTGGTGGCAAGAACTATGCCCCCAATGTTGGTGTCTAAGGAATTGTACCCCAAGGGCCAGATAAGGGCAGCAACTGGAGCCAGAGCTGCCATTTGGAGACCACTGCCCTAGACTATTTATTGAGCCAGAAGTGTGGATGCTGCTGTGTGCCTGGCTGCCATTACACTGGTGGAAAGAGAACTTGGGACAAGATAGCAGGACCAGCCATTACAGCCATATGGTCTGCGTTCCATGTACAATGAAGGGGACACCTTTTACATCTTGCAGACTAATCAAACCAATATCACTCGTCTGACGGCCATCGCTGGACAGAGGGGGGCTCAGGAAGTATTAGGGGGGTGCTGAGGGGAGGGGGGCCCCCCCTTTTACACACAGAAAGGTTTGGATTTGCCTTTACAACTCCTTTAAAGCCACAACAGATTCACTTTAAGCCACAAATATGGTGGAATGCGCCCCTTGTAGGATCTGGACTTGCACCTATTAAATCATCTTCCATGTTTTTGTGGAGCCCCCTAGATCATCCTAGCCCCAGGCTGCACATACAGCTTCAAACTTGTAGACAAGTCAACAGCAAGCCTACCCCATGCAGCTGCCAAAAAAAAAAAAGTCCTATTACCCAGGAGAGGTTCTGCCATGTGGGGGGGGGGGGGGGGGGGGGGGGGAAGAGCACCCACGTTTCAGCAGTTTGGGTTACCCGATAGACAGGGCTACTGCTAGAAATCACAGAGCCCAGTACAGACTACATGTTAATTCATAAACTGAAACATAGTAAACAGTTTAGCATGCTTCAGTTTTGAACAGACACATGAGCAATCCGCACCAAATCGCTCACTGGGGCCAATAAACGACATTTACCAGCCCCTTTCCCTGTGTACCCATAGCAGCCGGTGGGAGAGGGAAGCTGGCAGCGCTGCAGGGGAGCCGGGCACACAGGGGGGCAAGCCAACATGGACAGCACGCAAAGGGGTCAATAGAAAAAAAATTAAAAATACATAATTAAATATGAAGCGGGACAGAAAAACCATTACAAAATTATGCCCCGTGTTTCCCCCCCAGCAGCTGAAAGCTGGTGGGATGAAGAGGGGGAGAAACCAGCTTTCAGCTGCTGGGAAGACACCATGCATCGTCCTGTAAATGGTTCTCTCCTTGCTGTCCGGGCCACCTTACAGCAGGCCCAGTGATACCGCTCCCTGACGGCAGTCCTGCCTACAGACCAGGATCAGTTAACCATTTATGCAGATTCCAAAGCAATTCACCGATGTGGAGTGAACCATGCCAGCCCCTCCCCACCTCATTACCTTTAAGGCAAGTAAGCTGCGGTTGATCTCGGCCCCCTCCATACGGGTGATGCGGTCTGCGCTGGCAGTGTCGGCACCTCGCTCATTCCCAGCCAAGTCTACTAAGGAAAACTTGCCGTGAACCTTCCCTCGCCGTCTCAGAATGATCTGCAAGCAAGCGTGAGAACGCGAGGAGCTGCTGTTGGCAAACGTCTGACCGGAAGTCCTGAGGGGAAACAAATCCAACTTATAAAAAATGATCACTGTAGGCAAGGTCCTTGCCCAACGAGGCAAACAAGGCCGTGTATGGTCAATAAATGAAAAGGCTTCAGAAGTGTGTTCACATGGGATACCTGTAAATCTGTGTGGGCAGGCTGTTCCATTCATGTCAATTGGGATACAGCGGCTGAAGGACACAACTGCTGCTTCCAATGTGACAGCTATGCAGGTGCAGAGCCCAGAGCGTGTTATTAGGCCATGCACCCAAACTGATGTCAAATCAGGAGCAGAGATTGTATCCCAATCAACATGAATGGGACTGCCTATATGGGGAATGCACAGAACACCTGTGTATCACTGAGCGTGCAAACACAGGCATAGGCTGGAGTACGACAGAACGAGGCCTAAGAGGTCATTACTCAAGGGAAGGGAAAACGGCACTCACCTACAGGCACTGCCAATCTCAATCATCTTAAAGACATCCTCCGCACACGTGACTTCTCTCTCCATCAACCCCACCACCTGCACCTCCTGCTTGGCGTCCTCCAGCACACGGAGCTTCGCCTTCTTGTTTAGGAGATCAAATACCTGAATACAGAGACAGAGGGAGTTCAATTATTGAAAACCGATAAGAAAGGCCATCACACAAATCACAGTACAGAAAAAGTTTCTGCCTGTAATTTATGTAAACGTGGGAGGGTCAGCAATTTATCTTCCCAAGGGGGCTGCATGAGCAACTGGGGCTGTTGGAGGGCAGAAACTTGAAAGGCCAATTTCACCTTTTCCTCAACTCCAGCTCCCCTATGTACCATTAAATGTACCTCTGTTGCAGAAAAATAAAAAAGTTTTGATTTTTAGAACATGGCCTTACCTTAGCCCCGGCTGTGTTCATAAAAATAGTCACGACTTCCTGGTATGTACATGTGTGACGTGAGCCAATAGGACACAGGAAGGAGATCACCAGCTGACCTCATTAACATGCACACAGCCCCTGCACCCATCAGCTAGGTTTGCATGGCATTGAATTTCCCTGGCTTGTCAATATAAGCTTCTGTGTTTGCACAGCATCCCCAGAATTCTTCCAGGACATGCCTGGACACCTGATATAATGTAAGGGCCTGATTGGATACAGAGTGAAAGGATAGATGGGTGGGTTCTCTTGTTCCTCTAGATTTTATCAAAACTATGGAAATTTGTACAATCAGATTTTTCTGCACATTTTCTGTACATTAATGGAATATTGGTACATAGGGGAGCTGGATTTTTAGAAGAAAAAACCCCCACACACCACTTCGCCTTTAAATCTACTGAAATCATTCATTATGGACCTGGGATGGTCAGTAAGTACATAAACCTATAGAAACACATGACGCAATAATACATTTTTCAGCTGTGGTTTTACAGCTTCCCCAAACGAAGATAATGTTCACATGTGCTGCAGCCACAATTCATTGCTTTGTGGTTGCAACATTTTTAAACTTGGGCTGCGGAGTTTAACCGCTTAAGGACCAGCCGCCACGGTTGTACTGCGGCAATGTGACTGGTTCCTGCAAATCGCCGTCACTGTACATCAGCTCATACACGGCGATTTGTGGGCGCGCGTCCATTGGCCAGTTGGGGGAGCCAATCAGCGGGTGGGGCGTACTCGATGTCCGCCGGCCACCTGCAATCGTTCCCTCATTGTAAACAAGGCAAATCAAGTGTCAAGATCTGTCCGCGTCAATCCCGCTAAAAATCATTGATCACCACCATTAGGAGTAAAAATAAGGCCAAAAATCTATCCTGTATTTTGTAGATGCTATAACTTTTGCGTAAACCAATATACACTTATTGCGATTTTATTTACCAGAAATATGTAGAATACATATTGGCCTAAACTGATGAAGTTTTATATTTTTTGGGGATATTATAGCAAAAAAAATATTGTTTTTCCCCTTCAAAATGGTCACTCATTTATAGCGCAAAAAATAAAACTGCAGAGGTGATCAAATAGCACCAAAAAGAAAGCTATACGTTGGGGGCGGGGTTGTTTGGGTAAGTCGTTGCACGACCGCGCAATTGTCAGTTAAAGCGACGCAGTGCCGTATCGCAAAAAATGGCCTGGTCATTAGGGGGAAAATCTTCCGGTCCTTAAGTGGTTAGCAAGCGGCACAACTTGTCATACTTGCCCATTGAATGCACTGGGGGCCACAACTGCATAAAATGCACGCGATTGCTGTGCAGCATTATAGAGGTAAACCAGTTGGAAAGGAGGAGATAGAACAACCTCCTCACCGCATGTCTAATGCCCCCTTAAAAGCACGAACTGGAACTAGGGTGCCCGAGATGGGCACAGCGGGGATAGCTGCAGGTCCTGACCTGGAGTGAAGAACAGGTGGAGAGGGTTTGCAGTGCGCAGGTACCAACAAAGGTAAAAATTGGCCAGGCAGCAGAGTGACAGGAGAGCGTCGGGACATCTTCTAGGCCAGGGGTAGGAATCCTTGGCCCTCCAGCTGTGGAGGAGTCATGCCTGTGATTGACATGTCTCATGGGACTTGTATTTTCAAAACAGCCGGAGGGCCGAGGCTGCCTACCCCTGTCCTAGGCAATGCCACCAGACCAGAGCCTCCCTGTTGTACTGATCAGCTCCTCAGGCTCTCTCCTTCCAGTTCCTGCAGCTCTCGATATAGAAGATCAGTCAGTCAGCTTCCTCAGTGGGGATCAGAGAGGCATTCTGACAGTGGAGACTAGGGCCAAAAAGGGCCAGATCTGGCCCTGAGGCCAAAATTTGCCCAGGTCTGACGTACAACGATTCAATGCATTGAACGACTTACCTTCCCGTTATAGATCTCAAAGAACGTCACAAACACTTCCAGATCCATATCCTGGTAGCGGGGTTGGGAGAGGAGAAGGAAGACGTCACGCGCTGCCAAGAAACAACAACCTTAGCACACATCTAATAGAAAAAGTCAGAATTTATATTTGGCATAGTGGTTGGCGCTTCTACTTTTCAACTTATGGATCCCACTGCTCTATGAGACCAGAAGAGAGACGCTGCTGAGGCCATGCACAGCGCTGGATCAATAGAGGACTCAGTGAGGGTTTTTTCGGTGGGGGGTGGGGGGGGGGATATTTTAATGCCGAGAAGTCTTTAGAACCGCATGTCACATCTAATTGACAGTTTGATGCGACACATTAGAAAACCTCTTCATATTATAGCCCTGAGGAAGGAGCTGCATTCTGTCCCCTAAGGCCCCGTCCACACAGGGTGGGACTCACCGCCCCATAGAGATCAGCGGACTGTCCGCTCTGCATAGTCGAGCGGAGACGGACCTGTCATCAGCCCTGCCCAGTGGGAGATCAGGTCCGTGTCCGCTTAACTAGGCAGAGCGGACAGTCTGCTGATCTCTATGGGGCGGTTGGATGAGGAATGAATCCCCATAAGTCTGTTTTTGGAGAGCAATGGAGGTTCTGATCGGGTCACCTGAAAGACAGACCCCGATCATGATGTTTGGGTGTGAAAGGGGCCCAAGCTGCGTCAGCCTGTTTTCTCCATGCCTTTAATAGAAGTAACTTGAATTCATTGCCACCATTTCTCTGGCACACCTGTAACTCAGCAGCCAAAACAGAAAACTGAAGGACCACCAACCAACGTAAACCCTTCCACCTGCAAACAGCGACACGCAATTCATTGACATTAGGAGAAAATGCCACTGTTTGCACCACGTTACATCTGTATTTAGGGTGCAATGTAACCTCCCCCCTCTGTCACTTTGGAAATAAGCACATTTGTGGCTGCCACACAGCCACGACATTTACAGAAATATATTGGAGACCCACACCACAAAATTCCCATTGTATACATACCTGGAGTAGGGCAAGTAGGTGGGTGCTGCAGCAATTACCATCCAATTGTTTTATTCAACGTGATCACATGACAGAAGGGTGCAACATTTCGAGGCCATGCAGTGCCCCTTCGTCAAGTATGCCTGCAGTCTTCTGCTGCCTGACAAAGGGTACCAAGTGGCCCTGAAATGTTGCACTCTTCCGCGGCGATGAAATAACTTTGCACAAAATGTTCGGAAGGCATTAGATCTGTGGTGTGCTGGAAATATGTACATAAACTACAAGTCCCATCTTTCACCCCAGGAGATGGACTTCAAATGAGCACAAGTGCAGTAATCACTACATTCAGAGTCCATTGACGCTTCTTTCAGCTCTCCAAGGCCCCTTTCACACTTGTGCGACTTCTCGCAGCAATTTGGAGGAGACGAAGCAATGCCTGTGTATTATTGAGGTCTATAGACCTCAAGTCGCATCAAAGTGAGACCAAAGTAGTGCAGGGACTATTTTGAAGTTGCAGATATGAATGGTACTCATTGGAAATTGGGTAAGACTTGTCATGCAAATTTACAATACCAAGTCGCAGGACATATCGCACAAGTGGGGCCTAACTGAAAGCATGTACTTGGGTAGAAACAGAGCTGGAGAAAGTCTGCAGGAGCCTGACAGCCACTGATCACAGGTGCAATGCTTTGTAGGAAGTTATTGGGGGTGGGGGGGATTTACTGCAAATAATTACTTTATGAAGGGGGCTTAGCATTAAGAGTCCCCAAACACAATTCATCCATATCCAACACCAAAATTGCCAATGTTTTTACAGTCATTGGTAGCCCATAAGCACTTTTCTGATATTGTGGCCAAATTACTAAAATATTGCCCTATTAAGAAATTCAAAGAAGCCGTGCAAAATAAATACTTACATGCAAAAGCGTAGATTCCTTTTGTGACATTCTGACTTTTCCCCAGGAAGTCGCCACCCATCGTCTGCAAAGCAAATCAGTGAACAGTCGGTATGTACTATGAATGAACAGCAAAGTTTTCTATAAAACCCAATCAGCAGGTTCTCCCCCACCCCCCGCTACATCCCACACACCTGACAGGTCAAAAGCAATTTATGTTGTTTGTGCTTCCAATCGCATTTCTGGAGCTTTTTTTTTTCTTGTTTATTCAGTTAATAAAAAAGTTGCCAAATTGGATCTCTTGAGAAGTTTAAATTTTAATTAAAAACCTGCATAGAATAGTGCCAGTGTTTAGTGTATAATAATTTACTTACATGGGTTTTACCACTTCCGGTTTGACCGTAAGCAAAGCATGTGGCCTTCGCTCCTTCAAATATGGCCTGGACCAGAGGCCGGGCTGTAAACCTGGTGACCAGAGAAAAGGGTGACAACTTATCCTTTCAACAGATACAACAAAATCGGTCATAATATTATGGGCGTGGGTTAGTGAGCAGAAAAAAAAAAAAAAAAAAGTAGTCCATCCCAAAAAACAAAAAAAAAAAAAAATTGCATTTCAAAAACCACTGTGCAAATACAGTTTGACAAAATTGCAATACCCACCATTTTATTCCCTAGGGCTTCTGCTTAATAAAATGTTTAGGGGTTCCAAGCATTGTTTACATGTAAAGGCCTAGCGACTGAGGGAATAAATCATAAAGCCTGGATCTACCGCTAACTGATATTCAGTATATAGCCACTAAAATAGTTGCACAACCAATCACCGTATGAAATGCAAACATATGGTGCAGTCCACATGACCAAAAACGATATTTGTGGACCATCACGGTTGTATTAAAAATATATTTATTGTAGAAAGAGCACCATAAACAAGAAAATCCAGAGAAAAAAAAAATTATAATATCACACATACTAATTGTACAGAACAATCTAAAATATGTTATAGTCCAGTGTTTCCCTGGGTTTGGGGGGAGCAATTTAAACATTTTTTAGGTCACCTTTATTTTTTGATTGGTTTGTCTCCCAATTTTTTTTTTTTTTTTCCCCCCAATCCATTTTGGATTTCTGATCCTATAAATTTGGGTGTTCTTGTAAAATATTTTGCATATAGGAGAATAGTAATTGTACAGGAATATCCCTTTTATGGGTCACAAGTCATTATTAAAGATCGGAGGTTGGACGAGTTACCTGTACACCATGTCGTTGGCGCTCGTCTCATCGAAGGTATAGTCAAAGCGGAAGGCCTGGTTCTCTAGATACTTTGTGAGGTCCACTTTGAGTTTGGGCTCATGTACCAGAACCAGACTTTTACTAGGGACAGATACGATATCAAACTCCTTCTTGGCTAGCTCTACAGGAGGGAAAAAAAAAAAAAAAAAAAAAAAAAAAAGTCACCTTGAAGAGTAAGGCCGCCATTCCTAGAGGGGGAATTTAGCTTACCTTGCTTGTTGAGAGGTCTTTTCCGCACACACACGCAGATACGATGTTCCTCAGCCTGCAGAGAAGAGACGTCATCAGGAAACACTCCAAACACACCAGATCACAGACCCATCATTGCTCCCTATCCCGACAAGGCTCGTATCATAATCTCATATACAGCTTGTGGTGGAGGAGTCAAAGTCACAGGTCCTGGATTTAATATTGTGTGGATGAACAGAGCGGGATGTGCTCCTGGAGGGGCCACCACCCAGTGGGGGAGTGGACAAGAGGGGACACAGGAGGCTTCTGAGCACCACTATTCTTTATATACAGTCCTAGAAGTCCAAGTGTCATAAGAATGGCTTGGTTGAATGGTCAGGTCATTTTCTTTCAACAATCACCCAAGGTCTCCACTGGCTGGTGAGTACCTGTGGGTAGAGAGAGTTCTGTAGAAGCAAAGGGTTCCCCCCAGAGGTTTCTAGGGGTTCCATCTGAAAAGGTGTCTGCACCAATCCAAGTCTACTTGGTAGAGCCAGCAGCAGGGCACCAATCAGTGGCAGCTGGTGGCTTAAAATTTTTTTGGGGGGGTGCAAACAAACAAACTGAAAAACACTTTAACAAATCAATTGCAGCCACTTGCGCCCAGTATATGCAGCCAGTTGTGCCCACCGACCACCCCACTCGCAGCTCTCATTAACCACTTCCCATCCCCAGCCATCGTCAAATGACGTCCGCAGGAGGGATCTCCAATCCTGGGCGGGCGTCATGACGTTAGAGCTGCATGATTCTGGCTAAAATGAGAATCAATTTTTTTGCTTAGAAGCTGGATCACAATCTGTCACATTCACAAAAAAAAAAAAAAAAAAAAAAAAAAAAAGTGCTAACTTTACGGTTTCTTTTTTTCTTCATTGAAGTGCAATTTTTCCCAAAAAATTGCATTTGAAAGACCACACTGTAAATACAGTGTGACATAAAATATTGAAGCAATTGCTATAATAGAGATATATTTTGGGCGTTCCAAGTAATATTCTAGCAAAAAAAAAAAAATATTGATTTTAACTTAAGAAGTGTCAGAAAAAGATTTAGACTTCAAGTGGTTGAATTTCCTGCATTTACAGGTTGTTAAAAACTTGGCAGACTGCCTGATTATTTACACAGAAGTTCTATCCCTTTGATCTAAGGAAGCTTAGTTACAATGTTTTCAAGTTAAAGACTTGGCAGACTGCCCGGATGCTTTCTTTTGACAGCTGAGTGAGTAGATAAGTCTCTCCACTTGTTTATATGAAAGAATCTGCAAAATCTGCAGGAGAGATGGTCAGGGGGAGGTGAATCGAGATCACTAATTTTTAACAATTAATTGTGCAGCTCTATATGACCTCAGCTTCCCGGCCGTCGAGGGGGCGCGCACCCGCCGCCTCACTATGCACATGCCCGGCAGCCGCGATTGCCCGATAACAGAGCAGGACCATGGATCTGTGTGTAAACACACAGATCCATGTCAGGTGAGGGGAGACCAATGGCGTGTTCCCAGTATAGAGGAACATCGGTCTCCACCCCTTCCACTACACTTAGAATCACTCCCTAGGTAACACATTTAAACCCTTGATCACTCCCTAGTGTTAACCCCTTCCCCACCAGTGACATTTATACAGTAATCAGTGTATTTTTATAGCACTGATCACTGTATAAATTTAAAATGGTCCCAAAATAGTGTTAAATGTCTGACAAAAAAAAAAAAAAAAAAATTATAATCTAACCCCTATTTTGTAGGCACTATAACTTTTGCATAAGCCAGTATACGTTTGCTTTTTTTTTTTTTAAACAAAAAAGGATATTATAGGAAAAAAAAAAAAAGTTCAAACTTGTCACTCTTGTTTATAGCGCAAGAAATAAAAACCGCAGGGGTGGTCAAATACCATCAAAAGAAAGCTCTATTTGGGGGGGGGGGGGGGGGGGGGGGAGTTAAATTAAAATTTGGGTACAGTGTTGCATGACTGTGCAATTGTCATTCAAAGTACTACAGCGCTGAAAACTGAAAATTGGCCTGGGCAAAAAAAATGTCCTGTATTGAAATGGTTAATCTACACTTAACACCCCATAATGACAAAGTGAAAACAGAATTGTAGAAATGTCTGAATGAATTTATCATCAACTGCTTCAATCCCCCCCCCCCCCCCGCCCAGGGAAAAGGTTCATCTTTCAGTGCAGTCACATTTTGAATGACAATTGCGCGGTCATGCTACACTGTATTCATGACATTTTGGCATCTTACCACATCGGCCATGCTGATCCGGTGGCAGTCCAGGGTGGATCGGAATTCCTTGATCATCTTCCCAAACTCCCAGTTGGGTGCGCTCGTGTCACAATCCTGTATACAGACATAACATTAAACATTCACATTAATCAAATATCAGAAGCATGTAGGAGCATCTCCTCCCAAGTCATGTCAACCAAAGCTGATAGGTCAGAGTTGGGTAGATGCTGGAGAGTTGAAGCTCAACTTTAGCAACATATTTAGTAACAAAATATAGTTTTTTAGGTGAAGGTTTTTTTTTTTTTTTAAAAAGAAAAATCGACCCCCCCCACCCTCCCCCCCAAAGAGAAGTCCAAACAAACCTGCGTTCGCTTGGTCCTCATCTCAGAGTTCTGCGCTCTTTGTTCTTGCCTTTTATTCTTCATTTTCTCCATCTCTTTCACTATGTTGGACTTTCTTCTGGCTGAGTAAATAAAAAAGGTCATGTGATTATTACCCAATTCAATACCAGCAAGTGACAGCGTGATCTGCGTTCGGTCTGGAAATTTTAAAGGGTTTGTTAACCCATTTATGTAAGACTTTGCCGGCCCCTCTATTAGAGCCTGGTGTAGCACACTAAGTAGTTTTAAAAAAACGAGCAGTCTAAATACTGAATTTGAGCCGTCTTCAGGCCGGTCACATGACTCGCGGCAGCTTTTCAGCTCCAACGGATGTCTTCTGTAGGAGGAGCCGTGATCTCCCTCTGACATCGGCCGGGGAGATCACGTGGCCTCTCGTCTCCGCAGAAGCTCTGTCTCATAGTAGTAAAGCGGCCGCGAGTCACGTGACCGGCCTGAAGACGGCCCTAAAGGAGGGAGGCATTTAGACTGCTCGTTTTTACAAAGGACTCGCATGGTGTGGTGTGCCAGCCATTAATAGAGGGGCTGGCAGTGACCATTGTAGGATTTTACCTTTAATAGTAGCGGCGGAGCGGGTGGGGGGGCAGGGCAGCGTATGGAGGGACACACTCTGACCACAGTGATCAGGGCTGAGCAGCCCCTGGTTATCGTGGTCTGTACAGAGAGTGGCAGATTCAGGGAAGTTTTATTACAGATTAGAGGGGGGCAGATTACACAGCACAAGCGCTATGCAGTGTAATCTGCTTTAAGGGACCAGGATCTGTATTTTTTTTTTTGGGTTAACAAACACTAAGCACTTTCATGTTAGGGTAACAAACTTGATACCTATGACTCTGGATAGAATAGGACGTTCTACCCAAATATAGTGAGATGGCCCGGAACCTATCTGGACGGGGAGGGGAAGCTTTTTTTTTTCCCGTTAGATTGTGCCCTTTTAGGGTTTCTGGCCACAGAGCAAGAGGAGGTAAAGGGGAATGGTCTTTGTCTTGTATGTATAAAAAAAGATTAGAATGCAGATTTTGATTTGAAATATGAACATTTTGGGAAGTGGTATGCTCCCATAGACCTCTCTCTGTATTCCTGTAAAGAAATAAAGAATGGGGGGGGGGGGGGGGGGACCACACACACACACACAATTTAAATGCCATCCCAACACAAGAGGCAATGCTGCTGACTTCTGAATAAGCCCAGCCCCCCCCCCCACCAAGAAAGATACAAGGAGCTCGATGGGAGTTTTTCCTTCAAATCTCACATTGATTATAAAACCTTATTTTCTCACCGACAGCCAATCAGCCTTCCTGACAGCTCACCTGCGTTGCTCTTTGCAGTAGAAGACGCCGACTCCTCCACTATTTCATTCACTCGTGGCAATAACCGGCTCTCTCCGATACTGCTGTATTTTGTGGACCTCGTTCGAATGGCTGAGGAAGAATAAAAGCAAAATTTCTCACTACCGAGAAGTCTGCCTGGAGGGTGCCCCCAGATCAGAACGAGCCCCCCCCCCCCCCAGACCAGAGCCTGGAGGACTCAGGTTCACAAGCAACATGTGACCAGAGCTCATCTATATACAAAGTGCAGAAAAAAAAAAAATAAATAAATAAATTTATACATTTCAAAAGTTATTCATGTGCTCCATATAACACCAAAAACTGCATCCAGTGAATATTGCTCATGTGAGTGTCCACAAAAAATAAGAAAAAAAAAAATAAAGAAGATATATATAACTATTGTAGACATTGAATGAACTGACTAGATGTACACCCCTACATGTACACTGTTCAGTGGATGTGATTTGGTGTTATATGGGAGCACATGAATAAGGATTGACAACCCCCCCCCCCCCCCCCCAAAAAAAAAAAAAAAAACACACAAAAATTATATTATATTTATATTTTTTTATACATAAACCATATAGTGTAAATATAAAATATGCTGAGTATGTGTGCTGCATATGGTGATATATATATTTTCTATTACATACACACCTTGGACGAGTTCCTGTCACAAACTGTGCAGCCATTCCTTGTATATGCATGAAGATTGAAGTTAAAGGCTTTTGAAACAGATTGCTTTTGATTTTTTTTGTTATATTTCTGGTGGAAGCAGGAGTACCACATCAGCTGTGAATCTCTTTAGAAAAAGAGGAAGATACGGCAGAGGTGTCCCACCTTGTCTATATAAAAATGGCCGCTCCTGATGACGTCACGATGACAGAACGCGTTGGAACTTCAGTGCCATATCCTGTTTGGTCGGCAGAACGCATGGGATACCCGGACTTCCTGTTTTTTTACTGTCTAATGACTGTTTAAACAATGCAAGTGCATAGATGTACGTTTTTACATGGATTAAAAGTTAAAACTGTATTGCACTACAGAATGTCATTTCTTTTTGCATATACTGCATTGCACTGATGTGAAGGGGGGGGGGGGGGGGGGGGTTGAGGATATAAGGAAACCAGGATATACACCAGCAAAGATCTGTGTTCTAAATAGAGTTTGGCAGTGAAGGTGTGATACCCCATTGAGGGGAGAGCTCTCTGGTGAGTGTATTAACATAGGGGAGCACAGAGTGGAGCACCTGCACTTTCAATATGTTTACAAGTAACGGATAAGAGGCACCAGTCACTTTGATTTTTGAATGTTAGTTTACAGCATTTCAACATATGAAAGGACGGATTATTATTATCTGGACTTGTTTATTCATACACCAAGCTGAATCACTGGGATCTCACTAGTCACCTCTATCTCTATCTATAGTTCATGTCATTTTTCGAAGAATTTACTTGGAGGTGTGTAGATACTAATATATTATATACTTAATTATTTCTTTGCAGCATGTTATTTTTACCATATATGGTTTATTTTTGGTATAGGATGTTGGCCACAGTATATCAATAGCACTTTTCAAGCTACAGAGCAGTGCCACGCCCACTATATTGTTTACAGTTTTTCTACATTGGACCCCATACATAGGTGTCTCAATGGAGGCAGTTCTCATTACAGCATTTCTAAACCATCTGCGTGGAAAACACACGCACATTTATCAGACACGCCCACACCCCACTTAACTAATGATACTCACAATTATTTATACTCTGCTGTACAGCTGGTTGGGGCACAGGCTCCACCTCCATATCCAGGTCGATCGGACGGGTTTCAGGAATTGCGGACATCCTGATAGAACGACCTCGAAGGGCTGAAAAGAGGTGGGGTCAAGTTACGAAAAAAAATAAAGTCCAGCCCGAGCCATAATCCTGTGCGCCACAGCAGAGCCGGCAACTGCACAACGACCAGAACAGCCAGCGCCAGATTTTGGGGCTTTTACTAAATCGAAAAATTAGCCAGTTGGTGTCTGAGATTTTCAGCAAAGTATTTGTGCTCAAAACACTTTCCAGCAGAGCTTGTGTCCAAAGTCTGGTCACCCATCACATCCCCCACAGAGGAACAAATATACAGGAGGCTCTTTACTTCTCCAATATCCACCCACATCAAAAAGGGGGAAAAAAAATAAATCTAGCTGTTCTTAGAACACCATAATATAATGACTATAGGACAGCATGGAAGTCCTACAAAAACAAGCAACCATATTTAAAAAGGGGCAGGGAAGGTACAAATGAGGAATGTTGGCCACAGTTGCTCGAGATCGTTTGGATGGATATCATGGCCCAGAAGTGCTGGAGGTTTCAAGCGGTGGAAGCCAATAAAACGGGTCACATTTTACATCCTGGTTTCCTCTGTGGGGAAGTGGGGGCAGTCATCTACCCACAATGCATGCAGTGGTGGGACACTCCTGCCCCCCCCCCCCACCAATAGAGGTTTCTGGATGCTCCGGCCGTCGTGCTGCTGAGGCTGATCTGCATCCAAGTCATAATTAGTATTCTGCTCATTGTAGAAAGACCATTATTTAGAATTGTTAGGAATGAAGGTGCAGCAGTCCCTCTCCCAGTGCAGCAGTCCCTCTCCCAGTGCAGCAGTCCCTCTCCCAGTGCAGCAGTGTGATTGAGCCATAAAGCCTTTTCAGTGACCATTGTGGTGGATTTATTTGCAGAAGTGGAGACCCGACTTAAGGCCAACCCCCGAGGACAGGAATATGGGAGCCATCAGTGCCGAGCCGATTTTAAAGATTCAGGCTCCAGGGCCGTCACAGTCTTTCCTTCTCCATGTAGGAAGCCGATTACCTTCAGCAAACATGCAGCTGGTAAAGTCCTGTGTGCTCATTCCCGTACACACCGGGCATTCAGCTCCAATGCACGAGGCTCCAGTGTTAAGCTGCGAGCACATGTGTAACATCCAGTCCTGCCCCTAAACAGTACACCCCTAGCAGTACCAAGGTTAGGGCAGCATGTCCCCAAGGATAAATGCAGACTTCCTGCATTCCATGCATACTGCTCTAAACCTTTGTGCCGCTAGGTGCACAGTCCAGCCGCAGCAGCCTCTTTTTTTTTACCGGCAGCGGTACTGGATGGTCCACCCGCATCTAAATGCTGGAGCCTAATGCACCGGGAGGGGCTGAATGTTCATGTGTATGGGGCCTACATGTCCAGCTATTGAGCCAAGGATCAACAGCCTTTGAAACCAAGTTCGTAATGGCCGCTTCCCCATTCCTGTCCTCAGATTCACACTAAAGAAGAAGAACTCCGCCCAATATCAGAAGTGTTCACTTTGTAAGGATTGTTTGTTCCTTGTGCACCGGTATGGGGAGGGGGGGGGCACTCCCCCCTCTGGTCTGATCTTTCATGATAAAAACCTCCCACCATGCAGCATCAGCTTCGCTCAACCAGTGCAGCAAGCCACGTCGGGACCCGGAGGAGAGGAATGAGATGCACACGACTCACATGAAAGGTCCACATGCAATCTAATTTTGTGGCCGGTGCAGAGTTCTTCTTTAAATGTGAAAAGTAATAGTTAAACCTTAACCAATCAGAAAGCCCTTTTCAGCGATGCATCTACAGCACACCGAGATCTGACCGATTTGGATTAAAGCACTTTGTGTATCAAATTGCTCTTTGTGTTAAATTAAAAAAAGGGTATAAAAGTGAATATTGTGCCTTATAAATTTCCTATGAGTTGTTGATTATCCAGAACCCCCATTTCCTATACAGAGGTAAACACAAGGGGGGGGGGGGGCATGGATGGTGGGACAGCCAATAGAAGAGCTGGGAATGTCAAACACCAAATATAAATTCATTAAAAAAATAAAATAAATAAATAGGGGCCCCATGTAAGAAAACTAGACAGAGAACGAACGTTTACTCATAGCAATCACTTCACCGGTCACTTCCCCAGCACACAACTGCTTGGATTATAGTGCCCTACAGCAGAGCTTACACTCTAATGTACTGACAGACACACACCCAACCCTTTATATATCTGACATACCAGAGAACACCAAGCCAGTAACATCAGTCTATACCAGAGGAGCTTGCACTCTAATGTCCCACTAAAGACACACTTATTGAGTGTAAGCTCCTCTGGTACAGAGACTTGTGACTGGCTCAGTGATCTCTGTACAGCACTGCGGTATATGTCAGAGCTATATAAATGTATAATACTAGTGTGCGACTGTGGGAGGGGACATTACATTTATATAGCTCTGACATACCACAGTGCTGTACAGAGATCACTGAGCCAGTCACATCAGTCTCTGTACAGAGGAGCTTACACGCTAATGTCCCCTCCCCCCACAGTCACATCAGTCTCTGTACAGAGGAGCTTACACTCTAATGTCCCCCTAGTCAGACACACCATTATACATTCATATAGCTCTGGCATATACTGCAGTGCTGTACAGAGACCATTGAGCCAATCACATCAGTCTCTGTACAGAGGAGCTTACACTCTAATGTCCCCTCCCCACACAGTCACATCAGTCTCTGTACAGAGGAGCTTACAATGTCTGACATGCACTATAGCGCAACATACATACGTGGACATATGTCTGGTATAAGGTGGAAGTCCTGTCTGGACTTGATCCAGAGACCCCAGCGCTGAGAGGGGACCCCCACTGAGCCACCATGCTGTCACAGGAGAACACTGACTGCTATGGGGAAGCCCCCGGTTTTCATATACACCCCCCCCAGTGTATACTATATAGGGCTGAGCTGACAATGGCTGCCTCCACCATGGAGAAGGCAGGAGAACCCGACAATGGAGGAGCCACGGCTCTATGTACAGGGTGGAGGGGCTCTGGATAAGCTGCGGCAGGGTGAAGAGGGTGATGGGAGAAGCAGCCGCCCCCGCAGGGCCCCCCCCCAGTTACCTGTCTGAGCTGCACTCTCTGCTACAACAGGGTTCGTTGTCGTCACTTCAGGAATATAAAGAGTGAGGGCAGATTAGGCTCCGTTGTCCGTCATGAAAAATTCACAATTCAGTCATGTAATGTGATCTCCCTCGCCTGACACTCACTTTGTACATTACAGGTGATAAGACCATTATAGGTGCAGTACCTACTACCGCCTGCAGCTGTGGGGGCGCTCCAAGTAGTTAGGTTAACCCCTAAAGCTGTGCACTTTAATAAACCTTTGTACAAATTGCATTTATATAGGAAAAGGGAGAAGAGTTGTATTTTTTTACATATGCGGGCTCAGCTTCCTACTTACCTACATAGAATAATAGTGAAGCACAATTGCTATTCCAGAGCAAATCTGAGGAACTAAATATCTTCACAAGAGAATTCAGCAGAATGTTTGACAGAATACAAATTCATACCAGTAGGCCGTCTGCCCCCGCCCCCCCCCTTTCAGGGACCGCTCACTTCAGGTCAATGTGTATAAAAACGCACGTGAAATGCACCAATACAGACGTGTTTTCCATGCAGTGAGCGGATGTGCAGGATGGTGGGAAAGGACCTCCAGTGCTGGGACTGAAGGATAAAGCCGGAACCAACCAGAGCTAAAACGATGGCGTTCTCCGTAGGAACAAGACTTCACCCTTTATTATCTAGCAGGATGGTTGCTATGGGTGCAAGACCCCCCCCCCTCCCCCACATCTATAGCAGGACAAGTCATCTGACCCCCAGGACTGGACTCGGGCCACAGGGACACTTCCTCAATAGATTACATTTCAGCCGTAAAACACCTGAAAATAGACAACCAGCCGAGTCGGCTTGTATGGAAAGGAAATCAGATTCTATTTATAACCTCCCAGGACGAGATCACTGCCAGACACACGAGGACTCCCCACCCCTCATTACATCAGATCCAGGGAGAGCGGGCACTGACCCCCCCCCCCCCCCCCCATTCATGGTGACATCAGAGGGCCACCACCTCACTGACCCCCCCCCATCCATTCATGGTGACAACAGAGGAGGGCCACCACCTCACCGACCCCCCCATTCATGGCGACATCGGAGGAGGGGCCACCACCTCACTGACCCCCCCCCCCCCCCCCATTCATGGCAACATCGGAGGAGGGGCCACCACCTCACTGACCCCCCATTCATGGTGACATCGGAGGGCGGCCAACACCTCACTGACCCCCCATTCATGGTGACATCGGAGGGTGGCCACCACCTCACTGACCCCCATTCATGGTGACAACAGAGGAGGGCCACCACCTCACCGACCCCCCCCCCCCCATTCATGGCGACATCGGAGGAGGGGCCACCACCTCACTGACCCCCCCATTCATGGTGACATCGGAGGGCGGCCAACACCTCACTGACCCCCCATTCATGGTGACATCGGAGGGCGGCCACCACCTCACTGACCCCCCATTCATGGTGACATCGAAGGAGGGACACCACCTCACAGACCCCCCCCCCCCCGTTCATGGTGACAGAGGAGGGCCACCACCTCACAAACCACACTTCATGGTGACATCGGAAGAGGGACACCACACCACTGACCCCCCCATTCATAGTGATATTGGAGGAGGGCCACCACCTCACAGACCCCACCCCATTCATGGTGACAGAAGAGGGCCATCACATCACTGACCCCCCCCCCCACCCATTCATGGTGGTATCGGAGGAGGGCCACCACCTCACAGACCCCACCCATGTGACAACAGGGAAAGGACACCACCTCACTGAACACCTCCATTCATGGTGACAACACCTTCCCACCCATTCATTGTGACAACAGGGGAAGGCCACCACCTCACAGACCCCCCCCCATTCATTGTGACAACAGGGGAAGGCCACTACCTCACTGAACCCCCCATGCATAGTGACATCGGAAGGCCACCACCTCACAGACCCCCCCCATTCATGGTGACAACAGGGGAAGGCCACCACCTCACTGAAACCCCCCATTCATGGTGACATCGGAGGGTCACCGCCTCACAAGCCCCCCCCCCCCCCCCCATTCATGGTGACAGGAAGGCCACCACCTCACTTACCCCCTCCTCATTCACGGTGAGATGGGAGGAAGGCCACCACCTCACCAACCTCTCCCCACTAATGGTGACATAGGATGGCCACCACCTCTCCAAGGTGACATTGTGATAAAGGCCATCAACTCACAGTAATAGACCACATAGCTGTCTGATGGGATGCTCAACCCCATCCCCCTCCCAACCCAATCACTGGGCTACTGGCATCCTTGTTCAGAGCCCCGCGCATGCACAGAGTACCCTCTCCCCCTTTATTCCAACCAATGAGCGGCGGTGACAGAGGAATGCACTGTGCATGCATGGGGCTCTGAACAAGGACCCCAGTGTGACAGCAATGATTGCAGGGCCATTATTTAAGGAGAAGTCTAAGCTGTGACCTGTAGGTGATACTTTGAAGTTCGCCGTCGCCAAACTAGAATACTTAAACTCCATAGGAAACGCTTTTAAAGGTCACCAGTTTAGTGCTACACACAGGAGGTCTGTCACTAGAATTATTGCTCTAAGGTTTGCAGAGATACCTCACATGGTGCGATTTCCATTTACATGTGCGTACAAGACTAATGCGTGCGCCCGTGATTTTTTTTTTTTTTTTTTTTTTTTAAATCACTTGTATTGCCATCACAAGCCATGAACATCCCTTGTGATAGCATTAGCTGTGACAGGTTCCTCTTTATAGAGAGATATGGGGTCTATTAGATCCCAGATGTCTGCTCTGGCCTCCACAGCAAACGATCAATCTGTGCTTTTCCCAAACAAACGGCCTACAGCCAACACCAACATTAATACAGAGAAATGGCGGCGACGGACGGCCGCAGATCTCACCTTCTTTAGTCAGTCCAGGAATTCTGGAGGAGGTTTTGCGTCTTTGACTTTGCTGGTGGAAAAATACAAATAAAAAGGCTTAGAAAATAACTTCTTATCCACTTTGTTCATAGAACCCCTAAAATCTGTACAAAAAAAAAAAAAAAAAAAAAACCTTAGTTAGACTTACCGGTGACGGTATTTCTACGAGCCTTTCAGGACAGCACCTTGGAGAGAGCGTAGCTCCACCTCTTAGACAGGAAACACTGCGTGACAACGCCCCTTTAAAAAGCAGCTGCTTCCACCATGCCGTCAGTTGTTACCGAGAAATCCTCCGACATGCTGGAAAATATAATCAGACAATTACCAGGTCCTATAATTATACTTTACATATGATAACCAAGGGAGGGAAGTAGGCTGCTGTCCTGAAAGGCTCGTAGAAATACCGTCACCGGTAAGTCTAACTAAGGTTTTCTCCCTTCGCCTTTCAGGACAGCACCTTGGAGAGGATAACCGAGAAACTTACTTCAGGGTGGGACTACTGCCTGCAAAACCTTCCTACCAAATGATTGGTCCGAGGCTGATAGTAGATCCAAGCGGTAGTGCCTTATGAAGGTCGAAAAACTGGACCATGTGGCAGCCTTGCAGATTTGCTCAGGAGATGCCCCAGCCCTTTCTGCCCATGATGCCGCCACTGCTCGAGTAGAATGAGGTAATACCCCTTCCGGAGGTTCCAGACCCAAAGATATGTATGCCTCTTTGATGGCCTGCTTTAACCATCTTCCAAGGGTGCTTTTGGAAGCTTTACCTCCTTTGTGAGTACCTTCCATTAAAACAAAGAGTGAGGATGACTTTCTGATTTCCTTTGTTCTTTCCAGATATTTAAGCAGGCACCTCCTGACATCAAGGGTATGGAAAGCTTCTTCTCCTGCTCCCGAAGGTAAAGGACAAAAAGTAGGGAGAATGATTTCCTGTGTACGATGAAAAACTGAAGCCACCTTTGGTAGAAATGCTGGATCCGTCCTTAAGACTACCCTATCCTGTAGACATCTCATGAAGGGCTCTTTAATTGAAAGGGCTTGTAACTCACTAATTCTACGTGCGGAAGTTACTGCTACCAATAAAATAGTCTTTAACGTCAAGAAACGTAATGATGCTTCTTCTATGGGTTCAAACGGTGCCCTAGTTAGGCCCTGAAGAACTAAAGATAAATCCCATTTGGGAAAACTAACAACAGGTCTAGGCTCTACTTTTGCCATTGCCCTAAAAAATCTGATTATTAAAGGTTCCCCTGACAGGGTTCTTTCCAAAAAAACTGATAAAGCAGCTACCTGCGTCTTGAGCGTACTTGCTGCTAACCCCTTCTCCAATCCCTCTTGAAGAAATTCCAAAACTGAAAATGTGGTACGAAAATCAAAGTTTTTACTGGAACACCAAGAATTATAGATCTTCCAGACTTTAAAGTAAATGTCTCTCGTCACTTTTTTTCTACTTGCAAGAAGGGTAGAAATAAGCCTTTCTGATAAACCCTTCCGTCTTAAGATTTGTTCTTCAGAAACCAAGCTGTTAGTTTGAGGTAAGCTGGATCTGGATGGAGAATTCGGCCCTGACTCAACAGGTCTGCCCTGATTGGTAATCTCCAAGCAGGTTTCACTGAGAGGTTCATCAAGGTTGAAAACCAGGGTCTTTTTGGCCAATAAGGAGCTATTAATATTAGCTCCGTGGACTCCAATCTGAATTTGGCTAACACCTTTGGTATCAGTTGGAACGGGGGAAAAGCGTAGGACAGATGGAAGTCCCATTTGTGAGCTAACGCATCTACTCCGAGAGCTTGATCCTGTCTCTGAAGAGAGAAGAAGACTGGTATTTTTGCATTTTCCTCTTTTGCAAAGAGGTCCACTTGGGGATGACCCCAACTCTTGGAAATCTTTTCGAATAATTCCTGATTGAGAGACCACTCTGCTTCCCTTATTTCTTTCCTGCTGAGGAGATCTGCTAAGGTGTTTTCCGTCCCCTTTAGATGGACTGCTGATAGAGAGGCCACATTGTTCTCTGCCCATCTTAGGATCTGATGCGCTAGACCCAAAAAGCTAGGTTTTGCTTTTTGTGCCCCCTTGCTTTGTTAAATATAATACTGTCGTCATATTGTCTGACAATATTTGGACATGTTGATTCACTAGAAATTCCTGGAGGGAGAGGAGGCTTAAGTGAACAGCCTTTAACTCTCTCCAATTTGAAGATCTTCTTGCTTCTGGTTTGGTCCAAACTCCCTGAACCGTTTTTTCTTCCAGGTGAGCTCCCCATCCCCAGGCGCTGGCATCTGTAGTCAGCCTTCTGGTTACCGGAAAGACCCAAGGAAGCCCTTTTGAAACGTTTCCTAGGTTCCTCCACCACCAGAGAGACCTTTTTGCTCTTGCCCCCAAGTTGAATTTCTTCTCCAGAGGTTCCTGGTATGACCAATTCATCAGGATATCCGATTGCAGAGGACGGGAATGCAACCTGGCCCACTGTACCGAAGGAATTGCTGCTGTCAACAGACCCAGAGCAGACATGGCTTGTCTTACAGAGATCTCTGCGTTGGATTGAAGTGTTATCAGGGTCAACTGCATCTTCTCTATTTTCTCCTGGGGTAGAAAAATTTTCTGTTCTATCGAGTCTATTTCGTACCCCAGAAACCTTACCCTTTGAGATGGAATTAAGTTTGACTTCTGAAGATTGAGAAGCCATCCCAAACCTCTTAAATGTGTTTGAACTGTCTGTAGGTTGACCTCTACTTGACCCCTTGAGTCTGCAAACAGTAGCAGATCGTCCAAATAGGGTACTATTGAAATCCCCTTCAGTCTCAGGGGCTCCAAAGATTCCGCCATCACTTTTGTGAATACCCTGGGAGAAGAGGAAAGACCGAAAGGCAGAGCCCGAAACTGCAGGTGCCAAATCTCCCCTCCCCCCAGATTGACTGCAAGACGCAGGAACCTTTGTGATGGGGGCGCTATTGGTATATGGAGATAGGCATCTCTCAAGTCGATGGAAGCCATATGACATTTGGGGGTTAGCAAATTCCTTACTGAGAAAATCGTATCCATTCTGAATTTTTTGTATTTTATGGATCGATTTAGGACCTTTAAATTGAGAATCAGGCGGAACTTTCCTGATGGCTTTTTGACCATAAAAATGTGGGAGTAAAACCCCTTCCCCTCTTGATCTTTCGGAACCTGGGAAATGACCTTCTGTTGCATCAGTTCCTGTAACAGAGACTTCATGGCCAGAGCCTTTTCCCGATCCTTTGGCAGGTTTGTGATGTAAAACCGACTTGGGGGGCTTTGTGAGAATTCCAATTGATAACCCTTTTTGACTAACCCCAGAACAAAAGGACTCTTTGTTGTTTTTCCCAGATTGGTAAGAAGTCCTGTAGTCTCCCCCCTACTAGATGGTCATTGTTTTTTAGGGGTTTGTTCTGGGGTTCTAAAGAGTACCCCACCTCTACCTCTTCCTCTCTGAGAAGACCAGGGTCTCTTCTGTGTGTGGTCCTTTTCCTTATCGGTTTGTCGAAAAGGACGAAAATTTTTCCTCTGCTGTACCGTTTTCTTCTTCTGTGGGAAAGCTTTCTTTTTGTCTGCTGTCCTGTCAAGGACAGTCTCTAGTTCTGGCCCAAACATCAGGTCTCCTGAAAAGGGAATTCCGCACAGTTTTACTTTAGAAGCTGAATCCCCTGACCAGGTCTTTAGCCAGAGTGCTCTTCTTGCTGAGTTAACAAGCGCAGAGGACCTGGCTGACATCCTGATAGATTCTGCAGAGGCATCTGCCATATATTTTACTGCCTTAAGCAGGGTAGGGAAGGACTCCAATAAGTCTTTTCTGGAGGTACCTGCCACAACATGATTTTTAAGTTGCTCTAACCAGCACTCCAGATTCCTAGCCACAACCGTAGCCGCCATTGCTGGCTTAAGATTAGCTAGAGATGAGTCCCAGGCTTTCTTCAGTAGCCCATCTGCCCTCTTATCCATAGCATCTTTGAGAATACCCATGTCCTCAAAAGCTAAATCAGTCTTCCTAGATACTTGAGAAAAGGCAGCGTCTATTTTTGGTTTTTATTCCACAATAAGTTCCTCATTCTCCTCAAAAGGAAACCTCCTTTTGAGGGTTTTAGAAAAAAACTGTCCTCTCTCTGGGTTCTTCCATTCCTTTTTAATAGTGTCTGTTAACACTTTATGCACAGGGAACACCCTGTGTTTAATTTCCTCCAGCCCCAGGTACATCTTATCATGCACAGACAGCTGAGCCTTTTCTTCCTGGATCTCCAGGGTAGTATAAATTGCCTTGAGTAATTCATCCACCTCCTCAAGTGACAGCTTATATCTAGATGATCTTGACTCTTCTTCCACCTCCTCCTCCTCAGAATCAATGGTTGAGGGTGGAATGCTTTCCCTTTCCTCCTCCGACTCACTTTCCACCTGTCTGGAAGTGGACTGAGGGAAACTGGAGTGAGAACTCTGCTCTTGGCTGGAACTCTGGCCGTGCTTTACAAGGAACGCACTGTCCCTAGGGCCTCTGCTAACTCCTTCCTCACAGAAGATAAGAGTTCTTTGCACTCTTGTGAGGATTCTTCTTTACTAAATCCACAATGCAGGATTTGCACAGTGGTTTGGGCCAAGAGTCCCTTAAAGGATTTTTGCATGAGGGGCACTTTCTCCCTGTTCTCTCTGATTTGGCAGTAGCTTTCTGAAACAGAGAAACAAGAAAAAACCCCAGGTCCTTTAGAACTAAGGCTTCAGAGAAAAGTAGCACCTCCAGCCAACACCCTAAGTGCCCAGAGTCTCACTCCTTTGCTGAACTGCTAATGGAAACTGTTACCCCATAGCAGACAGCAGCAGGTTTTGAATAATCACATCAAAGATAAAACACCCAGTGATATAAAAGGAAAGAGGTGCCACCGCACCTCTCCTACCTGGGCCTGGCCGGGAACCTGGGCGCCTGCATCCGCCATTGCTGCTGACGATTCCGCTGTATCCATAGTGCAATCCGCAGCTGCTGCACTGTGTACTAGGCTCCATGTGCCAAACAAAAGGAAGTCCCGGCCAGAGGACCCGCCCCTTCCTCCTGCGTTCCAGCAGCAGGAACCAATCGCTGCTACGCCCCGCCGGAAGTATCCGCCCACCGGAACTGACATCACCTGCTGTCCGGGATTCGGCGCCGCCATGCAGAGGCCTGGCATGGACGCTCTTACTGAGCACAACCGCGGCCCCCCGAACACCCCGGGTGGAAAACTTCCGGCAGACCATTACTCCTGTGAGCCGGAGAAGGAAGGGACACCGGAGCACCCTCCTCACGTAAGGGAAGGAGCTGGGTTGGTCTGAGTATCCAAACGTGGAGGTCCTGCCAAAACCCTCTCCTTGGAGAGAGCGCAGCCCCTCTGGTTCCCCAAGCAGTGCTTCCACCATGGCGGAGGAAACACTAAAACTGACGGCATGGTGGAAGCAGCTGCTTTTTAAAGGGGCGTTGTCACGCAGTGTTTCCTGTCTAAGAGGTGGAGCTACGCTCTCTCCAAGGTGCTGTCCTGAAAGGCGAAGGGAGAAAATTTAATTTAAATACCAACACACCATTATCAGACTTGGACCTTGAAAATTCCCACCAAGGCGCTTCGGGGGGGGGGGGGGGGGGGGGAGGCAGGTGAGAGGCAACATTCCAGGAATTCCCCTTTTAGGTGGCACACTTGTGCGATTTGTCATGTGACTTGGGATAAAAGTCACATGACAAGTCACACCCCATTCTTTTAAATGGCACCTGTTCAAGTCGGTGCGTTAAAGTGCCCACGCTACTTTGGTGCGACTTGAGAGGACTGATCCATCGGAGTGTAAAGTCTTTCCAAAGTCACAATGGAAATTGTGCGACTTTGGAGACGCCCTAATTTATCAAAAAAAATTTTTGGGAAGGGTTAAAGGTCATTTCAGGTTAGGATTGCTGTCTGTGTCCCCCATTAAGGAGAGTCACCCCTCTGGTTGTCTCAGTGACCACTGGAACCAGTACAGAAGATAGATGGGTCACCAGCACAGGAACGGACCAGAGACCCCAGAACAGCCGTCCCCATCGGAATATCTCCTTCTAGGAGTGTCATGGTGGCCGAATGCGCTACGATAAATGGATTGATTTTAATCTCTCAATAGTAGCAATTAATAGATTTCAGGTGATAGTAATTTTATTGCTGATCTCCCAGCTATCAGATGCGTTTCCTCCATGCAACCTCCTAATCCAATCGAAATGTGATCCCATTTCTGACCTAATCGCCTCAGTGCTGCTGATTAGCGATCGTTAGCAAGTTTCCAGCGTCTGCAATCGGCTATTCAAATTTGAAGCGCATACCTCCACCATTAGTCCATTAAAGTAGAATTCCAAGGAAACCTCAACTAGTCTCACAAAGTCCCCCCCCCCCCATAACATCTATCCTGACTTACCCGTGTCCAAAAAAATACTTCAGTCTAATCATGTGATCCCTGGGGTAGCTGCAGGGGAGAGGAGAGAGGAGGGCTTGTGGACTACAGTTTGGCCATTGTGAAGCCTATGGATGACATCACTGCTCCAGGCTTTACCAGCTGGTCATATGATCTGTCAGTCAGCGGCAGCTGCAGGGGAGTGTAGAGCACTGACAATGGCTGGTAAAGCCTGGAGCGGTGACATCCCCCATAGGCTTCAATGGCACATCTGTTGTCAGCGCTTCCCTCTTTTCCCTGCAGCTGACACAGGAGAGCAGGATCACGTAACTGGAGTGGTGATCTCACCCAAAGGCTTCAATGACCCATCTATTGTCAATGTTCCCTCTTCTCCCCTGCAGCTGCACCTGGCTGACACAGGAGAGGCAGATCATGTGACGTCACCCCATAGGCTTCAATGGCCCAACCGTTGTCAGCGCTCGCTCCTCCCCTGCAGCAGGGGATCACATGACTGGACTGAAGCGGCCTGACAATAGGTATACACAACTCACCACAGGGATTAGGAGGGGAAGGGGACAGTTTTAAGAACAGTTTGGCTTCGGCTGCAATTTACTTTAAAGCCCAACTCCAGCAGAACTTTAGTTGTTTTTCTAGACTGGGAAGGGTTACAATTGCAGAGCGCCCCATTACTGAATCAGGCATAGAACACATTGCCAGCTGAAGCAGCAGCTCTCCACCTTACATGTTTCAGGCACTGGGGACTAGGAGCAGAAGATTTTTTTAAGCCCATTTTCCCGCAGAGGGAGGAGCTCAGCAGTGTGGAAGATGTGCAACGCCCAATGAGAAGGCGGAGGCTAGGGAGAAAGCTGCAACATTGTCAGAAAACAGAATATAAATACAGTGGTCACCAATAAAAACCATGTGAAAGATGGGGGAATGGGGGGGGGGGGGGGGAGAGAAAAAAAAAGGACGTACACACCCCCTACCTCTGATGTCAATATGACCTCAGAATCCCACCAGAAAGTTTTAACAATTAGAGAGTGAGAGAGACTAAAGAAAAGCGATACACGAAAAAGGGTGAAAACAAGGGTGGAGCAGGGATAAGAGTGCAGATGGTAACAAGGGGGTGAACTGAGCGAATAGAGGAAAAGAAAATATAAATAAATAAAAAAAACAAAGATTGGTGGCACCCCCCCCCCCCTCTTACCTGTGTAGCCATGTTCCTCTGTGGGGGCATATTCTCCTTACTGGGGGGGTCATACGCAGCTTCCAGCAGTTCGGGGTTCACCGCCACCACATCCGCAAACAAGATCTGCAATCAGAGGATCAGAGCTCAGACTGTACACTACAATAGACTGTTATTGATCATCTCCAGAGATGGGCTCTATGGAGGGCATTTCAGGCCGGACCCCCAACCGCCACCATCCTTCATGGACCACAGCGGGTGTACAGACCCGGGATCTCAGCACAGGGATGGTGGGAACCCCTCATAATGGGCACAGCGGGTGTACAGACCCGGGATCTCAGCACAGGGATGGTGGGAACCCCTCATAATTGGCACAGAGATGGTGGGAACCCCTCATAATGGGCACAGAGATGGTGGGAACCCCTCATAATGGGCACAGAGATGGTGGGAACAGACCTGGGAACTCAGCACAGGGATGGTGGGAACCCCTCATAATGGGCACAGAGATGGTGGGAACCCCTCATAATGGGCACAGAGATGGTGGGAACAGACCTGGGAACTCAGCACAGGGATGGTGGGAACCCCTCATAATGGGCACAGGGATGGTGGGAACCCCTCATAATGGGCACAGCGGGTGTACAGACCCGGGAACTCAGCACAGGGATGGTGGGAACCCCTTATAATGGGCACAGCGGGTGTACAGACCCGGGAACTCAGCACAGGGATGGTGGGAACCCCTCATAATGGGCACAGCGGGTGTACAGACCCGGGAACTCAGCACAGGGATGGTGGGAACCCCTCATAATGGGCACAGCGGGGGTACAGACCCGGGAACTCAGCACAGGGATGGTGGGAACCCCTCATAATGGGCACAGCGGGTGTACAGACCTCGGAACTTACCAATAGAGATAGAAGAGAAGGGGAGGGGTAGTACTAAGCATTGAAATCTCAGGTTTTTGTGGATGGGCCCTTTAAGACACATATTTTGAATGATACTTCTATTGCAGATTTTAGGTGTACTTACCTCTCATTTCTTTATATCCGTTAAAAAACAAAACAAAAAAAAAAAAAACACCCCAAATTAAACACATAAACCGAGCAAACGAAGAACCCCCCAGCACAGCGGGGGATGGGAGAGGTGCGATGAGCGGAGTCGGAGGTAAATCCTCAGGAGGGCGCAGAGTCACGGCCCCTGTGTCAGAAGGTCCCCCGATGTGTGCCCAGCCCCCGCACTGCCCACTCATCCTCACTTCCCAGCAGCTAATCTTAGTAAATCTCTAATCGGATGATTGCCGGCTGCCGGGAAGGTGTTGGATTACCTGCAGTTATTTCAGGAAAGCTTCGCCCCGCGCTCCCGGCCGCCAGCCAGCGCCTGTACCGACACCCATCACAATCCCCGATCTTCCCACCAGCCCGGAGTCACCCGCTTGGGGCGACTTGTACAGAAATAGCAGGGGGGGGGGCAGGTAGGGGGGTTGGAACATGAGACCCAATCAAGTCATAACTGGAAAAGGTCCAACAATTGGATGAGCAAGAAAATCTCTTCTAAGCGGACTATAGTGTGTATATAGTGTGTATGGGGGGGGTTCCTGTGTACAGTTTATAGAAGGATGTACAGTCAGCATCTGTATTAATGAGCTGCATTAGGGGGGAGGGGGGGGGGGGGGGGGGGAGGATAAAAAAACGATATGTTGGATAGATGGAAAATAGAGAGAGAGAATGACACATTAGAAGATTTACTGAGAGATGACAATCATCTGTGGAAGAGCGCCACCCGGAGGAGGGTGAGGGAATAAAATGTGAACATAGTTAACCCTTTACCTGCCAGGCACAGCTTCCCATTGGGCACAACAAAGGGCCATTTAAGATACACGGACATACAGGATTAAAATAAAGACATTGGAAGCTGTCAGGTGACCCCAGCAAGTTACTCGTGACCCCCAGGTGGGTATAAGCTGGGCAAGAGAAGACAAAAAGAGAAAAAAAAAAAAAAAAAAAAAAAAAAAAAAAAAGGGACCAAGATGGCCCCCGGGATTGCCAGCAGAGGGAGAAGCTACAACGTAGCGAGATCAATAGCAAAAAAGAAAAAAAAAAAAAAAAAAATTGAAAAATTGCATAAAAACAAAGTAAGGGATCCCGCATATGTAGAACTAAGCCACACAGGTGGGGTCCGTTCCTCCACAATATCAAGTGACAATAGAAAATATACATAAAAATATCAACGTTGATTTAAAAATAGATACTGGAGGGTCAACCCCCCCCCCCCCCAGAGTCCTTAAGCAGAATGTGCAATTACTGCAGGTCTAATGGTAGAGAATAAAAGGTGGTATCCTCTGGAGATAGAAGAAGAGCAGCTTGATTAATATTTCCAGATACTTTCTGGTAATCGATGTGCCTGGGCTGGAATTGTGTGTCTCCCAGCTGTACACAATGTGATTGTACAGATATATACTGTATACAGCTGCTTGTTCTCCAGTGAAATCGATCACTCCAAGTCCTACCAATGCAGGTATGTGGTTAATTCCTGGATACCTGATGTATCAGCCAGTATAATTTTCAAAAACAGACCGTGTCCAACTAGATTTGCATGTAGTGCAGCGGCCAGTTTGTTGATCGCACCAAAACGTTCCGTGACTTGAATTCAAGCCATGAATATACAATTCATTCATTGCAGTACATCCAGGGTTTTATACATCTGAGAATGCCACTGTCACAACATATACGTGGGCAAAACAAAGCGCCAACGGAGAGTCAGATTCACAGAACATTTGAAAAAGTATTCGACTTAAAGGAAGAGACTCCGATAGCCCAACATTTCTTGGAAGTTCACCAGACAACTGGCCTCAGTGTTCAGGGCTTTTATGCCCCTAATCTGTCTGACCGCAGAGGTGACTTTGATACGGTTTTATTGAAAAAAGAAAAAACATGGAGATATAGACTTCAGACACTGCAGCCTAAAGAGTCTAAATGTAGAGCTCAGCTTTAAAGTATTTTTGGAGCCCTGACCCTCCAATTTCCAGTTATAGGGTATAAACATCATGGTGGGTACCTTATGCACAAGTCACCTAGTATTAGTCCAGTTCGTGGATCCCATCTGTTTCTTACCACTCCCCCCCCCCCCTTCTTCCCTTCCCCTCCCCCCTCCCTTGGGGGATGAGTAGTACTCATGGCGGAGACACTTTTGGTTTTTCTGTCACTTTATAATTTGACTGTCATCCTCTTTTCAGAATCAGATTTCTTTCCCTGCTGAGTAATGAGTGGAATTACTTTTGCCATGTTACATTACATTAGCACTGTTGGGCTGTCTATGCCGGTGTATTTTTGGACGGTTTAATTGAATTCTATGTTGTCCCCACAAGATGGCGGCAAAGATTTTTAGGTGCGATTGAATTCTTTGATTGGGGGGGCTAGCCCTATATAAAGATGATAATTAAATCAAACACATTTTCCACCATCTTGAATCTACACATGCTGGACTTACGGAGGGAGCTGGCCGGTCAAAACACAAAGCCGGAGGATGGGTAAGAACACTTCATGGACTGAACTGATTCTCTGATGTATATTTACATGTCTTACCCATCCCGCTTGGACCGTCTGGCTGATCAGTGCTGGATACATTGTAGCAGTGACTATCCCTATATCTGGGCAGCCAGCTCAGCCTATCGGACTCAGCACATTCCATTTCTGACATCCAGAGGATCCAGGCTATTATATTGACATCATACAAACATAGATGAGCCATAGTTGTGCACTGGTTAACTAATTTGTGATTCAACTATCATTCCAGACAAGCTCCAACATTCTATTCATATATCCCAATTGTACTTACTGCTAAGATTACATCAACTCAATTTATTGAGACCCCGGTGAGGACATTTATACTTTCAGCAACAGTTCAGGATAGTTTACACCGACTTGGTGAATCTAGTTGGACACGGTCTGTTTTTGAAAATTATACTGGCTGATACATCAGGTATCCAGGCATTAACCACATACCTGCATTGGTAGGACTTGGAGTGATCGATTTAACTGGAGAACAAGCAGCTGTATACAGTATATATCTGTACAATCACATTGTGTACAGCTGGGAGACACACAATTCCAGCCCAGGCACATCGATTACCAGAAATAGAAGTATCTGGAAATATTAATCAAGCTGCTCTTCTCATCTCCAGAGGATACCACCTTTTATTGTCTACCATTAGACCTGCAGTAATTAGCACATTCTGCTTAAGGACTCTGGGTGGGTGGGGGGGGGGGGGGGGGGGGTTGACCCACCAGTATCTATTTTTATGTATATTTTCTATTGTCACTTGATATTGTGAAGGAACGGACCCCACCTGTGTGGCTTAGTTCCACATATACGGGATCCCTTACTTTGTTTTTATGCAATTTTTCAATAAAGTTTCTTTTTTGCCATTGATCTCACTACGTTGTAGCTTCTCCCTCTGCTGGCAATCCTGGGGCCATCTTGGTCCCTTTTGTCCATTCAACTCCTTTGTTACTTGGGAGGGAGCTCGTCATATTGACGAACCGTACAGATCTAATTACATGCTATATCTTACATGTGTTGATTCATATTAGGGGTGGTCCTTAGCATTATTTTTTTCTATGGGCAAGAGAAGACCCCCCCCTGGTGGCCCCAGCAGGGTATAAGCTGGGCAAGAGAAGACCCCCCTGGTGGCCCCAGCAGGGTATAAGCTGGGCAAGAGAAGACCCCCCTGGTGGCCCCAGGAGGGTATAGATGGGCAAAGTTCTGGAAGCTCTCAGGTGATCCCAACCGGATTTTGCAGCAATGGAAACTCTTTAATGACTGCAGGAAGATAAAGCAGGTATTGGACTCTGGTCAGCCTTGAAGAGTCTACAAGGGAGCAGAAGCTCTCAGGAGGTCATAGCTGGGCAATAGAAGACCCCTGGAGGTTATAGCTGGGCAGCAGAAGTGCTTGTGATGCCAGAACCGTTATGCACATAATGGAAGCCCTCCGGTAATCCCTGCAAGTATAGCGGGCAATGGAATCTCAGGCAACTCCCAGCAGGGTATAGCGGTGCTCCTACGTGACCCCAGCAGTAGAGAGGATCTCTAGAGGATCTCTAGTGACCCCAGGAAAATAAAAGGCGATGAAATTTTCAAGTGAGGTTTCAAGTCATTTTACATTGCCCCAAGGGAACCGCCAGTCACGCCCCCCCCCCCCCTCTATATTCTACCTCCAGGTAGACATTTTACTTCCCGCTCCCTGACAGGTCCTCATCTCCACCCAGCTATGGGGAGCACTTACCTCCTTCCCCTTACTTGTGTCCGCTTCCTTCCACTCCACATGGACGGAGGCCCGGTCTGGGTTGATTGAGGTCACACTGGCACTGTGGATCAGCCCTGGAACACAACAGATGTAGTGAGAGGGACAGTCAGGATATATAGAATATCATAGAGACAATGGGGCCTAAAATACAACACATACAGGGATGGGTCCCAAAACAACCGCCTGCCCCCCTCCCACGAGAGAGACGAGCACCGCCATGAACACCAATCATGAAGACAAATCAGAGACCATCCGACTCCTCTAGGGCCGGATCATCCCCAGGAAAGAAACGGCAATACAATCGTCACTTTACCATCTGGAATAGAGAGATCGGATCCCATGTGGGGAATTTGGGGGGGTCCAATGGCAGCTCCGACTCCAGAGGGAGATATGGAGAACACATATGGGATGGGGGTAGGGGAAGGGGTGAATCTGAAGAGAAACCACCAGCAAAAAAAAAAAAATCAAAAAAAAAAAAATCATACAAAAACACTGCTAGTAGCGGGTTGGACCCCCTTTATTAGGTCCCCCTTGCTAGTAGCGTTGTGCATTCAGAGATGGTATTCTCCATACCTTGGATGTAACGAGAGGTTATTGGAGTCCCTGTCTTATCATCTGGAACCAGTCGGCCCATTCTCCTGACACCAACAAGGCATTTTCCTCCACACAACTGCCGCTCACTGGATATTTTCTCTTTTTTCCCCACCATTCTCTGTAGCTATATTATTGTATGATCATCACCCCCACATATATTTATATGAACTCTGTGTGTAAAATTCTATATACTCCATCTCCATGTATAGATTATATTTTCTCCATGTATAGATTATATATACAATGTTGCTATGAAGATTATATTACAATTAGAACTCTGTTGGCAGCACATTGTCTTTGCACACAGCGCCCCTGGCGGTAGGACAGGCGTACTACACACCGTAGAATGATTGACACCCCTTGCAGCCAATCACCTCAGAGCTCGGGCTCATCTTGTCAGGCGTCCGACCAATCAGAGCCCTCAGCAGCCGGTGCAGTGGGCGGGGAAAGGTGTTTGAATTTGTAATGTGTAGCGGAGCCCGGCCCGGTACTCACCATTACTCCGCAATATCTTAATGACCATCCCGGTCACCATCCTGTTCGCGATCAGCTGCTCCATCCTCAGCCTGACACGGAGCCGCACACCGGGAGAGAGGCGATCCGCCCGCACAGCACGTCTCTGTATACACCGAGGAAGAGGAGGACGAAGCGTTCCGTGTCTCCTGTCAGCCCCCCTAATCCGTACAGATAACAGCGATCTCCGCTCCGCACCTCCGGCCCCGATCACCCGCCGCCACTTTTTAAACGAAGCCCGCCTCCCGGCTACGTCATCACGTATCACGGGCACGCACAAATCCATCTCAGTCACACTGCGCATGCCCCGCCCATCTTCGTTCATAAGAGGCCGAGCTGTTCTTCATATATGTCTCCTTCACAGGAGCCATTTTGCCTGAGCTCGCCGTGTATAGACATTGAAGATCTGTCTTTGACAAAATGGCCTGCAGGATCTAGAACACCGGGCGAATCTGCAGACAGTGAGATAACGACAGACCGGTGTTCTGTCAGATTAGGCGACCCGTCAGATTTCGCTACAGAAGTGACGTTCCGTCACGGCCATCTTGGTGCACCTCGCACTCAGCCACCCTAACCCTACAGTCTGAAGTCGCCAAGCGGACATCTTTTTTACACCCACCGGAGTCTTGCATTTCACACTTATTTTTTTCTACTAAATGGAGCTTATAAGGTGAAATACAGTAATTAGAAATCCGACGGACTATTTAGATGTTGAATTTTAAAAGCAACTGCAAACCTGCTGATCTTACAGGTTTGCTAATGTGACAGAACACGTCTGCTTTTATAATTCAACATGTAAACAGTCTGATGAATTTCTAATTACTGTATTTCACCATATATGCTCCGTTTCCTGGTAAAAATAACTGTGAAATGCTAAACTCCAGTGGGTGTAACAAGATTTCCCCTTGCCCCTTCTCAGTGTATCGTTACTGTGGAGGAGTGTGGGGTGTAGCAAGATGGCGGTGAAGTAACGACACTTCCGTTACCAATTCTAACGGGTCGCCTAATCTGACGGAACACAGGCTTGCCCCTGCTTTTAAAATTCAACATCAAAACATTGTCACGGATTTCAAAATCCTGTATTTCACGATATAAGCTCAGTTAAGTGGTAAAAAATCTTCCGTTACAAGATTTGATGGGTCGCCTAATCTGATGGAAAGTGCAACCGAAGTGACGTTCCGTTGCGGCCATCTTGGTACACCCCGCACTCAGCCACACTAAGCCTACAGTCTGACGTCACGAAGCCGACATGTCATGCGACTTGTGCTCAGGAAGTCGGTGTGTATGTTGCACCAGTGTGAACCGGCTCTAACGTCAGCTTGTTCAATTAAAGTGTTTATAAAAGCAGAAGGTGCATTCTATGCATGAAGGTAAAAAACCTTCTGTGTGCAGAGCAGCCCCCCCCCCCCAATACTTACCTGAGCCTCATCTCCATCCAGCCATGTCCAAGAGAGCCCTAACAAGCCAGAAAAGTACAAATACCCACAAAATGACACAATTTTGGAAAGCAGACAACCCAACATATAATCTATGAGGCATAATGAGTCTTTTGAACGGTTCATTTTTTTCCAGAAGTTTTTGGAAAATGTGGAAAAAAAATGAAAACGCATTTTTTTCCCACAAAGTTGTCCATTTTTAAGATATTTACAACACATAGCATGTACTTAGCAAAAATGACACCCCAAAATGAATTCTGCTACTCCTCCTGAGTATGGAGATACCACATGTGTGAGACTTTTACACAGCCTGTCCACGTACAGAGGCCCAACATTGAAGTAGCACCTTCAGGCGTTCTACAAACATAAATTACACATCTCATTTCTCAACCACCTATTACACTTTTGAAAGCCCTGGAGCACCAGGACAATGGAAACGCCCACAAAGTGACCCTATTTTGGAAAGCAGACAGACACCCCAATGTATAATCTATGAGGCATAATGAGTCTTTTTGTTCATTTTTTTCCAGAAGTTTTTGGAAAATGTGGAAAAAAAATGAAAATGCCTTTTTTTACAACAAAGTAGTCCATTTTTCAGATATTTCCAACACACAGCATGTACATAGCAAAAATGACACCCCAAAATACATTCTGCTACTCTTCCCGAGTACGGCGATACCACATGTGTGAGACTTTTACACAGCCTGGCCACATATAGAGGCCCAACATTGAAGTAGCACCTTCAGGCGTTCTATAAGCATAAATTACACATATAATTTCCTGACAACCTATTATTTTTTAAGGCTATTTTTTTCTAACACATAGCATGTAAATACCAAAAATTACACTGCAAAATAAATTATATTGAAAGGGTAAAAAAAAGTATTACCTGTGGTTTTAGTAGTGTCCCCAGAGGAGAGAATCGGTCCAGGCAGCAGGCAGGGATGTGCTTAGCAACAATAGTAATTATCCAGGCAGCAGGCAGGAATATTGTCTATAGTCAGCACAAGGATATCGTCAGCACAGCCAAAGCATTTGTCCATAGAAATTGTCCAGGCAGAGACAGCCAGCACAGCCATAATATTGGTCCTGGTACACCATTACCTGCCTGCACTCATTATTGTACTGCTCTCCAGCCCATCATAAACATACTGTCCTCTAGCTGCAGCTAATTATTTCCATAGTCCAGGTAGCAGGCAGAGGTGTGGTCAGTTTAAGCTGCAGGCAGGGGGATGGCAGCAGCAAGTCAGCAACAGGCTGAGGGCTGCAATCAGGTAAGATCCTGCGCACAGGGGCACAGGGGTAGAGGCTTCAACCCACCCAAATCTCTATGAAGCCTCCGGACTCTAGACCCTTATCCGGAAATTAAGAAACCCGGAGACAACAAAAAAAATAGTTTTCTCCATCAGGAAAAACATTTCTGGAGCCCCTCACATGTGAGACCCCTGTGTACTACTACTACTACTACAGATCAGTCCAAGCGGTAGGCAAAAGCATAGTCCATAAAACAGGCCAGGGTCAGTTCACGCGTAAGCAGTCCAAGCGGTAGGCAGAAGCGTAGTTGATAATACAGGCCAGGGTCAGTTCACATGGAAGCAGTCCAAGCAGTAGGCAGAAGTGTAGTCAAAAAACAGGCCAGGGTCAGTTCACATGGAAGCAGTCCAAGCAGTAGACAGAAGTGTAGTCAAAAAACAGGCCAGGGTCAGTTCAAGTGGAAGGCAGTGGCATGGTTATTTGAGGAAGCATGGGAAATGGTCAGCACAGATGATAAAAATGGGGAAATGGTTAAGAATATGGGCTAATATTTTAGGGATGTGTAATATAGTCTGAAGTATTCACCAATGCAAAGGCTGGGTTCGGAGGGACGATGGTAGCTGGTATCTCTTCTAAATCCATAGTCTACATCTTTTTTGGCATCTTCGGCCTGCTTCAGATGGTGGAATGTGGTCCAGGAAGTGGCGTTCATGAAATCAGCTAACAGCATCAGAGCAAAGGTTTTCTGGGGGGGGGGGGATCTTTGACAGTATATGAGGGACGTGACAACTTCTTCAATGATTTTTAAGAAGTGGGCAGGGATTTCTGTGGATTTGGTGTGAATTATGTAGGCATTATAAATGGCCAAATGAATTAAATAGAGTGCTACTTTCTTGTACCAGAAACGGGACCTCCTTATTGCTAAATAGGGCTGAAGCATTTGGTCATTGAAATCCACCCCCCCCCCCCCCCCCATGTACAGATTGTAATCTTGTACACATGTTGGCTTTACAATGGGATCTCGTGTCAGAAACCATGAACCAGACCGAGACAGAAGTACAGTAAAATCACACTTATTTATTAATAAAAATAAAAAGGTAAATAGAGTAAGCGTAGTCAAAGCATAGCCAGAGTCCAGTAACTGGATCGGATAGTCAGCCAAGTCAGAGTTCATTAACCAGATCGGGTAAAAAGCTAAGCCAGAGTCCAGTAACCAGATCAGGTAATCAGCCAAGCCAGAAGTCAGGGATCCAAGTAGAGGAACAGCAAGCAGGATAAGGAGCCAGAAGGGATGTCAGCTGTAACGAGCCCCTGCTCGCTCAGTTCCACTCTCCCGACACTCCTCTGCTGCTATAGAATCAGATTGCAGATCGCAACATCTGATGGTTCAGTCATCCGATGCTCCGGGACTAGAACTACAGCTATGTGCCGTTCTAATCCAGTTGTGTAGCTCAGAACAAACACCAGGCAGGCTGTATGTAAGTTCAACCAGGAATCTCTTTTATTGAAAAATACAGGCTCTTTTATAGAGTAAAAGAGGAGGTGTATACCTCCTGCTCATATTACTCTGAACATACACCTGTGACCAGAAACCTAATTAACATGAGCTAATTAACTAATCCCTTTAGACAGCCTAGATGACTCAGACATGACCTTTAGGCCAGACTGGCCGTCTTGTAGCTCAGAAAACCCAATCAACATTATCACAATAGCAGAGTTAATTAACACAAACAACAATGGGGATCTAATGACTCTTAGATCCCATACTAGAGACTTATTTACAATACACATTCTAGCAGGCAACAGACAGACAGGTGGCTGGAATTGACATCAGCATCTCCTAACAGTATTTGTCCCAGCATTATGAATCAGCCACTATTTCTAATATTGCAAATTCTGGGTTCCCAGAGTCTGTGTGTCCTGGGGGACCAGGATCGGAATCCACAGTAATACCACCTCAAGGGTCCCCAGGCATACAGCTCACAAAGAGCACCGTTCCCCCAAATGCCAGGGCCCACGATCGTTCGGCAAGAGGCTAGCATTCAGTCCCCTCCAAAAGTCTCTCTCCCGACTAGGTCTGTCACATCAGCAAAGACAGTCTTTAAACAGGAATGCAGGAGATGGTTTCTTGTGATGTGATCAAGGCGAAGGCAGGAATGAAGTGAGCTGGAGATCTTTAAGTAGGCAGACTAACAAGCAGATCCACAACAGTTGGTTAACTGTGGAGAGAGATGAGAGCTGGCAATTAGCTGACAGCTGAGCGGCCAGCTCAGAGAAGGAAGGGCTGAGCCCAGCCCTGACACCTCGTCTTCTCTGATCTTCAACTGTAGTGTCATCATGGATGGTGGACATCATGTACACATTCCTGCATACCTCCCAACTTTTTGAGATGGGAATGAGGGACACCCATCAGCAAAAGTATATAGGCATAAGATACACCCCCTGCTACGCCCCCTTAAAGGAGAATTGTACAAAAAATACCAAGATTGATTAAACCCACAAGTGCTTTTTTACCACCTCTATTCGTTTATACTAGCTTTTGGAATTTACAAATGCAGCAATTTAGAATTCAGATGAAAGGTTTAGCACTGGGAAACATTTTTTGATAGATAAAAAGTGCATTTTATATACATCTATATAGATCAGACCAAAATGAGGGACAAATGGGGAGGAATGAGGGACAGAGGGACATTGCTCCAAATCAGGGACAGTCCCTCAAAATCAGGGACAGCTGAGAGCTATGATTCCTGGTGTCCTTCCACCTCAAGGCCAGCACTTCGTTGCATCTCAAAGTTGCTCTTTCTCCCCTTCGCAATTTTTTATTCACTATGGCTTGTGGGAAGCCCTTCCTATTCTTTCTGGAGGTTCCATAGGCCAGGGTTTGTGCGAGGTATAGGTGTTTGAAAAGGGGCAGGCTGGTGTAGAAGTTATCCAGGTATATGTGGTAACCTTTCTTCAGCAGGGAGTATGCCAGTTCCCATACAATTTTACCAGTTGTGCCCATGTAGGCTGAGTACTCAGGGGGCTGGAGCTGGGAATCTCTTCCTTCGTATATGCGGAACGCATACAGATATCCTGTGACTCTCTCACAAAGCTTATAAAATTTCACTCTGTATTTGGCCCTTTTGCTAGGAATGTATTGTTTTATTCCTAACCGGCCTGAAAAGGGTACCAGGGACTCATCCACACATATATTCTTATCGGGCACATAGAGTTCTGCAAATCATTGGGAAAAGAAATTAATGAGTGGGCAAATTATATATAATTTATCGTAATTTGGATGATTGCGGGGGGGGGCACTGGGTGTTGTCACTGAAATGAAGGAAGCGCATTATCATCTTGTATCGGAACCTGGACATTGAGGAAGAATAAATGGGCATGTGGTGAATGGGGTGGGTGGACCAATAGGCACGTCCTTCATTTTTTTTGTAAGCCCCATGTTTATGGTGAGGACCATAAACATTTTGAACTCCTCCAGAGTCAAATCCTTCCACTCGAATGGACGTGCGTATGAAGATTAGGGGTTGTTGGCAATATGCTGCTGGGCATATAAATTGGTCTGGTCCACGATGAGTTGCAGCAAAGTGTTGGGCAAAAATAAATAAAAACAATCAATTTCAGGAAAATTTGGGGTATTGGCCTGCACATCTGGCTGTTCGGTGAAAGGGGGAATTCTTGCTGATCCTGAGTCGAAAGGCAGCCATGTTGGATTGGCAAGACCAGCTGGAAGATGTGTAGCGGCCCTGGCTCTTGCGGGACGTGGCACTCCAGTGCTGGTAGTTGGGGAATTTGAAGTTCCTGTGCTGGCATTTGGGCGTGATGCTGCGGAAGTGCTGGTACTGGGCATTTCTAGTGGCCTTTCGCTGGCGGCAGCGCTGGTACTGGGCCTGGGAATTTGATCCTGGGGTATATTGCTGGTGGCTGCCTGGTTTCCAGCGCACCGTGCTCTTTTAGGAGGGATACATTCTTCCTCTGATTCATTTGCCGATCCACTACTATCGCTCGGTTCAAATGCTGAATTTGATTCACAATCAGAATTGCCATTTGAATCTGATGAGAACTCCCCGCTGCTCTCATCAGTCATGGAGAGGATCTGGAATGCCTCCTCACTAGTATAGAATCTTTTGGACATTTTTTCCGATGGGCTGTGCGACGGGTGACAAATGAAGGTCATGGGTGACAGGTGACGGGTGACGGTTACTGATGGGTGACAGGTGACTTGTGACGGTCACTGGTGGGTGATAGGTGACAGTCTCTGATGGTGGCTGGTGCACTTTATGGGACTAATGGGTGACAGATGAGGGTCACTGATGGCGGTCACTGATGACGGTCACTGGCGATGGTCATTGATGGGTGACAGGTGCACCGCTGACGTCAGTCTCTGACGATGACAGGTGCACTTTGTGGGCACTGATGGGTGACAGGTGCACTTTTATAAGCACTAATGTGGTGACTGATGTGACTTTTGGGTGACAGGTTTTAATGGGGGGGGGGGGGGGGGGCGATGTGACAGGTTCTCTTTTTTGTGGTGTTGGTGCAGTACACTACAATACACACATAGATCGGTAACTCACTGCTCCCGGCTCTTCTCTCCTCACACTGGAAACGGTGTGTGAGGAGAGAAGAGCTGGTAACAGCTAGTAACCGGTCTATGTTTACATTTAGTGATCGGCTGTGAATGGATCACAGCCGATCACGTGGTAAACAGCCATCAGCTGTTTACCGTTGTCGGTGACGAGCAGTGTTCCTGGGAACACGCCGCCACCGAAATGACCGCGCTGCGCGCTCCCGATCGCGCAGTCTAAAGCGGGGAATACCCATTTGTGATTGGTCGTGACATAATCACGGCCGATCACACTGTGAACAGCCACACCCAATGGCTGTTATTTCTTGTCGGTGACGCGCTGTGTCTCGGGGACACGCCGCCACCGACAGTGCAGGGCTTCGCTCCCGCGATCGCACACATGCCCTGTGTGAATGGGCCGCCGCCATATGATGTCGGCCCAGAACAAGAGCCACACCGCTCCGCCGCCATATGACAGTGGGCGGGCGGCAACAGGTTAAACAGTGTGGGGTCCCACACAATTTAAAAAAAAAAAAAAATTGGTGTAGTGTTCCCCTTAAAATTCATCCCAGATCCAAAGGGCCTGGTAAGGCTTAGGGGGGGGGGGGGGCACGCTGTTTTTAAAAAAATGTATTTTATTTAATACTATTCTGAATAAACAATGCTAAAAATACAAAACAAATTCCAAAATTCCAAAAATGAATTGGTCCATTGATGCAATATTGCACCAATTCGTTTTCGAAATTCGTTTCGTATCTTTGGAATTTCTTTTGTATATTCAGAAATCAGAACAGCCGGTTGTTAAGGAATGGGCGGCTGCTGACTTCCTTAACAACCATGACTCATCAGCTGTCAGCGGGATTCCCCAACGACAGCTGAAATGTAAACAAAAGAATGCCAGCAATGAAAAATTCTGAAAACAAAACTGCGTGGGACACCTCCCCCCCAATCCGAACCAGGTCCTTAACCCGAGCATGCAGCTCAGCACGTGAGCATGCGCTCGATCCGGAACCATACCAGGCCACATGCCCTCAACAAGGGGTGGTGTTTTGGGGGAAGGGGGCTCTGCCCTCTTCACCCCAAAGCACCTTGTCCCCATGTTGATGAGGACAAGGACCTCTTCCCCACAACCCTGGGCGGTGGTTGTGGCGGTCTACGTGCAAGGAGCTTATCGGAATCTGGAAGATCCGACTCCCCCCCATGTGAATGAGTATGGGGTACATAGTACCCCTACCCATTCACCAAAAAAGTGAGTAAAGACACAACACGAGTTTTTGACAAGTCCTTTATTAAAAAAATAAATGTACCCCGGTGTAGATTTATCGTCAATTACGACGCCCGCTGCACTGCTGGACCCGGAAAAAAGAAAAACAAAAAAAAAAACCTCAGGTCTTGTCTAATGCCGCGTACACATGACGGGACTTTCCGGCAGAAAAGGTCCGACAGGAACGAATCCGTCGGACATTCTGATCGTGTGTGGGCTTTATCGGACCTTTTCTGTCGAAAAATCGGACGGACTTTAGAAATAGAACATGTTTCAAATCTTTCTGACGGACTTGATTCCTATCGAAAAAAAACGTTCGTCTGTATGCTAGTCCGACAGACCGAAAATGACGCAAGGGCAGCTATTGGCTACTGGTTATTGAACTTCCTTTTCTAGTCCGGTCGTACGTCATCACGGTCGAAACAAGACTTTGGTTGGATCGTGTGTAGGCAAGTCCGTTTCGTCGGAGCTCCGTCGAAAAGTCCTTCGGGGTTCAGTCCGACGAGAAGGCTGCTTGTGTGTACGCGGCATTAGGCTCTCACCTTCTGCCTGCTCCGCCGTCTGACATTTTTTAAATAAGTAAGAGGCTGGGTAACCCGTAGACATCATCGGGTGGCCCCACCCCCTTGTGACATCATCGACCAGGTCAGGCTGGGTAGGTGGTGTCACAAGGGGGCGGGGTCATCCGATGACATTGATTGGGGACAAGGTGCTTTGGGGTGGGAGGGGGCAGAGCCATGTTGAGGGCATGTGGTCTGGTATACATCAGGGGGGGGGGCTTGCTTGCTCGCTCGTCCCACCCCCCCTCCCTTTCCTGGCCTGCCGGACTGCATGCTTGGATAAGAGTCTTATCTGGTATAGATTTTGGGGGGACCCCACGCCACCCACCCTGTTTTTTTCAGAATTTTTAATTGCCGGAATTCTTTTGTTTACATTTCAGAGCTCAGTGGTGAAGCCCGCTGACAGCTGATGAGCCATCGGTTGTTAAAGTGGTTCTACACCCTTTATAACCACTTTTGCCTACAGGTAGGCCTATAATAAGGCTTACCTGTAGGTACCGTGAATTTCTCCTAAACTTGCACCGTTTAGGAGATATTCACTGTATACACATGTGCCAATGTCATCAGCACATGCGCACTGAAGAAATGGCTCGCATGTGCCGTTTCTTCAACTGCTGTGCCGTGACCGGCCGCTCCCGCGCGCATGAGTGTGTACAGGTGTGGGGGGGGGGGGGATCACAGCAGCAAAACATAAGGTCTACTGCCCTGCCAGACAGGACCATGCTTTATGGCAGAGCAGTATAAAACTCAAGACTGGATGGACAGAAACACAAATCCCTTGGAAATAATAATAATACATTTTATTTATAGGCGCCTTTCAAAACACCCAGGGTCACCTTACAGAGATAAGATAAAACCGATCCCATATATGTGTTTAGTTGTTTGCCTAGAGTTCACATTTAAGTACATTTAAAAACATTTTTTTCCCATTTTTTTTAGGAAGTTGAGAAGGGTTAAAACTTGCCATTTTTTATGCTGCCTGTTTCCCCTTGGCGAGATTTTCCTCCCCTTCCTGTCTTGTATGCACAACAGGAAGTGACAATAAATCCAGTCATCACCAGAACAGGTGTCCCCGTTGAAGAATTTTCCCTCTATTCCTGTTCTGGTGACAACCATAAAATCTTAGATTTCCCATCACTTCCTGTCTGATTGACGCCAGCTTGACTCCCCCCAGCGAGGACACAGACAGCAATAAGAAACTGACAGGGGTCCGGTCCTTCCACCTGCTACCTTAAAGAGATGTTTGGTACAATTTAACAAATCCCCTCCAGAGGGATGTCAAGACTGCCATTGCTTTCCTTCTTTAGGAAATGTTCGATGCCTGGCAGTCTTTGGATTCAACTCCCACCAAGGTGTAACAAGATGTCCGCTTTCCCGCTTCTCAGTGTATCCTTACTATGGAGGAGTGCGGGGTGTAGCAAGATGGCGGCGACAGAACGTCACTTCCGTTACACATTCTGATGTGTCGCCTAATCTGATGAAACACGGTGAATGGTTGGCTATTGCTGTCTGTGTCCCCATGGGAGAGATTCTCCCCCACTTCCTGTCTCGGAGACACACAGAAAAATAACCTTACAGAGGTCCTAACCTTTTTCTAATCTGTCCACAACATGTGATAGAAAGAATGAATCCAATAATCCCCCAAATCCCCATTCATCTCTTATTCTGATTCTGCTGTTTATTCAAAGGAAATAAATTCATACTGAACCCTTTCACTGAAAGTTACACCAAGGAACCCCAAAACACTCCAAACCCCACTTCACTATTTCCCCGGGATCGTGACCCCAAAACACACCAAACCCCACCCCATGTCCCCCTGTCTGGGTTTAGGACTCCAAACCCCACCCCATGCCCCCCTCTCTGGGATTAGGACTCCAAAACACTCCAAACCTCCCTCTTTTTTCTCCTGTCCACCATCTCCCTAAGATCAGAACCCCAAAACATATTAAACTCCACCCCAGGTCCCCCTCTACACCATCACTCTGGGATCGGGACCCCAAACTCACCAAACCTGACCCTATGTCCCAATGTCCAGGATCAGGACTCCAAACCCACCCCGCATCCCCCTCTCCAGGATCAGGATCATAAGCCCACAGATCTTCACCCAATGCCCCCTTATCTGGGATCAGGACCCCAAACCCACCCCATGTCACCTTCTCTGGGATCAGGACCCTAAGCCCACAAAACTGCATCCCATGTCCCCTTTCTCCAGGATCAGGACCCAAAAATACTCCAAACCCTACCCTATGCTGCCCTGTCCATTATTTCCCCAGGATCGGGACCCCAAAACACATTAAACTCCACCTCATGTCCTCCTGTGCACCATCCCTCTGGGACTGGTTCCCCAAACACACAAAACAACACCCTATGCCCCGCTCTCCAGGATCAGGGCTCCAAAGCCACCAAACCTCACCCCATGTCCCCCTCTTTGGAATCAGGACCCGAAATTGCACCCTATGTCCCCTTGCTGTGGGATCAGGACCCCAAGCCCACCAAATGTCCCTCTCTTTGGGATCAGAACCCCGAACTGTACCCCATGTCTGCTTCCCTGGGATCAGGACTCCAAGCCCACCAAACTGCATCTTAAGTCCCCTTTCTCCAGGATCAGGACCTCAAAACACTCCAAACCTCATCCTATTTTGCCCTGTCCATCATTTCCCCAGGACTTCAAAACACATTAAACTCCAACTCATGTCCTCCTATCCACCATCCCTCTGGGATTGGGGACCCAAACGCACAAAACCTCATCCTGTGCCCTCCTCTCCGGGATCAGGACCCCAAAGCCACCAAACCCTACTCCATGTCCCCCTCTTTAGGATCCCAAACTGCACCCTATGTCTCCTTTCTCTGGGATCAGGACCCCAAACCACACCCAATACGCCCCCCCCCCCCCCCCCACACACACACACACAGGATCCCAAGCCCACCAAACCTCACCCTATGTTTCTCTTTCTGGGATCAAGACCCCAAACCCACCTCATGTCCCCAAACCCCACCCTATTTTGCCCTGTCCACCATGTCCTCATGATCAGGACCCCAAAAGACATTAAACTCCACCTCATGTCCCCCTATCTCTCTGGGATCAGGATCCCAAACACACCAAATCCCACTGCATGTCCCCCTCTCTGGGATCAGGACCCCAAACCCTATTCCATGTCCCCTCCTCTGGGATCAGGACCCCAAACTTCACCCCATGTCCCACTTCTCTGGGATCAGAACCCCAAACCCACCCAACCTCACCCCATGTCCCTCTTCTCTGGGATCAGAATCCCAAAGCCACCAAACCCTACTCCATGTCCCCCTCTTTAGGATCCCAAACTGCATCCTATGTCCCCTTTCTCTGGGATCAGGACCCCAAACCACACCCAATGCGCCCCCCCCCCCTCCCCCCACACACACAGGATCCCAAGCCCACCAAACCTCACCCTATGTTCCTCTTTTTGGGATCAAGACCCCCAAACCCACCAAACCCCACCTCATGTCCGCCTTCTCTGGGATCAAGACCCCAAACCCCACCCTATTTTGCCCTGTCCACCATGTCCTCATGTTCAGGACCCCAAAAGACATTAAACTCCACCTCATGTCCTCCTATCTCTCTGGGATCAGGATCCCAAACACACCAAATCTCACCCGCATGTCCCCCTCTCTGGGATCAAGACCCCAAACTCCATTCCATGTCCCCCTCTCTGGGATCAAGACCCCAAACTTCACGCCATGTCCCCCTTCTCAACCCCAAACCCACCCAACCAACCACATCCCATGTCCCTCTATCTCTCCGGGATCAGGATCCCAAACACACCAAATCTTACCCGCATGTCCCCCTCTCTGGGATCAAGACCCCAAACCCCATTCCATGTCCCCCTCTCTGGGATCAAGACCCCAAACTCCATTCCATGTCCCCTCCTCTGGGATCAGGACCCCAAACTTCACGCCATGTCCCCCTTCTCAACCCCAAACACATCCAATGTCCCCCTTCTCTGGGATCAAAACCCCAAGTCCCCCCAGAACTCCACTTTATGTCCCTCCTATCCCCAGGTTGAAGCACGTTAACTAACCACATTACATAACCCGAAAATAGTTTATAACATTGTAGCAATCTGCTTTTATGTTAATAGCTTCTTTTTTCACATAAATGTAGATCCTTGTTGTTCATTCTTTATCTGATTTTAACTAGTATAAGTAGCCGGGTCAGAGACCAGGCCTCAAAAAATTGTTGAAAACTCATAATTGTTCCTCTCCACGGAAATCTTTAGTAAAAGGCGAAAGATTTATTCGATCTGAAGAGAAACCAGAGTATACCCTATGAAGGGCAGAGGGAACCCCCCACTGAAAGACAGTCTCTGTCCACCTGACGGAGAGCCCATAACTCATTATATTTTATATCATTTATAGTCCTTTATATCACTTCCATCGTGCACACTAAGCTAAAGAATATGAAGAAAGACAAGAATATCGATTATTATCTTCATCGGGCCGATAAATCTCTATAGAAGACGAGAGACCTGTATGCAAATCACCAGAAACATAAAGAGAGAGGGATCATGGGAGTGGGCGGGGCCTCATCTCCACCACGCCCATTTGCGTTTAACATCTTTGGCCATTTTTTTCAGGGGGTCCACGCATTTTAGGGTGAAGTGTTTTTTATGAATTGATACATTCATTTTTTTAGCCAATGGAATCCAAAAAAAAAAAGCACATTATATTCGCTTTTCTGATGCTCTCAGTGAAGTCTTTAAGTCCTCATTCACACCAATGCGATTTGGCAGTTCAAAATCGCACGACAAGTCGCACCCTATTATCGGCAATGGAACCATCTCAAATTGTTGCGACTCAAGTTGCAGTGACTTTGAAAAAGGTTCCTGCACTACTTTTCTGCAATTTGATTGCGTCTTGAATTGACTTCTGTTAAATGAAGCCACAATGAAATCAGAGATCCGAATTGCGCTGATCTGCGGCTTTGAAATCGTGCCGAAGTAGTGCGATTTCAAAGCCGCACTGGTGTGAACCGCGGGCTTAGGGAGAAAAGGTGCCACTCTGTCCCAGAAGATACTCCAGGGGCGGCCCGTTCATTAAGGGTGCACGGGTGCCGCCCCCCCTGTCCATTGCCGCCTCCCCTATCCATGTGTCCAGCCCCCTTTCAGGACACCGGCGTATGGATTCCAATGCGGGCCGGGGAGGGTTTCTTTTAAATTCTTTTCAAAGGACTGATTAGAGCCAGAGGATGAAATAGGCTTCAATATAGGGTGGGCTCAGGGCGCAGAGAGTGCGCTCCGAGCCCACCCAGGTGTGTTACAACAGCGAATCAATATTCACTGTTGTAACACTGATTCTACTCCCGGCCAATCAGGAAGCGGGTTTTGACACCGGTCACACGAGTGGCTGAAAGGACAGGCGATCCTATTGGACGCCCAGAAAGGAGGAGGGGAGGAGCTGTAAGTCGCCATGGAGGAGAGGACTCGGAGCTGAGCCGCTGTACCACCCGCCACAATGGAGTAAGTGCCGGTGTCTTGCCGAGAAAGTTCCCTCGGCGGATAAGTTCCCCCCTGTACTGCGCAGGCGCAGTGCCTGCGCAGTACGTACTACTGCCAGCCGCCGGAGATAGCTGAAGCTCAAACGCTTCAATCAGCTGTACACGGCGCCTGCGCCCTAGGTCCAGGTTCCTTCCCCACCATCCAAGTGGACCTAGAGGGGGAATCTAAAAGAGCCGAGCGCAGCGAGCCCGCGAGGGGCCCTCTTACAGGCGCCGTGTACAGCTGATTTTCAGCTGTTCCGCTTTGGCTATTTCCGCCGGATCCTACTGCGCAGGCGCAGTAGAGGGGGGAACTTATCCGCTGAGCGGAACTTTCTCGGCAGAACACCGGACTGACCAGCAAATGGGGGCGGGGAGATCGGTGGTTGTGTGACGCCCCCCCCCCCAAAAAAAGACCCGCCCCTGAGATACTCATGTACTATTTTGACCGACAAGCTTTGAGTAAAAGTACGCTCAAGGTGTGAATGGGCACCATGAAAACAGAACGATGCTCACCTTCGGTCCAGCGATTCGGCATCCCGAAGCTCCCTGCTGGCCACCGGTCACTGATTTCAGTCTGCCTGTATGGACCTTCATGGTACACCTGAACATCCCGTGTAGGTGAAGACGGCCCCTTCGCTCGGACGTACGGATCAGTAGTACTTGTATTTCACATCAAGTCACATTTAGAACAACCATCAAAGGTCCATGGGGCATCCGGATCTCATCAGCCACACCCACAGGGAGGCGGCTCTGCCTGGCATACAGATGGCAGCACATACATGTGCCGCTTTATTGGATGGAATGAAATTTTGCATTGATTAAAAAAAAAACAACGCACACCTGTAAGGGCCCATGTACGGCAAAGCAAAGAGTTCACGTCTTGGAAGAGTGAAAACCCCATCAGGTTTTTTGCTGCTTGTATTCCATTGGGGAGGTTTCCCTTTATACCTCCTGCAGGAAGTCTCAGGTCCCCAACCCCTCAATCACCCGCCCAATGGTGTGCGCAGCCTATTGCATTAGTGTGTGCTCTCCAAAGCTCAGACACACGGTACTGATCACTCACTGTGTTCATTCAGAAAGGGAAGGGGCCAGTCTTCCCCCACTCATCCTAAAACATCCCCCTCTGTGTGTGGCCACAGCAGCAGCCGGTGGGAGAGATGCCAGCAGCACTGTGGGGGGGGGGGATCTGGGGCTGCATACGGTGATTAGGGTGTGCCTAGGCACACCTGGCACATCAGGTGACCTGCCACTGTAACAGCAAGCATCTTTCCCCACTGGCTGCCCATCAGAGCAATAGACTACAGATCAGAGGGAAGATACCCCGGGCGCCCCCTGGGCTCCCCCTGGGCTCCCCCTGGGCTCCCCCTGGGCTCCGATGTGGAAGAGAAGATTTGTGCAATGAGGAGGGATTTGCTTGGATGGGGATTCTGGGGAAGGAGGGAAGAGGATTTATGTTGGTTGGAGGGATATGGTAGGTATTTATGCTGGGGGGGGGGGAGAGATTTGTGCTGGGAGGGGAATTTGAGGGGAGAGAGGCTATGTGCTGGGAAGGGGGACTTGGTGGGACAAAGACTTGTGCAGGCAGGGGGATCTCAGCAGAGAGGGGGTAGGTTTGTCTTGTGAAAAGGGCGAACGTTTTGTATTTGATGGGGTGCTGTGGGGGGGGGGGGGTTGATGTGGGCTTCTTTGAGTTTCAAGTCCTCACTCTGGGGACAGTTTTATAGCCATAGGATTCTATACTTAAAATTTGCTGCTGCCCTCACCCTCATTAACCTGAAAAAAAAACACAGAGGAAAAGCCTGAAGGAGGATTGAAATGTGTCTATGAATATGTTACTGAGATGCCACCCAGGCCAGGAACTGGAGCTGTTTTCACCAGTTCTTTACCTTCTATGATTTCAGGGCCCTCACTGTCTACACAATCACAAAGGAGGAGGAGTAGAGGGAAGAGGTAAAGGAGGAAAGGGAAAAAGAGGGGAGACAAAGGGGAAGAGGTGAAGGAGGAAAGGGAGGAGGAAGAATTGAAGGAGGAGGAAGAAGAAGGAAGGAGAGAAGGAGGAGAGGGAGGAGGAAGAAGTGAAGGAGGAGGAAGAAGTGAAGAAGGAAGGAGAGGAGGAGGAAGAAGTGAAGAAGGAAGGAGAGAAGGAGGAAGGAGAGGAGTAGGAGAGGGAGGAGGAAGAAGGAAGGAGAGAAGGAGGAAGAAGTTAAAAAAAGGAAGGAGAGAAGGAGGAAGAAGGGGAGGAAGGAGAGAAGGAGGAGGAAGTGAAGAAGAAAGGGGGGGAAGAAGGAAAGGGAGGAGGAAGTGAAGGAGGAAGGAGGTGAGGGAAGAGGTGAAGGAGGAAGGAGGTGAGGGAAGAGGTGAAGAAGGAAGGAGGTGCGGGAAGAGGTGAAGGAGGAAGGAAGAGAGGGAGAAGGAAAAAGTGAAAGAGGAAAGAGAGGAGTATGAGAAGGAAGAAGTGAAAGAGGAAGGGGAGAAGGAGGCAAGGGAGGAGGAAGAAGTGAAGGAGGAAGGGGAGATGGAGATGAGGGAGAAGGAAGAAGTGAAGGAGGAAGAAGGAGAGGGAAGAGGTGAAGGAAGAAGGAGAGGAGTATGAGAAGGAAGAGGTGAAGGAGGAAGGGGAGATGAAGATGAGGGAGGAGGAAGAAGTTAAGGAGCAAGGAGGAGAGGGAGAAGGAAGAGGTGAACGAGGAAGGGGGAAGGTGGTAAGGGAAGAGGAAGAGGTGAAAGAGGAAGGAGAGAAAGAGAAGAGGGAGAAGGAAGAAGTAAAGGGGAGAAGGAGGTAAGGAAGAAGTGGATGAGGAAGGGGGTAAGGAGGTGAGGGAGAAGGAAGAAGTGAAGTAGGAAGGAGAGAAGGAGGAATAAGTGAAGGAGGAAGGGGAGGAGGAGGAAGAAGATGTGAAGGAAAGAAGGAGGAGAAGGAGGAGGAAGAAGTGAAGGAGGGAGAGAAGGAGGAGGAAGTGAAGAAAGGAGGGGGGAGGAGGAAGAAGTGAAGGAGGAAGGAGGTGAGGGAAGAGGTGAAAGAGGAAGGAGAGGGAGAAGGAAAAAGTGAAAGAGGAAAGAGAGGAGTATGAGAAGGAAGAAGTGAAAGAGGAATGGGAGAAGGAGGTAAGAGAGGAGGAAGAAGTTAAGGAGGAAGGAGAGATGGAGATGAGGGAGGAGGAAGAAGTGAATGAGGAAGGAGAGAAGGAAGAGGTGAAGGAGCAAGGGGAGAAGGCATTAAGGGAAGAGGAAGAGGTGAAAGAGGAAGGAGAGAAAGAGGAGAGGGAGAAGGAAGAAGTAAAGAGGAGAAGGAGGTAAGGGAGGAGGACGAAATTACGGAGGAAGGGGAAGATGGAGATAAAGAGAAACAAGTGAAGGAGGAAGGGGACAAGGAGGAGAGGGAGAAGGAAGAAGTAAAGGGGAGAAGGAGGTAAGGAAGAAGTGGAGGAGGAAGGGGGTAAGGAGGTGAGAGAAAAGGAAGAAGTAAAAGAGGAAGAGGAGATCTCAGCGGAGGGGGTAGAGGGAGAAGGAAGAAGTGAAGTAGGAAGGGGAGAGCTCAGCGGAGGGGGTAGAGGGAGAAGGAAGAAGTGAAGTAGGAAGGGGAGATCTCAGCGGAGGGGGTAGAGGGAGAAGGAAGAAGTGAAGTAGGAAGGGGAGATCTCAGCGGAGGGGGTAGAGGGAGAAGGAAGAAGTGAAGTAGGAAGGGGAGATCTCAGCGGAGGGGGTAGAGGGAGAAGGAAGAAGTGAAGTAGGAAGGGGAGATCTCAGCGGAGGGGGTAGAGGGAGAAGGAAGAAGTGAAGTAGGAAGGGGAGAAGGAGGATAGGGAGAAGGAAGAAGTGAAGTAGGAAGGGGAGATCTCAGTGGAGGGGGTAGAGGGAGAAGGAAGAAGTGAAGTAGGAAGGGGAGAGCTCAGCCGAGGGGGTAGAGGGAGAAGGAAGAAGTAAAGTAGGAAGGGGAGAGCTCAGCGGAGGGGGTAGAGGGAGAAGGAAGAAGTGAAAGAGGAAGGGGAGAGCTCAGCGGAGGGGGTAGAGGGAGAAGGAAGAAGTGAAAGAAGAAGGGGAGAGCTCAGCGGAGGGGGTAGAGGAAGGAGGAAGAAGTGAAGTAGGAAGGGGAGAGCTCAGCGGAGGGGGTAGAGGAAGGAGGAAGAAGTGAAGTAGGAAGGGGAGAGCTCAGCGGAGGGCGTAGAGGGAGAAGGAAGAAGTGAAGTAGGAAGGGGAGAGCTCAGCGGAGGGGGTAGAGGGAGAAGGAAGAAGTAAAGTAGGAAGGGGAGAGCTCAGCGGAGGGGGTAGAGGGAGAAGGAAGAAGTAAAGTAGGAAGGGGAGAGCTCAGCGGAGGGGGTAGAGGGAGAAGGAAGAAGTGAAGTAGGAAGGGGAGATCTCAGCGGAGGGGGTAGAGGGAGAAGGAAGAAGTGAAGTAGGAAGGGGAGATCTCAGTGGAGGGGGTAGAGGGAGAAGGAAGAAGTGAAGTAGGAAGGGGAGATCTCAGCGGAGGGGGTAGAGGGAGAAGGAAGAAGTGAAGTAGGAAGGGGAGAGCTCAGCGGAGGGGGTAGAGGGAGAAGGAAGAAGTGAAGTAGGAAGGGGAGATCTCAGCGGAGGGGGTAGAGGGAGAAGGAAGAATTAAAGTAGGAAGGGGAGATCTCAGCGGAGGGGGTAGAGGGAGAAGGAAGAAGTGAAGTAGGAAGGGGAGAGCTCAGCGGAGGGGGTAGAGGGAGAAGGAAGAAGTGAAGTAGGAAGGGGAGATCTCAGCGGAGGGGGTAGAGGGAGAAGGAAGAAGTGAAGTAGGAAGGGGAGATCTCAGCGGAGGGGGTAGAGGGAGAAGGAAGAAGTGAAGTAGGAAGGGGAGAGCTCAGCGGAGGGGGTAGAGGGAGAAGGAAGAAGTGAAGTAGGAAGGGGAGAAGGAGGAGAGGGAGGAGGAAGATGTGAAGTAGGAAGGGGAGATCTCAGCGGAGGGGGTAGAGGGAGAAGGAAGAAGTGAAGTAGGAAGGGGAGATCTCAGCGGAGGGGGTAGAGGGAGAAGGAAGAAGTGAAGTAGGAAGGGGAGAAGGAGGAGAGGGAGAAGGAAGAAGTAAAGTAGGAAGGGGAGATCTCAGCGGAGGGGGTAGAGGGAGAAAGAGGACGTGAAGTAGGAAGGGGAGATCTCAGCGGAGGGGGTAGAGGGAGAAGAAAGAAGTGAAGTAGGAAGGGGAGATCTCAGCGGAGGGGGTAGAGGGAGAAGGAAGAAGTGAAGTAGGAAGGGGAGATCTCAGCGGAGGGGGTAGAGGGAGAAGGAAGAAGTGAAGTAGGAAGGGGAGATCTCAGCGGAGGGGGTAGAGGGAGAAGGAAGATGTGAAGTAGGAAGGGGAGAAGGAGGAGAGGGAGGAGGAAGATGTGAAGTAGGAAGGGGAGATCTCAGCGGAAGGGGTAGAGGGAGAAAGAGGAAGTGAAGTAGGAAGGGGAGATCTCAGCGGAGGGGGTAGAGGGAGAAGGAAGAAGTGAAGTAGGAAGGGGAGAAGGAGGAGAGGGAGGAGGAAGATGTGAAGTAGGAAGGGGAGATCTCAGCGGAAGGGGTAGAGGGAGAAAGAGGAAGTGAAGTAGGAAGGGGAGATCTCAGCGGAGGGGGTAGAGGGAGAAGGAAGAAGTGAAGTAGGAAGGGGAGATCTCAGCGGAGGGGGTAGAGGGAGAAGGAAGAAGTGAAGTAGGAAGGGGAGATCTCAGCGGAGGGGGTAGAGGGAGAAGGAAGAAGTGAAGTAGGAAGGGGAGATCTCAGCGGAGGGGGTAGAGGGAGAAGGAAGATGTGAAGTAGGAAGGGGAGAAGGAGGAGAGGGAGGAGGAAGATGTGAAGTAGGAAGGGGAGATTTCAGCGGAAGGGGTAGAGGGAGAAAGAGGAAGTGAAGTAGGAAGGGGAGATCTCAGCGGAGGGGGTAGAGGGAGAAGGAAGAAGTGAAGTAGGAAGGGGAGATCTCAGCGGAGGGGGTAGAGGGAGAAGGAAGAAGTGAAGTAGGAAGGGGAGAGCTCAGCGGAGGGGGTAGAGGGAGAAGGAAGAAGTGAAGTAGGAAGGGGAGAAGGAGGAGAGGGAGGAGGAAGATGTGAAGTAGGAAGGGGAGATCTCAGCGGAGGGGGTAGAGGGAGAAGGAAGAAGTGAAGTAGGAAGGGGAGATCTCAGCGGAGGGGGTAGAGGGAGAAGGAAGAAGTGAAGTAGGAAGGGGAGATCTCAGCGGAGGGGGTAGAGGGAGAAGGAAGAAGTGAAGTAGGAAGGGGAGATCTCAGCGGAGGGGGTAGAGGGAGAAGGAAGATGTGAAGTAGGAAGGGGAGAAGGAGGAGAGGGAGGAGGAAGATGTGAAGTAGGAAGGGGAGATTTCAGCGGAAGGGGTAGAGGGAGAAAGAGGAAGTGAAGTAGGAAGGGGAGATCTCAGCGGAGGGGGTAGAGGGAGAAGGAAGAAGTGAAGTAGGAAGGGGAGATCTCAGCGGAGGGGGTAGAGGGAGAAGGAAGAAGTGAAGTAGGAAGGGGAGAGCTCAGCGGAGGGGGTAGAGGGAGAAGGAAGAAGTGAAGTAGGAAGGGGAGAAGGAGGAGAGGGAGGAGGAAGATGTGAAGTAGGAAGGGGAGATCTCAGCGGAGGGGGTAGAGGGAGAAGGAAGAAGTGAAGTAGGAAGGGGAGATCTCAGCGGAGGGGGTAGAGGGAGAAGGAAGAAGTGAAGTAGGAAGGGGAGAAGGAGGAGAGGGAGAAGGAAGAAGTAAAGTAGGAAGGGGAGATCTCAGCGGAGGGGGTAGAGGGAGAAAGAGGACGTGAAGTAGGAAGGGGAGATCTCAGCGGAGGGGGTAGAGGGAGAAGAAAGAAGTGAAGTAGGAAGGGGAGATCTCAGCGGAGGGGGTAGAGGGAGAAGGAAGAAGTGAAGTAGGAAGGGGAGATCTCAGCGGAGGGGGTAGAGGGAGAAGGAAGAAGTGAAGTAGGAAGGGGAGATCTCAGCGGAGGGGGTAGAGGGAGAAGGAAGAAGTGAAGTAGGAAGGGGAGATCTCAGCGGAGGGGGTAGAGGGAGAAGGAAGAAGTGAAGTAGGAAGGGGAGATCTCAGCGGAGGGGGTAGAGGGAGAAGGAAGAAGTGAAGTAGGAAGGGGAGATCTCAGCGGAGGGGGTAGAGGGAGAAGGAAGATGTGAAGTAGGAAGGGGAGAAGGAGGAGAGGGAGGAGGAAGATGTGAAGTAGGAAGGGGAGATCTCAGCGGAAGGGGTAGAGGGAGAAAGAGGAAGTGAAGTAGGAAGGGGAGATCTCAGCGGAGGGGGTAGAGGGAGAAGGAAGAAGTGAAGTAGGAAGGGGAGAAGGAGGAGAGGGAGGAGGAAGATGTGAAGTAGGAAGGGGAGATCTCAGCGGAGGGGGTAGAGGGAGAAGGAAGAAGTGAAGTAGGAAGGGGAGATCTCAGCGGAGGGGGTAGAGGGAGAAGGAAGAAGTGAAGTAGGAAGGGGAGAAGGAGGAGAGGGAGAAGGAAGAAGTAAAGTAGGAAGAGGAGATCTCAGCGGAGGGGGTAGAGGGAGAAAGAGGACGTGAAGTAGGAAGGGGAGATCTCAGCGGAGGGGGTAGAGGGAGAAGAAAGAAGTGAAGTAGGAAGGGGAGATCTCAGCGGAGGGGGTAGAGGGAGAAGGAAGAAGTGAAGTAGGAAGGGGAGATCTCAGCGGAGGGGGTAGAGGGAGAAGGAAGAAGTGAAGTAGGAAGGGGAGATCTCAGCGGAGGGGGTAGAGGGAGAAGGAAGAAGTGAAGTAGGAAGGGGAGATCTCAGCGGAGGGGGTAGAGGGAGAAGGAAGAAGTGAAGTAGGAAGGGGAGATCTCAGCGGAGGGGGTAGAGGGAGAAGGAAGATGTGAAGTAGGAAGGGGAGAAGGAGGAGAGGGAGGAGGAAGATGTGAAGTAGGAAGGGGAGATCTCAGCGGAGGGGGTAGAGGGAGAAGGAAGAAGTGAAGTAGGAAGGGGAGATCTCAGCGGAGGGGGTAGAGGGAGAAGGAAGATGTGAAGTAGGAAGGGGAGATCTCAGCGGAAGGGGTAGAGGGAGAAAGAGGAAGTGAAGTAGGAAGGGGAGATCTCAGCGGAGGGGGTAGAGGGAGAAGGAAGAAGTGAAGTAGGAAGGGGAGATCTCAGCGGAGGGGGTAGAGGGAGAAGGAAGATGTGAAGTAGGAAGGGGAGAAGGAGGAGAGGGAGGAGGAAGATGTGAAGTAGGAAGGGGAGATCTCAGCGGAAGGGGTAGAGGGAGAAAGAGGAAGTGAAGTAGGAAGGGGAGATCTCAGCGGAGGGGGTAGAGGGAGAAGGAAGAAGTGAAGTAGGAAGGGGAGATCTCAGCGGAGGGGGTAGAGGGAGAAGGAAGATGTGAAGTAGGAAGGGGAGAAGGAGGAGAGGGAGGAGGAAGATGTGAAGTAGGAAGGGGAGATCTCAGCGGAGGGGGTAGAGGGAGAAGGAAGAAGTGAAGTAGGAAGGGGAGATCTCAGCGGAGGGGGTAGAGGGAGAAGGAAGATGTGAAGTAGGAAGGGGAGAAGGAGGAGAGGGAGGAGGAAGATGTGAAGTAGGAAGGGGAGATCTCAGCGGAAGGGGTAGAGGGAGAAAGAGGAAGTGAAGTAGGAAGGGCAGATCTCAGCGGAGGGGGTAGAGGGAGAAGGAAGAAGTGAAGTAGGAAGGGGAGAAGGAGGAGAGGGAGGAGGAAGATGTGAAGGAGGAAGGGAGCAGGAGTAGAGAATGAGGGAGCAGAGAAACGTGAAGGAGGAGTATAATATTCCTTTCGAAGAAATTCGATGAAAGCAGCCCTACCTTTGGCACCATGTTAGAAGGTACACTCTAAATATGGCTGTAACATTCAGGTTGGTATAAAAAGTGGACTTGGCCTTTAAGGCCACAGATCTGTTTCAATAATGAACCTGCCCTCCTCCAGACCCCTACATAGGGGAAATACCAGAATAAATGCACCACAACCTATAAAGTGGGAGAACCTCTTTGCAGTTCCTCTGCAGGAAGTTGCCGATGTTGGTGGTCTGCATGTGGGTGACCAGAGGGAAATTATCTTCTACATAAGACATACCACAGTATAAACTTGAGCCCGTGTGGTTTCTTGTTGGATTGGTCTGGTTGGTACGGCTGTAGAATATCTGCATAGGTGTTCAAGCAGCTGGCTGAGGGGTCTAAGGTGACAGTATACAACTCTTTGGTGTTCTTTGGGGCAGAAAATGACAAACAAGATCCCATCAGCAATGAGAGTCTTCTGGCGATTTCGCTCCTCCGCTTCAACCCGGATGGCGTTCTTCCACTTTTGGCTCTCCAGTCAGGAAGTAAGCAAAAGGCATTCTGACAATTAATGTCATTCAAGTAACGCTCGCTCGGCCATTCAGCTTTTATATAATAATAGTTCCTAAATTTCTTTTTGACAATGGACCACCGAGTAGTATCAAGACCTGCACTTTTTTTTTTTTAATAAAAAAAACTTTATTTAAACTTCAAAATTATATACATAGTAACATTGCTGCATTTGAACAGTCAGTTACAAAGATTTAAGACCTGCACATGGTTGAATAGCACTGGTGTCTATTGAGACATCTCTAATTAGGATAGCTTAGCCAGAAGACCTAACTGCATCAGCAATCTGATTTTTCAAGCCTGTGGTGAGGTGCATAAAAAAAGGTGTGTCACTGGTCCCAAAGTGGAGGGACCTTCACCAACAACCCAGGGTGTGAGGATGACAAAGGCAAGGCACTCTGGTCTGCCTAGCCAAAAGGTGCATGCCCCGGAAGACATTAGTTGTGACAAAACGCGCAGGGTTGGAGCCTGTTGTGACGTCATCACGTTTTTACCGGAAGTAAGCAGGAAATTGTAATGTCTGCTGGAGTTTGGTATTTTTAACAGCTCTGATTTTGTTTAATTCACTGTGAGTATAATTTTAACCACTTCTATTAAAAAAAAATGTGTATTTCACACTATGTGGAGCATGTGCTTCTCTATTTATGGGTACTTATCTGCATGTACTGACCCTTGAGCTGGTGGGAGTTGCGGTGGTATTTCTCGGTGGAGAGAGATCATTTTCTACAAAGAGGATTGCTTGAAGACTGATGAAGTTGCCCAATATGGAGTTTTTATAAAGTGTGGTGTGATTCTTTATGATATGAGAGTCCTATCCAATTGGCAAGCAGATTTAAGTATCTTTTGGGTTAGGAGTGATTCATCCTTTTTTCACCATTTTTTTTAGTTTTGCACCTTTGGGACATTTCATATTTGTATATGTTTATTTTTGGAACTGTAGCACAGAACATTTTGTACTAATAAACTGCCTAGCAACATGCGTGCTCAACCTGTGGCCCTCCATCAGCGGAAATACAAGTCCCATCATACCCCTGCCTTTGAGATTCATGCTTGTTACTGTCAGCCTTGCAATGCCTTGTGGGACTTGTAGTTCCGCCACAGGTTGAGCACCCATGCAAGTAGCCAAAAGGCTTGCTGGACCCCTCACCTAGTGGCTAGCTGAAGCCAATCGCAGAGTACTAGGTTAGGAGTTCTCCACCCTGACCCATGTTCTTGTACCCCGGCTAATGTCCTTAAACCCTGACCCATGTCCTTGTACCCCGGCTAATGTCCTCAAACCCTGACCCATGTCCTTGTACCCCGGCTAATGTCCTCAAACCCTGACACATGTCCTTGTACCCCGGCTAATGTCCTCAAACCCTGACACATGTCCTTGTACCCCGGCTAATGTCCTCAAACCCTGACACATGTCCTTGTACCCCGGCTAATGTCCTCAAACCCTGACACATGTCCTTGTACCCCGGCTAATGTCCTCAAACCCTGACACATGTCCTTGTACCCCGGCTAATGTCCTCAAACCCTGACACATGTCCTTGTACCCCCGCTAATGTCCTCAAACCCTGACCCATGTCCTTGTACCCTGGCTAATGTCCTCAAACCCTGACACATGTCCTTGTACCCCGGCTAATGTCCTCAAACCCTGACACATGTCCTTGTACCCCGGCTAATGTCCTCAAACCCTGACACATGTCCTTGTACCCCGGCTAATGTCCTCAAACCCTGACACATGTCCTTGTACCCCGGCTAATGTCCTCAAACCCTGACACATGTCCTTGTACCCCGGCTAATGTCCTCAAACCCTGACACATGTCCTTGTACCCCGACTAATGTCCTCAAACCCTGACACATGTCCTTGTACCCCGGCTAATGTCCTCAAACCCTGACACATGTCCTTGTACCCCGGCTAATGTCCTCAAACCCTGACACATGTCCTTGTACCCCGGCTAATGTCCTCAAACCCTGACACATGTCCTTGTACCCCGGCTAATGTCCTCAAACCCTGACACATGTCCTTGTACCCCGGCTAATGTCCTCAAACCCTGACCCATGTCCTTGTACCCCGGCTAATGTCCTCAAACTCTGACCCATGTCCTTGTACCCCGGCTAATGTCCTCAAACCCTGACACATGCTCTCATAAACCATCACATGTCCTCCAACCCTAGCAGATCCCTCACCAGCCTTCAGAAATTGTCCGCATCTGAAATGATCAGCACTGGACAGAACAGTTCGGAAGCTTTTTATATTTAAGAAAACAAAACAAATGCACTGATAACAAGGCAGAAGACGTTCGTTGATTCTCTGGCACAAGCATGGTCCGGACTTTCCTTCGATGTGACGAGTTTGTGTTGTCCAGGTGTCAATCATCTGTCCCAGTGATGGCCCTCCTTCAGTGACGGGACTCTTCCTTTACTACAGAAGGAAACAGAATTGAACTGTGGGTTAAGGATTGGGTATATGGGATTGTATGATATTTTTTATTTTTATTGTTTTATTTATATACTTTTTTATGGTTGAACTAGATGGACTTGTGTCTTTTTTCAACCTGACTAACTTTGTAACTATGTAACATGAACACAACACGTACCACCGGCAGGTCCGGGACAAGGGGTGGGCAGGAGGGGGAGCAGCCATGGGAACTGTGGTATCATGTGAGGTCGGGGGATATGTGTTGGGAGGGGGCAGCAAGGGGTAAGAATTGTTCTAGGACAGGGCATGGGGGGGGGGGGGGGTGCTAGGAGTTATGATTTAGAGGGAATTGCGTTGGAGGCAGGAGCGGATCCAGGGGGGGGGGGGGGGGCAACAGGGCAATTCCCACTCCCCCAGAAATAGTCGCACTGACAATCTCACACGTCATTGCTGCCTCTGCCCGCAGCCCGAGTCTCTCTCTCACATCAGCCGATCAGCGGTGCCGAGAGAGAGACTCATCTAATGTGGTTACGGCCGCACTGACTGACCAGGATACTAGGAGGAGGGGTGGGTGGAGCCTCTTCCCTGCACTCGTTGCTAACGCCGGGGCCGCCCGGCGTCTAGCAACGAGTGACGTCAGAGAGTCACGTCGGCAGTGGCGTATCTGGGGTATGGCAGCCATGGGCGCCATGGGGGGGCGGCAAAGAGCCACCCCCGCACGAAAAAACCTTCACCTGTCCTCCTGCGGCCGCCTCCCGCAACCATGTAGCTTCCGGCGCCACGGCCGGCATGCAGGAGCATGGCGCCGGGACAGCAATTGCTTCTTGGCCTGGGGAGGCGAGTGACAGGCGCCTCCATTATGGATTATGGCCGATGACTGGCCAGACCGGATCCACGTAGGGTAGGGTAACAGTGTCCCTCTGTGCGGCATCATCTTCTCCACGGAGGAACGGGGAATGTGGCATGAGGTGAGGAGGAGAAGGAATGGTTGAGGGCACGACGGAAAACCCCCAGCAGCAGCACCAAGGATAGCAGAGTTAGTGTTGGCTCCAGTGACTGGGCAGGCAGCAGGGAGATTACATTATCTCTCTGCTGCCTGACTCTGGGAGTCTGGGACACAGCAAGAGACAACCAAAATACCACCTTAGCAAGCAAGTGGCAATCCGCAAGGTGTGGCAGGAGACGTGGCAAGTGGCAATCTGCAAGGTGTGGCAGGTGATGTGGCAAGTGGCAATCTGCATCTGGTGGCAGGCAAGTGACAATCCACAAGGTGTGGCAGGTGACGTGGCAAGTGGCAATCCGCAAGGTGTGGCAGGTGACGTGGCAAGTGGCAATCTGCATCTGGTGGCAGGCAATGTGGCAATCCGCAAGGTGTGGCAGGTGACGTGGCAAGTGGCAATCCGCAAGGTGTGGCAGGTGACGTGGCAAGTGGCAATCCGCAAGGTGTGGCAGGTGACGTGGCAAGTGGCAATCCGCAAGGTGTGGCAGGTGACGTGGCAAGTGGCAATCTGCAAGGTGTGGCAGGTGACGTGGCAAGTGGCAATCCGCAAGGTGTGGCAGGTGACTTGGCAAGTGGCAATCTGCATCTGGTGGCAGGCAAGTGACAATCCGCAACGTGTGGCAGGTAACGTGCCAAGTGACACACTCAGGGCTCCCACTGATTCTGCAAGCATTATGGTGAGTTGAACTATTTCATTTTATATTACAATGTAATTATAGAAATAATGCGCTTCAATCATCCTGACACTGGTGCCGGGATGATTGAAGCGCAAATACCAGCCGTTTCCCCGATAAATTGCCCACAAAGAAAACTGATTTTCTGGCAGTGCCCCTCCCGAGACTAGACTCTGGATCCGCCCCTGGTTGGAGGGTGGATTTAGGGGTTTGTGCTGGAAGAGGTGATATGGTAGAGGGGGAGGGGAATTGTGCTAGGAGGGGAAATTTTTTTGGAGGGAGGATTTGAGCTAGGAGGGAAATTTGTGCTGGGAGAGGGGTTTTAAAGTGTGTGTGTGTGTGTGGGGGGGGGGGGGTATTGAGGGATTTGAAGGCTAGAAAATCTGTGCTAGAAGTGTTGATTTTTTGTTTTGTTTTGGGGGGGGGGGGGGGGCGTGGACATTTGTTCTGGGGGGGATTTCAGCAGGGGAAGCAGATTTGCAGTCCTGGGAGTAGGGAGAATTTATGGTTAGAGAAAAAGTATGCAGATTAGTGCTCAATTTTAGGGTTAGGGTTAGAACTTAGGGTAAGGGTTAGGGGGTTAGAGGGTTAGGGTTTCCCCTTGAAGAACAAGGTTAGGACTCAGGGATTGGAATAGGGATGTGCTCCAAAGGTCAGAAGGCGTGTCCCCAGAGGTCAAGGGTCAAGAAGCGGGGCTGACCCACCCCCACCAAAGTGTTCCGCCTACCCCAAGTAAGTCGGTGAATGAACAAGTCGGGGGGCCGGGACATACCTCTGGGGACCTTTTCTTGGTTGGAGATTAGGATGTCAATGTGAACTCTGTCCAGCTTCATGTACAATAGCTCAGCATTCTCCTGTAAAGAACAACAGATCAGATAATATGACATTAAAACGGGGGGGGGGAGGTGAGACCGACATCAGACACCCCGACTCTCCTAATCACAGCTTAGTGATCCCAAAACAAAGAGCGCATAGCTAACCCAGAGAAGAGTCCAAGGCTTAATATTCAATTACCTTTCATTGGAAATAATTCAAATGTCCATGAAAATCTGATATTTGGGTTACAAGTAGAAGCTGATAGGTTGAGTGACCCACAGATGCCACTCGAGGTTCTTGATGGGTTCACAATAAAATCTGACTGAGGCTACAACAGGGGGTGTTCCAGGTCCTCTCCTTGTTGCTCTTCATAAAAAAACAATCCAGCAGAGACAGTGAGGGGACATTCGAAGGATAAATGATGCCATCCCAAATTAGGGACAGCTATATCCTCCATCTCTACTCCCCACCCGAGTCACAGCTCTTCCCCACCCCCACCCCTACCCCTTTCCACGCTCTTCCGACGGCAGCCATACTGTCCCGGCATCCAATCACTACTCTTCCCAACATGGCCAATGGAGTCTGTAGAAAGTGGTTTGTACTCTGTCACTATGGTGATCATATTCCTTCACAGTGGTGTCTGCAGGTTACTACAGGGAGGGGGCTGAAAACTTCCACTTCAGTTAAAGTGTCGCTAAACCCCCCATCATAAAAAAAGATCAATAAATGGTGGATTCCATGCTGGTCATCCTCACTCATCACTACGAGATTCCTTTTCTGTATTCAGCAAAAAACCTGGTTGATCCTGCTGCTCTTTATCTCCCCCTCTTGTCTATTCAGCTAGGGATTTTACAACAGTGGTGGCAGCTCTGCACATGCTCAGTTCTGAGTGAGTTTCTATGCTGAGCATTTCCTCCCTATCACATCTGAGCAGCCCATGTGACTATAGAGTCACACATGTGGGTGCATACACAGTGCTAAATGACAGCCCACTCCCTCCCTTCCTTCCGCTCCACGCCCGCTAACCAGCTAAACACAATGGGCGGGATATTACATGTAGATTGATGGAGGCTTCACCTCCCTCTTATTTGAATACACAGGCTGGAGGGGGGCATGATACAGCCTGTGACTGGCAGAAATCTGCCCACACCCTGTTATTGCCAAAAAATGATTAAGATTTCATTTCAAATATAAATTTAAAACCGTTGATTGATATTTATTTATTTTTGAACATGTGACCAGCAGCAGAGGACTAGACAGGCTGGGAGAGAGCCGGGTCATGTGACAGCTGGATATCCATTAGGAAAAAGGGACTTCGATTTTTTTTTTTATTAGGATAATTACAGAGTCGTCATCCATATACAGAAACAGAAGGGAGAATGTACATTACACAGCGTGTGTTTAGTATTATGTTAACCACTAGCCAACCAGCTGCCGTCATTATACTGCGGCAGGTCGGCTCGTTCCCGCAAATCTCTGTGAATGCAAGTTGGCTCCTTTAAGAGCCATAGCAGGCATGTGCACGCCGGTCACACGGTGGGGAAGGCGAGGCGCATGGCTGGCGGCCACCCGCGATCGTGGGCACGAGAGCCAGAATGGGGATTTCTGTGTTTACCCGTTCTGGCAGGAGAGGAGAGACAGATCGTCTGTTCCTAGTAATAAGGTACAGCGATCAGCCTCCTCCTCCAGTCAGTCCCATCCCCCCACAGTTAGAAATACACATGAGGGAACACATTTAACCCCTTGATCTCCCCCTAGTGTTAACCCCTTTCCTACCAGTGACATTTACACAGTAATCAGTGCATTTTTATAGCACTGATCGCTGTATAAATGTCAATGGTCCCAAAAATGTGTCAAAAGTGTCCGATCTGTCCGCCGCAATGTCGCAGTTCCAATAAAAAAACTTCCCAGGGAAATCCCCATGACAGATAATCCTACCATCAGCATGCGGAATAACTTCTCTCCAATCGCTGTCCGCACGTCTTCCTCCACCGCAGGAAATGATGACACGAAATACTGCAACAGGAAGTGGAGACATCTGTCAGCTCACATACACGCCATCCAATCAGCGCACAGGTGGAAACCCATAATAACCAATAGGAGTCGCCTTAAAGTCTATCTAAAGCCATCTATAACCAATATACATATATGACCAATATCCATCTATTACCGATACACATAGAGTATATGACTAATAACCTACTGGAGTCCTCACTCAGAGACCAGTTTTCTATGTAGGCACTATAAGACTGGTCTCTAGACCATCCCCTCATGCAGGTACCGCCCCCTCATGCAGGTACCGCCCCCTCGTGCAGGTACCGCCCCCAGCACCACCCCACATTTTACCCTCCCAGTAACAATGGTCACCAGAACAGCAGGGTCAGACAAGAATAAAAACCTGACTGGGGTTCCAACCCTTCCACACTCCATTAAAAACGGAGGAGAACATTATTGTGCAAAGACCTGTAACAGCCGTTCCTGTAAGTCCCGACCCCCCCTCCCCACATGCCCCTACCCAGCAATACATTTAGTGACCCCTCACCTCCAAGGTCAGGCTGGCCTGTCTCTGGCTGTCTGTGTGCTCCGTGTTCCCCATGGCGTACAGCAGGTGATGGACGACGCTCAGATTGATCAGATCCTCACACAGCTGGGGGGACTCCCGAGCCAACATCCTAGAAACATTTAATAGGATTATTCCTCACCTGTGTCAGCAGGGGAGGGACAGCAGGTGTAGCACAGCAGGGGAGGGACAGCAGGTGTAGCACAGCAGGGGAGGGACAGCAGGTATTGCACAGCAGGGGAGGGACAGCAGTTGTAGCACAGCAGGGGAGGGACAGCGGGTATAGCACAGCAGGGGAGGGACAGCGGGTATAGCACAGCAGGGGAAGGACAGCGGGTATAGCACAGCAGGGGAGGGACAGCAGGTATAGCACAGCAAGGGAGGGACAACAGGTATAGCACAGCAGGGGAGGGACAACAGGTATAGCACAGCAGGGGAGGGACAACAGGTATAGCACAGCAAGGGAGGGACAACAGGTATAGCACAGCAGGGGAGGGACAACAGGTATAGCACAGCAGGGGAGGGACAACAGGTATAGCACAGCAGGTATAGCACAGTGGGAGAGGGACAGCAAGTATAGCACAGCAGGGGAGGGACAACAGGTATAGCACAGCAGGGGAGGGACAACAGGTATAGCACAGTAGGAGAGGGACAGCGGGTATAGAACAGCAGGGGAGGGACAGCAGGTGAGGGACAGCAGGTATAGCACAGCAGGTGTAGCACAGCAGGGGAGGGACAGCAGTTATAGCACAGCAGGTGAGGGACAGCAGTTATAGAACAGCAGGGGAGGGACAGCAGTTATAGCACAGCAGGGGAGGGACAGCAGTTATAGCACAGCAGGGGAGGGACAGCAGTTATAGCACAGCAGGGGAGGGACAGCGGGTAGAGCACAGCAGGGGAGGGATAGCGGGTATAGCACAGCAGGGGAGGGACAGCGGGTATAGCACAGCAGGGGAGGTATAGCACAGCAAGGGAGGGACGACAGGTATAGCACAGCAGGGGAGGGACAGCAGGAATAGCACAGCAGGAGAGGGACAACAGGTATAGCACAGCAAGGGAGGGACAGCAGGTGAGGCACAGCAGGTATAGCACAGCAGGTGAGGCACAGCAGGTATAGCACAGCGGGAGAGGGACAGCAGGTATAGCACAGCAGGGGAGGGACAACAGGTATAGCACAGTAGGAGAGGGACAGCGGGTATAGAACAGCAGGGGAGGGACAGCAGGTGAGGGACAGCAGGTATAGCACAGCAGGTATAGCACAGCAGGAGAGAGACAGCAGGTGTAGCACAGCAGGGGAGGGACAACAGGAGGGAGGACAGAAGGGGCAGGACAATAGGGGGCACCAGAAGGATCGTAAGAGGTAGGATAGTGGGTGGGGGGATGTGGCAAGAGGGGGGAGGACAACAATAGAAGGATAGCTGGGGGATGGGGCTTAGGAGGATGAGGACAGCAGGGGAAAAGGGGGGGGGGGGGACAGCAGAGAGAAGGTCAGTGAGGGAGACAACAGAAGGGAGGACAGCATGAGTGGAAACCAACAGAAGAAGGACAAAGGTGATAGGGCAACATGGGGGATGATGGTAGCATGAGGAAAGCAGGGGTGATGGCTCGGGGGTCCGGGCAAGCAAAAGACAGAAACGATATTGAAGCTGGTGGGTGCCCTTAGCTCTTTGGACTCTGTTAATGAATCAGCTCATTGGGTTCACCCATTCCGGCCCCGTCCCCCATACAGACCCGATGGCTTTAGCGGAGGCGGCTTGTTGAATAAACGTGGGCAAAGGTTCAGAAATTTGGGGCGCTGTCGGGTCTAAACAAAAAGCAGACAAATAAAGCTTTACATTAGAACATGGCCGGAGCAACCTGCTGCATTGTGGGAGAAGGAGACAGAAGACATAAATGCCGGAGTAGGGCGCACTTTCTGCTAACATTGTATTCTGTATTTTCTGACTTCCTGTCCCAGGAACACAACAGGAAGTGAGAGGAAATCTCTCTATAGTGAGGAGAAATCACTCCCGGCTAACATTGGATTTCATTATGTGACCCTCTCTGCCTTCCCGGCAGCCCCAACAGCGGCGCCATCGGTTTGGTTCACATCTCTGTGATCAATTTTAGATACTTTTATTGCATTTCAGATTGTGTCCGTACGCAACATATACAGGCAAATGTTAAAGCGGAACTTCAATCATTTTTTCATCCATTAAATCTTCTACTCTTGTTGTTTTACCTTTGGATAGTAAAACATTTTTCTTCTGCCAGTAAATTCCTTATACAGCCCACTTCCCGTTTCTTGTCTGGTCATTGGCCGAGGCTTATGACATCATACACAGCTCTCACTCTCCTGAGAGTTTGCCAGCAAGGGAGGGGGGGGGGGGGGGGTCATAAGAGGGCCAATGAGAGCTGCAGAGCTGGAGGTGCGCCTCTGTGTAAATCCAGGAAGTGAACGGGCAGCAGCTTCAGCTGCCCACAGTTAAAATGGCTGCAGCCAGACTCAGTGGAGGGAGATTTCTGCAGCATATTTGGCAATTACAGAATCACAATATATATAAAAAAATATGCAAAGTGGTTGGAGGGAAGATTCAGAATGGCAAAGATGTTTTTTTTTTTTACAAATGATGTGAGCAGACTAAAGTTCCTCTTTAACATTGACCTCTGACCCCCCCCCCCCCTTCAGTCTTGCACAGTTTTTCCCGCTCCTCCCCCTGGACTGAAATGGCTTTCTCTGATATCCCTGCACACTGTGAGCTTCTCACCATGTGCATTAGAAGCTGCAGCAAGTCACATAGAGCCCCGCCCCCATTTCCAGGCATCATATCAGCACTTTCCTCCCCGGCCCGACTGCCCCTTTCATTCATTGGTTTTCAGTTCTTTCAATGATTAAAGCATCACATGTGGCGAATATTGACACTTGTGTCACTGCTGGGAAACTTCACATCACTTCCTGTATGGGTGACCACACAGGAAGAGAGAAGAAATCTCTCCAACAGAGATAATAACAGCATTAAAAACCCAACACAAATTCCATCCCTTCCCCACCCCATATAAATAAAATAGGATGTCTGGATTGTCTGTTTGGGTTCAGATTCTATATCAGAACCTGAGAGTACACGGGTGTGATTGGCTCCCTGTAGTCACATGACTCGGCTTCCTACAGGTCAGGATGCCATTGTGTACATTGCTGTCCTGCCATACATACCATCCAGGATCTGCGGGCGGCTCTTTGTCCTCTCTCTCTGTGACGGCTTCAGGAGGGATACAAGTCCTTTCAGCAGCGCCGGACGCACATCAGTGTCCATCAGCTCCCAAATCAGCTGCAGAGCTGCAACCAATCAAAATGCAACAGTGAGCAAAACCTTCTAGAACTTGTGGAGCTGCACTACAAGTCCCAGCAGGGACCACAGTCTTTCACCAGTGTGAAGCTGCACTACAAGTCCCAGCAGGGACCGCAGTCTTTCAGCAGTGTGAAGCTGCACTACAAGTCCCAGCAGGGACCATAGTCTTTCAGCAGTGTGAAGCTGCACTACAAGTCCCAGCAGGGACCACAGTCTTTCACCAGTGTGAAGCTGCACTACAAGTCCCATCAGGGACCGCAGTCTTTCAGCAGTGTGAAGCTGCACTACAAGTCCCAGCAGGGACCGCAGTCTTTCACCAGTGTGAAGCTGCACTACAAGTCCCAGCAGGGACTGCAGTCTTTCAGCAGTGTGAAGCTGCACTACAAGTCCCAGCAGGGACCATAGTCTTTCACCAGTGTGAAGCTGCACTACAAGTCCCATCAGGGACCGCAGTCTTTCAGCAGTGTGTGCTGGCCTTGCAACAAGCAACTCCAGACAACAGATACATCAGTGCAGTGCTAACACCATCCAGCAGACACCGCAGTCGTGGTAAAGTTGGAACATTTGTTTCATGTCCATTAACCACTTGATGTCCTCAGGCCGTACTGGACTTTTAGTGGGGCAGCTGCAGCTATGAGCTTATTTTTTCATGTTGGCGATTGGCTGTTCAGTGAGATTGATCTGGGCAGCCTGACTACTTGTACAGTACTGAGAAGAGACAAATTCCAGCCAGCCGGCCAGCGATGTCACCTGGTGGCACCGCCCCTCTGTGACGTCGGCGCCCCAGCATGCACCGGTCGATGATGACACAGGGGGGTGGAGATCCCACGCCCCAGAGCAACCCCCCATGTTAAGGGCATGTGGCCTGGTATGATTCAGGAGGGGGGAGCGCTCTCTATCCCTCCCCCCTTCCTGGCTTGCATGCTTGGATAAGGGTCTGGTATGGATTTTGAGGGGGGGACGGCACGCTGTTTTTTATAAAATTTTGGTGTGGGGTTCCCCTTAAAACCCATACCAGACCCGAAGGGCCCACGCTGCTTTTTTTCAGAATTTTTAATTGTCGGCATTCTTTTGTTTACATTTCAGCTGTCAGTGGGGAACGCTGTTGACAGCTGATGAGTCATCGGTTGTTAAGGATGCGGCGGCCGGCTTCCCACCCACTCCTTAGCAACCAGCTATATAAAGTGTTTTTAAAGGGAAAAAGCAAAGCGCAAAATACATAAAAACTGCATGCAAAACGCATTAAAAAACACAGGTATAAAAACACAAAATGTGCCTGAAAAATGCATCAGCCGCATAGATGTGAACCTAAACTAAAGGCTTTTAAAGTATCAGCAACGAAAAATTTTAGGTACTATCATTTTTTGCCATTTCTTGGGGGCACGCAATTTTGAGCCTTGACATGTTTGGTATCTATTTACTCGACACAAACCCATCTTTTGAATTTTACCAAAACATTGGGTAGAATATTTTGCTTGTGTGCACTTTAGTGTTACTTTTTCCTAAAAATACTCAATGCGTTTGGTAAATATCGGCACAAATATGATGTGAGAAAAATTGCAAACGATTTGAAGGCGCTTTGGAAGCGCTGCCCATTCATTTCAATGGGGGGAGTGTTTTGGGAGCGATTTTATGGCGCTGCAAACAAACCCACCCCAAAAGATGCTGCTTGCAGGAATTTTTCTAATGTTCCCCAGTGTGAAAGCTTACTGCAAATGAATGGTGGGCAGTTTTCAGGCGCTATTTCTAGCACTAAAACGCCTGAAAAATGCCTCAGTGTGAAAGGGGGTCTTACTGGCACCCCAATCGCGCTTCAATCATGCTGCAGTTGTAAAGCGATAAATCACGATGCAATCGCGGCAAATCCCAATGTGCGATGCTGTCGCCCAAAAGAAGCTTCGCTCCTTTTTTGAGCGACAAGGCCAAAATGAACCACAGTTTGGGGTGCCGGTAAGAAGTAATTGCATCGCAAATGTGTCCCGTGATTCTGGAAAAGCGGGAACTCTCATGAATGTATTCTTCCAGCCCCTCCACCACACACAGAAATACATCATCTCATTCCTCTTCTCTTCTACATCACATACAGTTCTGTAACATTGTATCTCCTCCTTCTATGATATGTTCTCATCTATGAATATCGGACACTTCCGTTATCCACACACATTGATTGATTTCTGATGGATTACTGTCTCTTCTAACAGAAGAATTTCCTTATAATTCATTCTTTATCTGCTTTTAACTAGTATAAGTAGCCGGGTCAGAGACCAGGCCTCAAAAAATTGTTGAAAACTCATAATTGTTCCTCTCCACGGAAATCTTTAGTAAAAGGCGAAAGATTTATTCGATCTGAAGAGAAACCAGAGTATACCGATCACCGCCACCGGCTCCTCCCCGGCTCTGCCCGATCCCTACTCATCTCATGGCGATCTCCTTCCTCCATCAAATCTCACTGCAGCCTGTGTCCTCCGAGCGGCGCTCTATCCATCCCTCTCCTCCTAATACTTCTATTACCTTCATCAATATATAGTATACAACATTATTATAATAAGAGAACACAATACACGGGATAGCCTGCAGTGCATCATGGGTATGCAAATGATACAACCAGCGCTCCGCCCCTTCTACTCTGCTGTACATAAAGGTGAGTGGAGGAGGAGAAACATTTATGGGGGAGTTCAATTCATATAAAGCTGCGCGCACACCATGTACTACACAGACCAATCAGATCCTGAGATCCCAGCAGACTACAGGATGTGGAACTAGAAGTGTCAGCATTCCCAGAGCAGAACTCAACATCTCACTTCAATCCACAGAATACTCAGCAACATTGTATAATACAGAAAGTACTTACCTCTGTACCGCACCTACCTCCATACCACCCCCCCCTATACCGCACCCCATCTATACCGCACCTACCTCCATACTACAACCCCCCCCTATACCGCACCTACCTCCATACTACACCCCCCTCCATACTACACCCCCTTCTATACCATCCCCCTCCATACTACACCCCCTTCTATACCATCCCCCTCCATACTACACCCCCCTCTATACTACACCCCCTTCTATACCATCCCCCTCCATACTACACCCCCTTCTATACCATCCCCCTCCATACTACACACTCCCTTCTATACCATCCCCCTCCATACTACACACCCCCTTCTATACCATCCCCCTCCATACTACACCCCCTTCTATACCATCCCCCTCCATACTACACCCCCTTCTATACCATCCCCCTCCATACTACACCCCCTTCTATACCATCCCCCTCCATACTACACCCCCTTCTATACCATCCCCCTCCATACTACACACCCCCTTCTATACCATCCCCCTCCATACTACACCCCCTTCTATACCATCCCCCTCCATACTACACACCCCCTTCTATACCATCCCCCTCCATACTACACCCCCTTCTATACCATCCCCCTCCATACTACACCCCCTTCTATACCATCCCGCTCCATACTACACCCCCTTCTATACCATCCCCCTCCATACTACACCCCCTTCTATACCATCCCCCTCCATACTACACACCCCCTTCTATACCATCCCCCTCCATACTACACCCCCTTCTATACCATCCCCCTCCATACTACACCCCCTTCTATACCATCCCCCTCCATACTACACCCCCTTCTATACCATCCGCCCCCCCCCCTTCGGCCCCTATCTCCTTTCACCCAACCACCCCCCCACCATCCACCTTCTATACCATCCCCTCCATACAACACACCCTTCTACCATCCCCCTCCATACTACACCCCCTTCAAAACCATCCCCCTCCATACTACACCCCCTTCTATACCATCCCCCTCCATACTACACCCCCGTACTATACCATCCCCCTCCATACTACACCCCCTTCTATACCATCCCCCTCCATACTACACACCCCCTTCTATACCATCCCCCTCCATACTACACCCCCTTCTATACCATCCCCCTCCATACTACACCCCCTTCTATACCATCCCCCTCCATACTACACCCCCTTCTATACCATCCCCCTCCATACTACACCCCCTTCTATACCATCCCCCTCCATACTACACCCCCTTCTATACCATCCCGCTCCATACTACACCCCCTTCTATACCATCCCCCTCCATACTACACCCCCTTCTATACCATCCCCCTCCATACTACACCCCCTTCTATACCATCCCGCTCCATACTACACCCCCTTCTATACCATCCCCCTCCATACTACACCCCCCTTATACCATCCCCCTCCATTCTACACCCCCCCTCTATACCGCACCTACCTCTATACTGCACCCCCTCCATACCGCACCCCCTCCATAATTAAGCCCCCCTCTTCCATACTGCACCTCCCTCTATACCACACCTAGCTCCATACCGCACCCCCCTCCATACCACCCCCCCTCCATACTACATCCCCCTCCACACCACACCTAACTCCATACCGCACCCCCCCTCCATACTACACCCCCTTCATACTACACCCCCCTCTATACTGCACCCCCCTCCATACTACACCCCCTTCTATACCGTACCCCCCTTCATACTACACCCCCCTCCACACCACACCTAACTCCATACCGCACCCCCTCTATACCGCACCGCCCTCCACACCACACTCCTCTATACCACCCCTACCTCCATACCACACCTAACTCCATACCGCACCCCCCTCTATACCGCACCCCCCTCCACACCACACCCCTCCATACTACACCCCCTTCTATACAGCACCCCCGTCCATACCACACACCCCTCCACACCGCACCCCCCTCATTACTACACCCCCCTCTATACCGCACCTACCTCCATACTACACCCCACTCCATACCGCACCCCCTTCTAAACCGCACCCCCCTCTATACTGCACCCCCTCTATACCGCACCCCCATCCATAATGAAGCCCCCCCTCTTCCATACTACACCTACCTCCATAATGCACCTCCCTCCATACTGCACCCCCCTCCACACCACACCTAACTCCATACCGCACCCCCCTCTATACCGCACCAACCTCCATACCACACCCCTCCATACTACACCCCCTTCTATACTACACCCCCCCTCCACACCACACCTAACTCCATACCGCACCCCCATCCATACCACACACCCCTCCACACGGCACCCCCCTCCATACTGCACCCCCTCTTTACCGCACCTACCTCCATACTACACCCCCTTCTAAACCGCACCCCCCTCTATACTGCACCTCCTCCATAATTAAGCCCCCCTCTTCCATACTGCACCTCCCTTCATACTGCACCTCCCTCTATACCACACCTAACTCTATACCGCACCTACCTCCATACTACACCCCCCCCCCCCCCTCCACACCACACCTAACTCAACACCGCACCCCCCTCCATACTACACCCCCTTCTATACTGCACCTACCTTCATTCTGCACCTCTCTCAATACTGCACCTCCCTCCATACTGCACCTCCCTCCATACTGCACCTCCCTCCATACTGCACCTACCTTCATACTGCACCTCCCTCCATACTGCACCTCCCTCCATACTGCATCTCCCTCCATACTGCACCTACCTTCATTCTGCACCTACCTCCATACTGCACCTCCCTCCATACTGCACCTCCCTCCATACTGCACCTACCTTCATTCTGCACCTCCCTCCATACTGCACCTCTCTCCATACTGCATCTCCCTCCATACTGCACCTCCCTCTATACTGCACCTCCCTCCATACTGCATCTCCCTCCATACTGCACCTACCTTTATACTGCACCTCCCTCTATACTACACCTACCTTCATTCTGCACCTCCCTCCATACTGCACCTACCTTCATTCTGCACCTCCATACTGCACCTCCCTCCATACTGCACCTACCTTCATACTGCACCTCCCTCCATACTGCACCTACCTTCATACTGCACCTACCTTCATTCTGCACCTCCCTCCATACTGCACCTCCCTCCATACTGCACCTACCTTCATTCTGCACCTACCTTCATTCTGCACCTACCTCCATACTGCACCTCCCTCCATAATGCATCTCCCTCCATACTGCACCTCCCTCCATACTGCACCTACCTCCATACTGCACCTACCTTCATACTGCACCTCCCTTCATACTGCACCTACTTCCATACTGCACCTCCCTCCATACTGCACCTCCCTCCATACTGCACCTACCTTCATACTGCACCTCCCTCCATACTGCACCTCCCTCCATACTGCACCTACCTTCATTCTGCACCTCCCTCCATACTGCACCTCCCTCCATACTGCACCTACCTTCATTCTGCACCTACCTCCATACTGCACCTCCCTCCATAATGCATCTCCCTCCATACTGCACCTCCCTCCATACTGCACCTACCTCCATACTGCACCTACCTTCATACTGCACCTCCCTTCATACTGCACCTACTTCCATACTGCACCTCCCTCCATACTGCACCTACCTTCATACTGCACCTCCCTCCATACTGCACCTCCCTCCATACTGCACCTACCTTCATTCTGCACCTACCTTCATTCTGCACCTCCCTCCATACTACACCTCCCTCCATACTGCACCTACCTCCATACTGCACCTCCCTCCATAATGCACCTCCCTCCATACTGCACCTCCCTCCATAATGCACCTACCTCCATACTGCACCTCTCTCCATACTGCACCTCCCTCCATACTGCACCTACCTCCATACTGCACCTACCTTCATTCTGCACCTCCCTCCATACTGCACCTACCTCCATACCACACTTACCTTCATTCTGCACCTACCTCCATAATGCACCTCCCTCCATACTGCACCTACCTTTATACTGCACCTCCCGCCATACTGCACCTCTCTCCATACTGCACCTACTTCCATACTGCACCTACCTTCATTCTGCACCTACCTCCATACTGCACCTCCCTCCATACTGCACCTACCTTCATTCTGCACCTACCTCCATACTGCACCTACCTCCATACTACACTTACCTTCATTCTGCACCTACCTCCATAATGCATCTCCCTCCATACTGCACCTCCCTCCATACTGCACCTCCCTCTATACTGCACCTACCTTCATACTGCACCTCCCTTCATACTGCACCTCCCTTCATACTGCACCTACCTTCATACTGCACCTCCCTCCATACTGCACCTCCCTCCATACTGCACCTCCCTCCATACTGCACCTACCTTCATACTGCACCTACCTTCATACTGCACCTCCCTCCATACTGCACCTCCCTCCATACTGCACCTCTCTCCATACTGCACCTCCCTCCATACTGCACCTCTCTCCATACTGCACCTACCTTCATACTGCACCTACCTCCATACTGCACCTACCTTCATACTGCACCTACCTCCATACTGCACCTCCCTCCATACTGCACCTCCCTCCATACTGCACCTACCTTCATTCTGCACCTCCCTCCATACTACACCTCCCTCCATACTGCACCTACCTCCATACTGCACCTCCCTCCATAATGCACCTCCCTCCATAATGCACCTCCCTCCATACTGCACCTACCTCCATACTGCACCTCCCTCCATAATGCACCTCCCTCCATACTGCACCTCCCTCCATACTGCACCTACCTTCATACTGCACCTCCCTCCATACTGCACCTCCCTCCATACTGCACCTCCCTCCATACTGCACCTACCTTCATACTGCACCTCCCTCCATACTGCACCTCCCTCCATACTGCACCTACCTCCATACTGCACCTCCCTCCATACTACACCTCCCTCCATACTGCACCTACCTTCATACTGCACCTCCCTCCATACTACACCTCCCTCCATACTGCACCTACCTTCATACTGCACCTCCCTCCATACTACACCTCCCTCCATACTGCACCTACCTCCATACCACACTTACCTTCATTCTGCACCTACCTCCATAATGCATCTCCCTCCATACTGCACCTACCTTTATACTGCACCTCCCGCCATACTGCACCTCCCTCCATACTGCACCTACCTTCATTCTGCACCTACCTCCATACTGCACCTACCTCCATACTACACTTACCTTCATTCTGCACCTACCTCCATAATGCATCTCCCTCCATACTGCACCTCCCTCCATACTGCACCTCCCTCTATACTGCACCTACCTTCATACTGCACCTACCTCCATACTGCACCTCCCTCCATACTGCACCTTCCTCCATACTGCACCTACCTCCATACTGCACCTCCCTCCATACTGCACCTCCCTCCATACTGCACCTCTCTCCATACTGCACCTACCTTTATACTGCACCTCCCTCCATACTGCACCTCTCTCCATACTGCACCTACCTTCATACTGCACCTACTTCCATACTGCACCTCCCTCCATACTGCACCTACCTTCATACTGCACCTACTTCCATACTGCACCTCCCTCCATACTGCACCTCCCTCCATACTGCACCTACCTTCATTCTGCACCTCCCTCCATACTACACCTCCCTCCATACTGCACCTCCCTCCATACTGCACCTCCCTCCATAATGCACCTCCCTCCATACTGCACCTACCTTTATACTGCACCTCCCGCCATACTGCACCTCTCTCCATACTGCACCTACTTCCATACTGCACCTACCTCCATACTGCACCTACCTCCATACTACACTTACCTTCATTCTGCACCTACCTCCATAATGCATCTCCCTCCATACTGCACCTCCCTCCATACTGCACCTCCCTCTATACTGCACCTACCTTCATTCTGCACCTACCTCCATAATGCATCTCCCTCCATACTGCACCTCCCTCCATACTGCACCTACCTTCATTCTGCACCTACCTCCATACTGCACCTACCTCCATACTACACTTACCTTCATTCTGCACCTACCTCCATAATGCATCTCCTTCCATACTGCACCTCCCTCTATACTGCACCTACCTTCATTCTGCACCTACCTCCATAATGCATCTCCCTCCATACTGCACCTCCCTCCATACTGCACCTACCTTCATTCTGCACCTCCCTCCATACTGCACCTCCCTCTATACTGCACCTACCTTCATACTGCACCTACCTCCATACTGCACCTCCCTTCATACTGCACCTACTTCCATACTGCACCTCCCTCCATACTGCACCTCCCTCCATACTGCACCTACCTTCATACTGCACCTCCCTCCATACTGCACCTCCCTCCATACTGCACCTCCCTCCATACTGCACCTCTCTCCATACTGCACCTCCCTCCATACTACACCTCCCTCCATACTGCACCTACCTTCATACTGCACCTCCCTCCATACTGCACCTCTCTCCATACTGCACCTACCTCCATACTGCACCTCTCTCCATACTGCACCTCCCTCCATACTGCACCTACCTTCATACTGCACCTCCCTCCATACTGCACCTCCCTCCATACTGCACCTCTCTCCATACTGCACCTACCTTTATACTGCACCTCTCTCCATACTGCACCTACTTCCATACTGCACCTCCCTCCATACTGCACCTCCCTCCATACTGCACCTCCCTCTATACTGCACCTACCTTCATACTGCACCTACCTCCATACTGCACCTCCCTTCATACTGCACCTACTTCCATACTGCACCTCCCTCCATACTGCACCTCCCTCCATACTGCACCTACCTTCATACTGCACCTCCCTCCATACTGCACCTCCCTCCATACTGCACCTCTCTCCATACTGCACCTACCTTTATACTGCACCTCCCTCCATACTGCACCTCTCTCCATACTGCACCTACCTTCATACTGCACCTACTTCCATACTGCACCTCCCTCCATACTGCACCTACCTTCATACTGCACCTACTTCCATACTGCACCTCCCTCCATACTGCACCTCCCTCCATACTGCACCTACAATTTAGGTCAAACTCCACATTGTGACCCAAAGGCGTTAAAGTACGGAGCTCATGTATCCAGCGAGATTCTGCCTGACTAAGTTTTATTACTTTATTATCACCCCTCCAATGTGGTTTGTACTTCTCAATTCCCCATACCTTTAATGAGGAGGGGTCCCTATTGTGATATTGGTCATAGTGTTTTGACAGACTATGTTTCGGATAACCTTTCTTTATATTTTGGGTGTGTTCTCTCAATCTCTTCCATAGTTGTCTTTTTGTTCGTCCTACGTACTGGATCTGACAAGGACATTCCAGCAAATAAACCACTCCCTCTGTCCGGCAAGATATAAATTCTTTGATTTGATATTCTCTATTGGTGACTGTTGATATAAAATTGCATTTTTTCTTTTTGACCTCATTTGTATGTCTGCAGAATTTATATCTTGCCGGACAGAGGGAGTGGTTTATTTGCTGGAATGTCCTTGTCAGATCCAGTACGTAGGACGAACAAAAAGACAACTATGGAAGAGATTGAGAGAACACACCCAAAATATAAAGAAAGGTTATCCGAAACATAGTCTGTCAAAACACTATGACCAATATCACAATAGGGACCCCTCCTCATTAAAGGTATGGGGAATTGAGAAGTACAAACCACATTGGAGGGGTGATAATAAAGTAATAAAACTTAGTCAGGCAGAATCTCGCTGGATACATGAGCTCCGTACTTTAACGCCTTTGGGTCACAATGTGGAGTTTGACCTAAATTGTTTTATCTCTAACTATTAGTATTGTTGGTACATAATCACTCCCCCTGGGCCTTCCTTTTTACAAACATCACCATGATATTTTTTATTTTTATGAATTGTTTTTAAAAAAATAATTTTTTAGCTGTATTTTAGAAATTTAAAAGCTAGCTTTTTATATGTACTGCTTGCTTTTATATTTATATATTTTTAAATATATTTTTTTGTGTAATTTACTCCCTCACTTGTCATTCTATTTGGATGTGTATTTTATATGGACCACTAGAGGGAGTCTCTTCTGAAATAGTTTTATCCTTCACCTGTCATTTTCTCTGGATTTGCATTTTTATATGATAGGACCACTAGAGGGAGTTCCTCCCAGTTCCTCCCCGTGTCCTTATACAAGTGTATGTAGTTTGTCTCCATGTACTTTATTCTGGATTCGTTTTTTATTAATTCTAAATAACGTAATGGTTTTAACAAGGAATTGTATATGTACTTTGGGGATGTGTTTAGGATTTTTGCTATGTCTATCTGTGTACAAGGAGTGCCGTTTTATCCCGCCGGTACGTTTGTATCGGACGGGTTGCCATGGCTACCCCTCTGACATAAGAAGGATCTGTGTCCGCCTTTCTTCATTCCCTTTGAGAAAGTGACGTGATAGTCACGCAACGCGTCAGGGTGAAGAGAGGCGGTATTGCTTGGCAGCTTGTCTCCCCGATCACGGCCGGGATCGGGTTGTCAGTGAGCCTGTTTTATTTATCCTCTGCTGATGTTGTCATTTTTTATGTAAGTGAGCTACTATTTAATTAAAGAGTTAATCTATACATACTACACTATGGAATTTTTTCCTCTATTCTCTCGAGTGAACACCGTATGAGATATTTGGAGATTGGGAGAGTTTTTTTCACCATCCTCATTGAAGGCTGATTTTATCCTGCTGGGAGCTGACAGCCTTGAAACTATCTGCAGGCACAGACAGCGTGGGGCTATTTTTGGGCTGTTATCGCTCAGCCGGGAGGTAAGAGGCTGGGGGAACCGGTTCATCTGTCTGCCCCCACTGGGGATATGTGAAGGAATCTTTTTTTCATTTTCATCACGAAGGGGATTGAACTAGGATCTATCATCACACTTATTGTTTTTGCTGTTTGACTTTGAGAAATTTGTTTATTCACCATTGGGGATATTTTTTATCCCTTTTATCTTTTTATCATTATTTTTGCCAAACACTGTGTTCCTGTTGTAATACTATATATTCACTTTTAGATAATTTCCACCCGTTTTGTTGCACTTTTTGTGTGAACTGGACACTTCATCCTATTTTTAATTTTTATTTTTATTCATTTTATTTTTGTCGCACATACATTGGCACAGTATATAGAGAGTTTTTTCTGCTAAGAATTTATATAGAGCTAACATTTTTAGTTTTTCTTCACTGTTTGTTCCTTTTTAGGTTCACTTCATTTTTAGGATTGATTCATTGTAGTTTATTTCGTTCACTAGGAACAGGATTCAATCAGTCATTTAAAATATTTTTTACTTCACCGTATTTTGGATGGTATACCCAATCACCTATTGCCTTTACGTTAGTAAGATTATTTATCTTTTTAGAGTCTCAATTAGTTTTTATGGCACATTATTTAGGTCCAAGAGGCCATTAATTATTAACCATTGTGCTTCCCATATCTACCGCAACTTTATTGCAACATTGATTTGCCTGTACCCTTTATTGCAATAGGATAGTGGAATATTAATCTACATTAACTGGTCACCATACCTGGACCTCTCTTCCTGGCGTGGCCATCGGTGTATTGTCACATAGATTATCCCGCTGCCTTTATGCCCTAGTTTTTACCCCCCGCTTATGGTTCTAGATTTGTGATCTGTATGTTTGCTTTTTTTTCCCTTATTACAGTTTGGCGTTTGTATCATCCTTCATTTATTTACCATCTAATATTCACGGATCCACGCATTTTAGAATTATTGTTCCTCTTTTTTGAGTCCTTTTAGCTTGTATGTGGTTTATCCCAGGAGTCCTTATATTTAGATTAGCGCCGCAAATTAATTCTATATATTTTCATTGCTCTTAGGTGTGTGAACACTAATTGTGGCTGCTGGTCGTTTTTTTAGTAACTGAGTTTTTTGTATTGATTATATATTTGTCTTTATTTTTTCTGGCTAACTATTTTTGGTGTGCGCACAAGTACTTACTGTTTTACCTCCATACTGCACCTCTCTCCATACTGCACCTCCCTCCATACTGCACCTACCTCCATACTGCACCTACCTCCATACTGCACCTCCCTCCATAATGCACCTACCTCCATACTGCACCTCTCTCCATACTGCACCTCCCTCCATAATGCACCTCCCTCCATACTGCACCTCCCTCCATACTGCACCTCCCTCCATACTGCACCTCCCTCCATACTGCACCTACCTCCATACTGCACCTCTCTCCATACTGCACCTCCCTCCATACTGCACCTACCTCCATACTGCACCTACCTCCATACTGCACCTCCCTCCATACTGCACCTCCCTCCATACTGCACCTCCCTCCATACTGCACCTACCTCCATACTACACTTACCTTCATTCTGCACCTACCTCCATAATGCACCTCCCTCCATACTGCACCTACCTTTATACTGCACCTCCCGCCATACTGCACCTCCCTCCATACTGCACCTACCTTCATACTGCACCTCCCTCCATACTGCACCTACCTTCATTCTGCACCTACCTCCATACTGCACCTACCTCCATACTACACTTACCTTCATTCTGCACCTACCTCCATAATGCATCTCCCTCCATACTGCACCTCTCTCCATACTGCACCTACTTCCATACTGCACCTCCCTCCATACTGCACCTACCTTCATTCTGCACCTACCTCCATACTGCACCTACCTCCATACTACACTTACCTTCATTCTGCACCTACCTCCATAATGCATCTCCCTCCATACTGCACCTCCCTCCATACTGCACCTCCCTCTATACTGCACCTACCTTCATACTGCACCTACCTTCATACTGCACCTCCCTTCATACTGCACCTACTTCCATACTGCACCTCCCTCCATACTGCACCTCCCTCCATACTGCACCTACCTTCATACTGCACCTACCTTCATACTGCACCTCCCTCCATACTGCACCTCCCTCCATACTGCACCTCTCTCCATACTGCACCTCCCTCCATACTGCACCTCTCTCCATACTGCACCTACCTTCATACTGCACCTACCTCCATACTGCACCTACCTTCATACTGCACCTACCTCCATACTGCACCTCCCTCCATACTGCACCTCCCTCCATACTGCACCTACCTTCATTCTGCACCTCCCTCCATACTACACCTCCCTCCATACTGCACCTACCTCCATACTGCACCTCCCTCCATAATGCACCTCCCTCCATAATGCACCTCCCTCCATACTGCACCTACCTTCATACTGCACCTACCTCCATACTGCACCTCCCTCCATACTGCACCTACCTCCATACTACACCTCCCTCCATACTGCACCTACCTTCATACTGCACCTCCCTCCATACTGCACCTCCCTCCATACTACACCTCCCTCCATACTGCACCTACCTTCATACTGCACCTCCCTCCATACTACACCTCCCTCCATACTGCACCTACCTTCATACTGCACCTCCCTCCATACTACACCTCCCTCCATACTGCACCTACCTCCATACCACACTTACCTTCATTCTGCACCTACCTCCATAATGCACCTCCCTCCATACTGCACCTACCTTTATACTGCACCTCCCGCCATACTGCACCTCTCTCCATACTGCACCTACTTCCATACTGCACCTACCTCCATACTGCACCTACCTCCATACTGCACCTACCTCCATACTGCACCTACCTCCATACTACACTTACCTTCATTCTGCACCTACCTCCATAATGCATCTCCCTCCATACTGCACCTCCCTCCATACTGCACCTCCCTCTATACTGCACCTACCTTCATACTGCACCTACCTCCATACTGCACCTCCCTCCATACTGCACCTTCCTCCATACTGCACCTACCTTCATACTGCACCTCCCTCCATACTGCACCTACCTTCATACTGCACCTCCCTCCATACTGCACCTCTCTCCATACTGCACCTACCTTTATACTGCACCTCCCTCCATACTGCACCTCTCTCCATACTGCACCTACCTTCATACTGCACCTACTTCCATACTGCACCTCCCTCCATACTGCACCTACCTTCATACTGCACCTACTTCCATACTGCACCTCCCTCCATACTGCACCTCCCTCCATACTGCACCTCCCTCCATAATGCACCTCCCTCCATACTGCACCTACCTTTATACTGCACCTCCCGCCATACTGCACCTCCCTCCATACTGCACCTACCTTCATTCTGCACCTCCCTCCATACTACACCTCCCTCCATACTGCACCTCCCTCCATACTGCACCTCCCTCCATAATGCACCTCCCTCCATACTGCACCTACCTTTATACTGCACCTCCCTCCATACTGCACCTACTTCCATACTGCACCTACCTTCATTCTGCACCTACCTCCATACTGCACCTACCTCCATACTACACTTACCTTCATTCTGCACCTACCTCCATAATGCATCTCCCTCCATACTGCACCTCCCTCCATACTGCACCTACCTTCATTCTGCACCTACCTCCATACTGCACCTACCTCCATACTACACTTACCTTCATTCTGCACCTACCTCCATAATGCATCTCCTTCCATACTGCACCTCCCTCCATACTGCACCTCCCTCTATACTGCACCTACCTTCATACTGCACCTACCTCCATACTGCACCTCCCTTCATACTGCACCTACTTCCATACTGCACCTCCCTCCATACTGCACCTACCTTCATACTGCACCTCCCTCCATACTGCACCTCCCTCCATACTGCACCTCCCTCCATACTGCACCTCCCTCCATACTGCACCTCTCTCCATACTGCACCTACCTTTATACTGCACCTCTCTCCATACTGCACCTACTTCCATACTGCACCTACCTTCATTCTGCACCTACCTCCATACTGCACCTACCTCCATACTGCACCTCCCTCCATACTGCACCTCCCTCTATACTGCACCTACCTCCATACTGCACCTCCCTCCATACTGCACCTCCCTCTATACTGCACCTACCTTCATACTGCACCTACCTCCATACTGCACCTCCCTTCATACTGCACCTACTTCCATACTGCACCTCCCTCCATACTGCACCTCCCTCCATACTGCACCTACCTTTATACTGCACCTCCCTCCATACTGCACCTCTCTCCATACTGCACCTACCTTCATACTGCACCTACTTCCATACTGCACCTACCTTCATACTGCACCTACTTCCATACTGCACCTCCCTCCATACTGCACCTCCCTCCATACTGCACCTACCTTCATTCTGCACCTCCCTCCATACTACACCTCCCTCCATACTGCACCTCCCTCCATACTGCACCTCCCTCCATACTGCACCTCCCTCCATACTGCACCTCCCTCCATACTGCACCTCCCTCCATAATGCACCTCCCTCCATACTGCACCTACCTCCATACTGCACCTCCCTCCATAATGCACCTCCCTCCATAATGCACCTCCCTCCATAATGCACCTCCCTCCATACTGCACCTACCTTCATTCTGCACCTACCTCCATACCACACTTACCTTCATTCTGCACCTACTTCCATACTGCACCTCCCTCCATACTGCACCTACCTTCATTCTGCACCTACCTCCATACTGCACCTACCTCCATACTACACTTACCTTCATTCTGCACCTACCTCCATAATGCATCTCCCTCCATACTGCACCTCCCTCCATACTGCACCTCCCTCTATACTGCACCTACCTTCATACTGCACCTACCTTCATACTGCACCTCCCCTCATACTGCACCTACTTCCATACTGCACCTCCCTCCATACTGCACCTCCCTCCATACTGCACCTACCTTCATACTGCACCTACCTTCATACTGCACCTCCCTCCATACTGCACCTCCCTCCATACTGCACCTCTCTCCATACTGCACCTCCCTCCATACTGCACCTACCTTCATACTGCACCTACCTCCATACTGCACCTCCCTCCATAATGCACCTCCCTCCATAATGCACCTCCCTCCATACTGCACCTACCTCCATACTGCACCTCCCTCCATAATGCACCTCCCTCCATACTGCACCTCCCTCCATACTGCACCTACCTTCATACTGCACCTCCCTCCATACTGCACCTACCTCCATACTGCACCTCCCTCCATACTGCACCTACCTCCATACTGCACCTCCCTCCATACTACACCTCCCTCCATACTGCAACTACCTTCATACTGCACCTCCCTCCATACTACACCTCCCTCCATACTGCACCTACCTTCATACTGCACCTCCCTCCATACTACACCTCCCTCCATACTGCACCTACCTCCATACCACACTTACCTTCATTCTGCACCTACCTCCATAATGCACCTCCCTCCATACTGCACCTACCTTTATACTGCACCTCCCGCCATACTGCACCTCTCTCCATACTGCACCTACTTCCATACTGCACCTCCCTCCATACTGCACCTACCTTCATTCTGCACCTACCTCCATACTGCACCTACCTCCATACTACACTTACCTTCATTCTGCACCTACCTCCATAATGCATCTCCCTCCATACTGCACCTCCCTCTATACTGCACCTACCTTCATACTGCACCTACCTCCATACTGCACCTCCCTTCATACTGCACCTACTTCCATACTGCACCTCCCTCCATACTGCACCTTCCTCCATACTGCACCTACCTTCATACTGCACCTCCCTCCATACTGCACCTCCCTCCATACTGCACCTCTCTCCATACTGCACCTACCTTCATACTGCACCTACTTCCATACTGCACCTCCCTCCATACTGCACCTACCTTCATACTGCACCTACTTCCATACTGCACCTCCCTCCATACTGCACCTCCCTCCATACTGCACCTACCTTCATTCTGCACCTCCCTCCATACTACACCTCCCTCCATACTGCACCTCCCTCCATACTGCACCTCCCTCCATACTGCACCTCCCTCCATACTGCACCTACCTTTATACTGCACCTCCCGCCATACTGCACCTCTCTCCATACTGCACCTACTTCCATACTGCACCTACTTCCATACTGCACCTACCTTCATTCTGCACCTACCTCCATACTGCACCTCCCTCCATACTGCACCTACCTTCATACTGCACCTCCCTCCATACTGCACCTCCCTCCATACTGCACCTCTCTCCATACTGCACCTACCTTTATACTGCACCTCCCTCCATACTGCACCTCTCTCCATACTGCACCTACCTTCATACTGCACCTACTTCCATACTGCACCTCCCTCCATACTGCACCTACCTTCATACTGCACCTACTTCCATACTGCACCTCCCTCCATACTGCACCTCCCTCCATACTGCACCTACCTTCATTCTGCACCTCCCTCCATACTACACCTCCCTCCATACTGCACCTCCCTCCATACTGCACCTCCCTCCATAATGCACCTCCCTCCATACTGCACCTACCTCCATACTGCACCTCCCTCCATAATGCACCTCCCTCCATACTGCACCTACCTCCATACTGCACCTCCCTCCATACTGCACCTCCCTCCATACTGCACCTCCCTCCATACTGCACCTCCCTCCATAATGCACCTCCCTCCATAATGCACCTCCCTCCATACTGCACCTCCCTCCATACTGCACCTACCTTCATTCTGCACCTACCTCCATACTGCACCTACCTTCATACTGCACCTACCTCCATACCACACTTACCTTCATTCTGCACCTACCTCCATAATGCACCTCCCTCCATACTGCACCTACCTTTATACTGCACCTCCCGCCATACTGCACCTCTCTCCATACTGCACCTCCCTCCATACTGCACCTCCCTCCATACTGCACCTCCCTCCATACTGCACCTCCCTCCATACTGCACCTCCCTCCATAATGCACCTCCCTCCATACTGCACCTCCCTCCATACTGCACCTACTTCCATACTGCACCTCCCTCCATACTGCACCTACCTTCATACTGCACCTCCCTCCATACTGCACCTCCCTCCATACTGCACCTACCTCCATACCACACTTACCTTCATTCTGCACCTACCTCCATACTGCACCTACCTTTATACTGCACCTCCCGCCATACTGCACCTCTCTCCATACTGCACCTACCTTCATACTGCACCTACTTCCATACTGCACCCCCCTCCATACTGCACCTCCCTCCATACTGCACCTCCCTCCATACTGCACCTCTCTCCATACTGCACCTACCTTTATACTGCACCTCCCTCCATACTGCACCTCCCTCCATACTGCACCTCCCCCCATACTGCACCTCCCCCCATACTGCACCTCCCTCCATACTGCACCTCTCTCCATACTGCACCTCTCTCCATACTGCACCTCTCTCCATACTGCACCTCCCTCCATACTGCACCTCCCTCCATACTGCACCTCCCCCCATACTGCACCTCCCTCCATACTGCACCTACCTTCATACTGCACCTCCCTCCATACTGCACCTCTCTCCATACTGCACCTACCTCCATACTGCACCTCTCTCCATACTGCACCTCTCTCCATACTGCACCTACCTCCATACTGCACCTCCCTCCATACTGCACCTACCTTCATTCTGTACCTCCAGGTGCATGGACTGCAGCACTGCCAGCAGCGTCTCTGTTATAGACGGGTGAGCTGTCTGCACAATTCCCTGCAGGAGAACACAGACATTCCAATCACATCTATTCCTCCCTTCAGCAGGACAGAACATCTGGATTTCACTGCCTATGCACACAGTCACTTACCTGCTTCACTTTAAACAGACAGTAATTCAAAATACATCCTCAATTTATCACAGTGTTCATCAGAAACTCTGTATGTATATATACTGAATATTTCTCCCTTATATTGTTTGTACATCATTGATCATCTGCAGAGACAGCATGGAGATTAGATTGGTGGGTGTGGCTTTTAGAAGGGGGGAGGGGACATTTATATCAGTGATTGTGGGAGGGGCAAAGACACAAACTACTGCGGGAAATCTCACTATTGTGGGAGGGGCAGAGACACAAACTACTGCGGGAAATCTCACTATTGTGGGAGGGGCAGAGACACAAACTACTGCGGGAAATCTCCCCATTGTGGGAGGGGCAGAGACACAAACTACTGCGGGAAATCTCACCATTGTAGGAGGGGTAGAGACACAAACTACTGGGGGAAATCTTCCCATTGTGGGAGGGGCAGAGACACAAACTACTGGGGGAATTCTCAGCATTGTTGGAGGGGCAGAGGCACAAACTGCTGCGGCTAATCTCATCTTTGTGGGAGGGGCAGAGACACAAACTACTGGAGGAAATTCCCTCATTGTGGGAGGGGCAGAGACACAAACTACTGGAGGAAATTCCCTCATTGTGGGAGGGGCAGAGACACAAACTACTGCGGCTAATCTCATCTTTGTGGGCGGGGCAGAAACACAAAACTACTGGAGGAAATTCCCCCATTGTGGGAGGGGCAGAGACACAAACTACCGAGGGAAATCTCACCAATGTGGGAGGGGTAGAGACACAAACTACTGCGGCTAATCTCATCTTTGTGGGAGGGGCAGAGACATAAACTACTGGGGGAAATTCCCTCATTGTGGGAGGGGCAGAGACACAAACTACTGGGGGAAATCTCACCAATGTGGGAGGGGCATAGACACAAACTACTGCAGCTAATCTCATCTTTGTGGGAGGGGCAGAGACACAAACTACTGCGGCTCATCTCATCTTTGTGGGATGGGCAGAAACACAAACTACTGGAGGAAATTCCCCCATTGTGGGAGGGGCAGAGACACAAACTACTGGGGGGAATCTCCCCATTGTGGGAGGGGCAAAGACACAAACTACTGCGGGAAATCTCCCCATTGTGGGAGGGGCAGAGACACAAACTACTGCGGGAAATCTCCCCATTGTGGGAGGGGCAGAGACACAAACTACTGCGGGAAATCTCACCATTGTGAGAGGGCCAGAGAGACAAAATACTGTAGGAAATGTCTTTATTTTGGGAGGGGCAGAGACACAAACTACTGCAGGGAGATTTCACCATTGTAGGAGGGGTAGAGACACAAACTACTGGGGGAAATCTTCCCATTGTGGGAGGGGCAGAGACACAAACTACTGGGGGAATTCTCAGCATTGTGGGAGGGGCAGAGGCACAAACTGCTGCGGCTAATCTCATCTTTGTGGGAGGGGCAGAGACACAAACTACTGGAGGAAATTCCCTCATTGTGGAAGGGGCAGAGACACAAACTACTGGGGGAAATCTCACCAATGTGGGAGGGGCAGAGACACAAACTACTGGGGGAAATCTCACCAATGTGGGAGGGGCAGAGACACAAACTACTGTGGCTAATCTCATCTTTGTGGGAGGGGCAGAAACACAAACAACTGGAGGAAATTCCCCCATTGTGGGAGGGGCAGAGACACAAACTACTGCGGCTAATCTCATCTTTGTGGGAGGGGCAGAGACACAAACTACTGGGGGAAATTCCCTCATTGTGGGAGGGGCAGAGACACAAACTACTGGGGGAAATCTCACCAATGTGGGAGGGGCATAGACACAAACTACTGCGGCTAATCTCATCTTTGTGGGAGGAGCAGAGACACAAACTACTGCGGCTAATCTCATCTTTGTGGGAGGGGCAGAAACACAAACTACTGGAGGAAATTCCCCCATTGTGGGAGGGGCAGAGACACAAACTACTGGGGGAAATGCTACCAATGTGGGAGGGGCAGAAACACAAACTATTGCAGGAAATCTCCAGAACACAGACAGCATTTTGCTTTTTCAGAGAGATGACGGAAGCCCCGTATGATGTCACTTACCTGCACAGTGCGCAGTGTTTGCAGGGTCAGGTGTTGGGCTTTGGGGGAGTCGCAGGCCAGGAGGGCGATCAGCCCCTTATACACTTGTGTTTGGTATTTGGGGTTCCCGTGAGCCAAGAGCTCCAGCAGCACCCGGGCCTGTTCCTGAGTCTCTTCTAACTTAGACTTGGCCAGACATTCAGCGACCGAGCGTACTCCTGTATGGGGAGGCAAGCTGTGAGTGCAAACATTACACAGAGCTCAATGACCTCCGCTCTCAATTGGCTGGATTTTCATCGTCCAATTTGAACAAAACGATTTCTCATTTTGGTGGTTCTGCCATGTATTTGTGCTACTCTTGTATTTGTGATGCCTGTAGAAAATCTCCTTTACATTTACCAAAACGAAGTACCCCGAGGTCCTGCCTTTGGTCCATCCCATTCATACAGAGCCACTATCAGAAATCATGGGGTACGGTACAACCTACCTACCTACCTTCACAGCACGTTCCTCCCTCTTCTCCATCAAGGGATGGAGGAGGAAGCAGAAGAATACTCTGAGCTCGGCCCCCACCTTGTAGCCTCGTGGGGCTCTGGTACAGGAGAACTGCCTGTACCCAGCTATCGGCAGCTGCTGCATAAAAGGTAAATCTGAAGGAGATTGTACAATCAGGATGTAATGTGTGTGGCCAGCATTATGCACATGGTCTCAGATCTTCATATACACAGTGACGCTCCCTGGTACTCACCGTAGCTCTCACAGATCAGCTCTTTATATGTCCGTCCGGATCGGCCCAGGATCTGCAGAATTTTTATAGCCTCCGTCTTGTTTTGATTAGATATCTGATTCAATCCCAAAATCTCCAGCAATGTCAGGATGCCTCCAACTTCCACGAACTCCACCTTATAACGACTGCTGCTCAGCACAGAAAATAAGAGACAAATGAGATACAGGTAAGTTGTCCCTCAGGGGAAATGAGATACAAGCAGGACGACCAGGATACGTTTCTCAGAGGAAATGAGATACAAGCAGGACGGCCAGGATACGTTCCTCAGAGGAAATGAGATACAAGCAGGACGGCCAGGATACGTTCCTCAGAGGAAATTAGATACAAGCAGGACGGCCAGGATACGTTCCTCAGAGGAAATGAGATACAAGCAGGACGGCCAGGATACGTTCCTCAGAGCAAATGTGATACAAGCAGGACGGCCAGGATACGTTCCTCAGAGGAAATGAGATACAAGCAGGACGACCAGGATACGTTCCTCAGAGGAAATGAGATATAAGCAGGATGGCCAAGATACGTTCCTCAGAGGAAATGAGATACAAGCAGGACGGCCAGGATACGTTTCTCAGAGGAAATGAGATACAAGCAGGATGGCCAAGATACGTTCCTCAGAGGAAATGAGATACAAGCAGGACGGCCAGGATACGTTCCTCAGAGGAAATGAGATACAAGCAGGATGGCCAGGATACGTTCCTCAGAGGAAATGAGATATAAGCAGGGTGGCCAAGATATACGTTCCTCAGAGGAAATGAGATACAAGCAGGATGGCCAGGATACGTTCCTCAGAGGAAATGAGATACAAGCAGGACAGCCAGGATACGTTCCTCAGAGGAAATGAGATACAAGCAGGATGGCCAGGATACGTTCCTCAGAGGAAATGAGATACAAGCAGGACGGCCAGGATACGTTCCTCAGAGGAAATGAGAAGCAAGCAGGATGGCCAGGATACGTTCCTCAGAGGAAATGAGATACAAGCAGGATGGCCAGGATACGTTCCTCAGAGGAAATGAGATACAAGCAGGACGGCCAGGATACGTTCCTCAGAGGAAATGAGAAGCAAGCAGGATGGCCAGGATACGTTCCTCAGAGGAAATGAGATACAAGCAGGATGGCCAGGATACGTTCCTCAGAGGAAATGAGATACAAGCAGGATGGCCAGAAAACGTTCCTCAGAGGAAATGAGATACAAGCAGGATGGCCAGGATACGTTCCTCAGAGGAAATGAGATACACCAGGATGGCCAGGATACGTTCCTCAGAGGAAATGAGATACAAGCAGGACGGCCAGGATACGTTCCTCAGAGGAAATGAGATACAAGCAGGACGGCCAGGATACGTTCCTCAGAGGAAATGAGAAGCAAGCAGGACGGCCAGGATACGTTCCTCAGAGGAAATGAGATACACCAGGATGGCCAGGATACGTTCCTCAGAGGAAATGAGATACAAGCAGGACGGCCAGGATACGTTCCTCAGAGGAAATGAGAAGCAAGCAGGACGGCCAGGATACGTTCCTCAGAGGAAATGAGATACAAGCAGGACAGCCAGGATACGTTCCTCAGAGGAAATGAGATACAAGCAGGATGGCCAGAAAACGTTCCTCAGAGGAAATGAGATACAAGCAGAATGGCCAGGATACGTTCCTCAGAGGAAATGAGATACAAGCAGGACGGCCAGGATACGTTCCTCAGAGGAAATGAGATACACCAGGATGGCCAGGATACGTTCCTCAGAGGAAATGAGATACAAGCAGGATGGCCAGGATACGTTCCTCAGAGGAAATGAAATACAAGCAGGACGGCCAGGATACGTTCCTCAGAGGAAATTAGATACAAGCAGGATGGCCAGGATACGTTCCTCAGAGGAAATTAGATACAAGCAGGACGGCCAGGATACGTTCCTCAGAGGAAATGAGATACAAGCAGGACGGCCAGGATACGTTCCTCAGAGGAAATGAGATACAAGCAGGATGGCCAGGATACGTTCCTCAGAGGAAATTAGATACAAGCAGGATGGCCAGGATACGTTCCTCAGAGGAAATTAGATACAAGCAGGACGGCCAGGATACGTTCCTCAGAGGAAATGAGATACAAGCAGGACGGCCAGGATACGTTCCTCAGAGGAAATGAGATACAAGCAGGACGGCCAGGATACGTTCCTCAGAGGAAATGAGATACAAGCAGGACGGCCAGGATACGTTCCTCAGAGGAAATGAGATATAAGCAGGGTGGCCAAGATATACGTTCCTCAGAGGAAATGAGATACAAGCAGGATGGCCAGGATACGTTCCTCAGAGGAAATGAGATACAAGCAGGACAGCCAGGATACGTTCCTCAGAGGAAATGAGATACAAGCAGGATGGCCAGGATACGTTCCTCAGAGGAAATGAGATACAAGCAGGACGGCCAGGATACGTTCCTCAGAGGAAATGAGAAGCAAGCAGGATGGCCAGGATACGTTCCTCAGAGGAAATGAGATACAAGCAGGATGGCCAGGATACGTTCCTCAGAGGAAATGAGATACAAGCAGGACGGCCAGGATACGTTCCTCAGAGGAAATGAGATACAAGCAGGACGGCCAGGATACGTTCCTCAGAGGAAATGAGAAGCAAGCAGGATGGCCAGGATACGTTCCTCAGAGGAAATGAGATACAAGCAGGATGGCCAGGATACGTTCCTCAGAGGAAATGAGATACAAGCAGGATGGCCAGAAAACGTTCCTCAGAGGAAATGAGATACAAGCAGGATGGCCAGGATACGTTCCTCAGAGGAAATGAGATACACCAGGATGGCCAGGATACGTTCCTCAGAGGAAATGAGATACAAGCAGGACGGCCAGGATACGTTCCTCAGAGGAAATGAGATACAAGCAGGACGGCCAGGATACGTTCCTCAGAGGAAATGAGAAGCAAGCAGGACGGCCAGGATACGTTCCTCAGAGGAAATGAGATACACCAGGATGGCCAGGATACGTTCCTCAGAGGAAATGAGATACAAGCAGGACGGCCAGGATACGTTCCTCAGAGGAAATGAGATACAAGCAGGACGGCCAGGATACGTTCCTCAGAGGAAATGAGATACAAGCAGGACGGCCAGGATACGTTCCTCAGAGGAAATGAGATACAAGCAGGACGGCCAGGATACGTTCCTCAGAGGAAATGAGATACAAGCAGGACGGCCAGGATACGTTCCTAAGAGGAAATGTGATACAAGCAGGACGGCCAGGATACGTTCCTCAGAGGAAATGAGATACACCAGGATGGCCAGGATACGTTTCTCAGAGGAAATGAGATACAAGCAGGACGGCCAGGATACGTTCCTCAGAGGAAATGAGATACACCAGGATGGCCAGGATACGTTTCTCAGAGGAAATGAGATACAAGCAGGACGGCCAGGATACGTTCCTCAGAGGAAATGAGATACAAGCAGGACGGCCAGGATACGTTCCTCAGAGGAAATGAGATACACCAGGATGGCCAGGATACGTTTCTCAGAGGAAATGAGATACAAGCAGGATGGCCAGGATACGTTCCTCAGAGGAAATGAGATACAAGCAGGATGGCCAGGATACGTTCCTCAGAGGAAATGAGATACAAGCAGGATGGCCAGGATACGTTCCTGAGAGCAAATGAGATACAAGCAGGACGGCCAGGATACGTTCCTCAGAGGAAATGAGATACAAGCAGGACAGCCAGGATACGTTCCTCAGAGGAAATGAGATACAAGCAGGATGGCCAGGATACGTTCCTCAGAGGAAATTAGATACAAGCAGGACGGCCAGGATACGTTCCTCAGAGGAAATTAGATACAAGCAGGACGGCCAGGATACGTTCCTCAGAGGAAATGAGATACAAGCAGGACGGCCAGGATACGTTCCTCAGAGGAAATGAGATACAAGCAGGACGGCCAGGATACGTTCCTCAGAGGAAATGAGATACAAGCAGGACGGCCAGGATACGTTCCTCAGAGGAAATGAGATACAAGCAGGACGGCCAGGATACGTTCCTAAGAGGAAATGTGATACAAGCAGGACGGCCAGGATACGTTCCTCAGAGGAAATGAGATACACCAGGATGGCCAGGATACGTTTCTCAGAGGAAATGAGATACAAGCAGGACGGCCAGGATACGTTCCTCAGAGGAAATGTGATACAAGCAGGACAACCAGGATACGTTCCTCAGAGGAAATGAGATACACCAGGATGGCCAGGATACGTTTCTCAGAGGAAATGAGATACAAGCAGGATGGCCAGGATACGTTCCTCAGAGGAAATGAGATACAAGCAGGACGGCCAGGATACGTTCCTCAGAGGAAATGAGATACACCCGGATGGCCAGGATACGTTTCTCAGAGGAAATGAGATACAAGCAGGATGGCCAGGATACGTTCCTCAGAGGAAATGAGATACAAGCAGGATGGCCAGGATACGTTCCTCAGAGGAAATGAGATACAAGTAGGATGGCCAGGATACGTTCCTCAGAGGAAATGAGATACAAGCAGGATGGCCAGGATACGTTCCTCAGAGGAAATGAGATACAAGCAGGACGGCCAGGATACGTTCCTCAGAGGAAATGAGATACAAGCAGGACGGCCAGGATACGTTCCTGAGAGCAAATGAGATACAAGCAGGACGGCCAGGATACGTTCCTCAGAGGAAATGAGATACAAGCAGGACGGCCAGGATACATCCCTCAGAGGAAATGAGATACAAGCAGGATGGCCAGGATACGTTCCTCGGAGGAAATGAGATACAAGCAGGATGGCCAAGATACGTTCCTCAGAGGAAATGAGATACAAGCAGGATGGCCAGGATACATCCCTCAGAGGAAATGAGATACAAGCAGGATGGCCAGGATACGTTCCTCGGAGGAAATGAGATACAAGCAGGATGGCCAGGATACGTTCCTCAGAGGAAATGAGATACAAGCAGGATGGCCAAGATACGTTCCTCAGAGGAAATGAATGGAGGCCAGTGGAGGGATTGGTAGAGAGGGGTGGAGGACACTGAATGGGGGCCAGTGGAGGGATTGGCAGAGAGGAGTGGAGGACACCGAATGGAGGTTAGTGGAGGGAGTGGCAGAGGGGTGGAGGACATTGAATGGAGGCCAGTGGAGGGATTGGCAGGGAGGGGTGGAGGACACTAAATGGAAGCCAGTGGAGGAATTGGCAGAAGGGTGGAGTACACTGAATGGAAGCCAGTGGAAGGATTGTCAGAGCGGGATGGAGGACACTGAATGGAGACCAGTGGAGGGATTTGCAGAGAGGGGTGGAGGACACAGAATGGAGGCCAGTGGAGGGATTGGCAGAAAGGGGTAGAGGAAACTGAATGGAGACCAGTGGAGAAATTGGCAGAGAGAGGTAGCAGACACTGAGCGGTTGGTAAGATGGATGACCCTGGCAGCAGCATTAATGATGGACTGAAGGGGGGAGGAGCCTATGTAAAGGTAAGCCAATGAGGAGGAAGTTGCAGTAGTCGACCGTGGAGTGAATTAGGACCTTTGTGGTGTCATTGGTTAGGAAGGGGCGTATTCTGTAGATGTTGTGGAGGTTGAGGCGGTAAGCTTTGGACAGTGATTGGATGTTGGGCCGAAAGAAGAGTTCAGAGTCCAGGATTACACCTAGCACCTTGGCATGTGAGGACAGGCTAAAAGAAGTGCTATCGATCTTGACAGAGAACTTAGGGGAAGAGGCACATGGATGAGGAAATATTATGAGCTCGGTTTTGGATAGATCGAGTTTGAGGAAGTGGTGTGACATCCAGGCTGATATGTCTGTTAGTAAATTAGTGATGCGTGAGGAGACTGAAGGAGTGAGCTAAGGAGTAGAGAGAAAGATTTGGGTGTCGTCAGCGTAGAGATGGTATTGGAAGCCATAGGAGGCTATCAGCTGACCCATGGAGGAGGCGTAGATGGAGATTAGGAGATGTCCAAGAACAGAACTTTGTGGGACCCTGACAGAGAAAGGTAGAGGAGAGGACCCCAGAGGAAATGAAGACTAAACAGAATGGCCAAGATAAAGTCCTGTGAGGAAATAAAATATAAGATATAGGTAAGGAAGCCAAGATATGTCCCTCAGAGGAAATGAGATAAGGCAGGATGGCCAATATACAGTATGGTCCTCAAAGGAAACAAGATACAGGCAGGAAGGCCAAGATATGTCCCTCAGAGAAAATGAAAACCGGGCAGGATGGTCAATAAATGGTTCTCAGAGGAAACAAGATACAGGCAGGACGGCTTGGATATGGCCCTCAGAAGAACTGAGATATAAGCAGGACGGCCAAGATATGTCATTCATAGGAAATGAGATACAGGCAGGATGGCCAAAATGCAGCCCTAAGAGGAAATACGATATATAAGTAGGGTGGCCAAGATACGTCCCTCAGAGAAAATGAACGTCGAGGCAGGACGGCCAATAAATGGACCTCATATTAAATGAGTTACAGGCAGGATAGCCAAGATACAGCCCTAGGAGAAAGGAAGATATAAGCAGGGCAGCCAAGATATGTCCCTCATAGTAAATGAGGACTAGGCAGGATAGCAAAGATAAAGCTTGAAGTGGCCTAGTGGTAAGAACCAGAGATTCCAGGACAATTGTGTGAAGCAGACACAATGACAATTTATACTTTGTGTTGGTTTCACATAACTGTCCCAACTGAAGGATGAAGGGGTCCTTAATGGCCCTGAAATGTCATGCTTTAGACTGTACCCAAAATACGAGAGACGTAACGCTCCGCCCTCTGCGCTACATTGTGACACTCCAGGTATATGTGATACAATTACCAAATTCAGCACATTGGATACAATATAACATACACAGCAAAGGAACACTTACCTGCCCGTGGATGAGAGGAAAATGGAGATAGACTGCAAAATTTCCTTAAGACACGTCCCGAACATATATCTGAGTATAAGCTGAGGAGAATCACCAGATACCAATAACAGATACCGAGAATTACACCCGACATACAGGACAAGAGAAGTAGTACTGTGCAGAGTCCATACATACAGAATAAGAACAGATACTGAGAATTACACCCGCCATACAGGACAAGAGAAGTGGTACTGTGCAGAGGGTGTGGCTGCTTGTGGAGCAGCTGAAGTCTGTGTGGTGCTAGGCTCCTCTGATGTCTGGTACAAGCCCAGGGTTGGGCTCCCCTGGGCGGGGATCTCTCTCAGGAGAGCCCCAGGCTTTCCGGCCTACACAAGGACTGTCAGGTGAAGCTGTGGTTGGTGGTGAAGCCGGAGGACGGAGCTCTGGGAATGGGAAGCAATCTGCAGAGGCTGTAAGTAGACGTGGAAATGTTTGTATGAAAAGTACCGATAATACTGATAAGAGGACGTCTGGAGATGTTATTCAGCAAAAGAGTTCTCAATCCAGCCAGTCATTGCAGGCCCAGCAAGCCCAGCACAGTGCAGCTCAGTCTGTTCAGAGACATGTTATTATCGCTCAGCACAGTCCAAACTCTGGAAGTACAACTCAAAGAACCCCTCAGAGGGGGGCTCATTCAGTTCAGCAACATGCTAATACCACCCAGTACAGTCCAAGTTCTGGAAATGTGATCCAATCCAGCCAGCCATTGCAGGCCCAGCAAGCCCAGCACAGTGCAGCTCAGTCTACTCAGAGACATGTTGTTATCGCTCAGCACAATCCAAACTCTGGAAGTGCAACTCAAAGAACCCCTCAGAGTGGGGCTCATTCAGTCCAGGAATATACTAATACCACTCAGTACAGTCCAAGTTCTGGAAGTGTGATCCAATCCAGCCAGCCATTGCAAGCCCAGCACAGTGCAGCTCAGTCTGTTCAGAGACATGTTATTATCGCTCAGCACAGTCCAAACACTGGAAGTGCAACTCAATCCAGCCAGTCATTACAGTCAATGCAAACCCCGCAGAGTGGGGCTCATTCAGTCCAGCAACTTACTAATACCACCCAGTACAGTCCAAGTTCTGGAAGCGTGATCCAATCCAGTCAGCCATTACAACCACAGCAAGCTCAGCAGAGTGCAGCTCATAGAGCTCAGAGTGGAGCAGAGACATCGGTTTCTCCCAGTACTCCTCGCAAATACACCAGAACTTCCTTAGAACAGAAAACCATTAAAGAGAACTTACAACAGTGTGTAATGGTGGGCAGCAGCCAGAGACGTTCATCGCGCTCTAAGCTGCAGCAGAATAAAGAAGAGGGTGGTAATAATTTTCCACAATCTGCCCCAGTGAAACCATCTACACCCAGGAGAGACCCTCAGACCAGCACTGGTAATAGGAAGGTGGATCAGGATTTCAAGCGTCCTGCAGCCGCAAAGCAGAAAGTGTTAAAGTCTGAACCTGCGCTGCACCTGGCTGACAAGATTCCTTTCCTTGTAAAAAGAATGGCGTCCCTGAGAAAAACCAAGACTAAAATCCAGAAGCAGATTGACTGTGTTTATCGACTTAAAGCTGCCAACCCCAAGAAGGAATTTTTATATGACAGCAAACTGAACTCCCTGGGCATTGAACTGGCCGGTGTGTCAAAGGACATTGATGCTGTTCTGGAAGAACTGGGACCAGTGGCGGAGGTGTACTACAATTGTGATCGATTTGAGGCGGGATTGAGTGGAAGGATTGAGTCTTCCACAGAGTCAGACTCTGGGGATTCGGTCCAACGCACACAGCCACCACATGTGTCTCCTGAAGGGAAGACTGTGCAGCCTCTGGAGGGCAGTGAGGTTGGAGCAGATCCTCCTGCTGGACTTCCAGCTCTGGAGGGTGGTGGGAACATCAGTATAACCCAGCAGACATTTACAGTACAGGAGACTCAGAGGAGTGACATGGTGGACTCCCAGCACATGGATTGTGAGAACAATGCTGCTGCCACTAGTACTCCTGGTGGAAGCCATGCTGGGGGGACTGGTGTTCATGTGGGGAGCCATGCTGGGGTGACTGGTGTTCATGGGGGGAGCCATGCTGGGGTGACTGGTGTTCATAGTGGGAGTAACACTGGGGTAACTAGTAATGATGCTGCTAGTAATGATGATATGAGGTGCAGTGATGATGTCACTAATATTGATGTGGTGAATGATTCTGATGTTATCAATGCTGGTATATCTGAATGGGGTCATCAGCAGTCTGAGGGCTCTGAGAATGTAGCGATGGAGGAGTTAGTTCAGAATAACTCTCAGGATTTCCCCCCTTTGGTGGATCCACCACCTGCTCCGCAAGGGAATGCTGGTCCATCTGGTCATGTCCCTCCTCGGAATGCCTGGAGCCGTGGGGCCCCTTCTTTTTCCACCAGTAACAGTTCTACTGGTCAGGCCTTTAAGAGAAGGAATGTGGTGAGATTGAAGCATAGGGGTTCCAGAGAGGAGCTCCCTGATCGGAGGTTTGTAGTAAGGGAGTTGCTGTGTCATCAGATGGGGTTTGCTCCTGCAGACATACTGGCAGTCATCAATCTCCCTGACAGACAAGGTTATGATGTCAGCTTTAAGCTCATGTCTGACTTGGACAGGTTCTGGGCCAGTTTCAGTGGTTTGCGGGACAAAGAGGGTTGGAGGAATTTCATCTTTATTCCCATCTCCAAACCTGACACAGCAAATGTTACCATCATGTTCTGGAATGAGTCTGTGCCCCCCCCAGGATGTTGTCATCTGGCTTAGAAGACATTGTGAAATGGTTTCTGAGTTGACAAAAACTAAAGACAGTGATGGGATCTGGACGGGTGGTTGGAGGGTTCTTGTTAAGTTGAGGCAAAGTAACAATGTTACTCATCACCTACCAAACTCTTTTTTCATTGGGCGGGAGAGAGGAGTTTGCTTCTATGCAGGTCAGCCCAGGTTATGTTATAAATGTGGTAAATCCGGCCATGTGGCGAATGTTTGTACGATCCTGAAGTGTAATCTTTGTGGGGAGGTTGGCCATATCAGTTCTACCTGTGAGAAGGTTAAGTGCAATCTATGTGGTGGGCTTGGCCATTTCCATAGGGATTGCCCGGAGGCCTTCCATAATAAGGATGGGGAATCTGCAGACAATGAATTGTTGGCTGCAGCAGAACAACTAGAGGAGGAAGCTTTAATGAATGGGGCTGTATTGACTAGGGAGGAGGTGGTCCCGGAGGTCCAGGAGACTACTCCCGGGCGGACGGACAGTGTTCAGCAGGCTGAGGAGCAGCCGGTCCCAAACTCCTCTTCTGTTCCAGTTCCTGTCTCTGTGAAGATCAGTGGTCAGAAGAGGAGGAATAGGAAAAAAGATAAATCTACCCGTAAACCCGAAAGTGACTGGATATTAGTGCAGAAGTCATCTAAAAAAGTGAAAGGGGCACCAGAAGTGGGTACGGCACTTTCTACCAATAGGTATGAAGCCTTATCAGATTCGGATGCTGACTTCTATTCTCTGGAGGACCAGGAACTGGAGCAGGAATTAAAAAGGGTGGAAAAGGAGTATGTGATTGGCTCAGAGGATGACCCGCCTACTAAAAGGCGTCCGCCCCCTGATCCTGGATCCGCAGAATCTGATATGGAAACTGGTAGTCAGCAGAGTGACTCCGATTCTGACTTATAATGAAATGTTGAAGTATAGATTTATGGAAAGGAGTCTTATTGTCACATTTATTACTATTGATGCCCTTTAGCTGCTAAGTTTTTGACGTAAACAACATGTCAGTAATTGTTGTATTTATGTTATTTTCAGTCAGTTAGTTTGTTATTATGTATCTTGTTTGTTTTTTACAAATAAAAATCTCCATACATACAGAATAAGAACAGATACCGAGAATTACACCCGACATACAGGACAAGAGAAGTGGTACTGTGCAGAGGGTGTGGCTGCTTGTGGAGCAGCTGAAGTCTGTGTGGTGCTAGGCTCCTCTGATGTCTGGTACAAGCCCAGGGTTGGGCTCCCCTGGGCGGGGATCTCTCTCAGGAGAGTCCCAGGCTTTCCGGCCTACACAAGGACTGTCAGGTGAAGCTGTGGTTGGTGGTGAAGCCGGAGGACGGAGCTCTGGGAATGGGAAGCAATCTGCAGAGACTGTAAGTAGACATGGAAATGTTTGTATGAAAAGTACCGATAATACTGATAAGAGGAAGTCTGGTGATGTTATTCAGCAAAAGAGTTCTCAGTCCAGCCAGCCATTGCAGGACCAGCAAGCCCAGCACAGTGCAGCTCTGTCTACTCAGAGACATGTTATTATCGCTCAGCACAGTCCAAATTCTGGAAGTGCAACTCAAAGAACCCCTCAGAGTGGGGCTCATTCAGTCCAGGAACATACTAATACCACCCAGTACAGTCCAAGTTCTGGAAGCGTGATCCAATCCAGCCAGCCATTGCAGGCCCAGCACAGTGCAGCTCAGTCTGTTCAGAGACATGTTATTATCGCTCAGCACAGTCCAAACACTGGAAGTGCAACTCAATCCAGCCGGTCATTACAGTCAATGCAAACCCCTCAGAGTGGGGCTCATTCAGTCCAGCAACTTACTAATACCACCCAGTACAGTCCAAGTTCTGGAAGCGTGATCCAATCCAGCCATCCATTACAACCACAGCAAGCTCAGCAGAGTGCAGCTCATAGAGCTCAGAGTGGAGCAGAGACATCGGTTTCTCCCAGTACTCCTCGCAAATACACCAGAACTTCCTTAGAACAGAAAACCATTAAAGAGAACTTACAACAGTGTGTAATGGTGGGCAGCGGCCAGAGACGTTCATCGCGCTCTAAGCTGCAGCAGAATAAAGAGGAGGGTGGTAATAATTTTCCACAATCTGCCCCAGTGGAACCATCTACACCCAGCAGAGGCCCTCAGACCAGCACTGGTAATGGGAAGGTGGATCAGGATTTCAAGCGTCCTGCAGCCGCAAAGCAGAAAGTGTTAAAGTCTGAACCTGCGCTGCACCTGGCTGACAAGATTCCTTTCCTTGTAAAAAGAATGGAGTCCCTGAGAAAAACCAAGACTAGGATCCAGAAGCAGATTGAATGTGTTTATAGACTTAAAGCTGCCAACCCCAAGAAGGAAATTTTATGACAGCAAACTGAACTCCCTGGGCATTGAACTGGCCGGTGTGTCAAAGGACATTGATACTGTTCTGGAAGAACTGGGACCAGTGGCGGAGGTGTACTACAATCGTGATCGATTTGAGGCAGGATTGAGTGGAAGGATTGAGTCTTCTACAGAGTCAGACTCTGGGGATTCGGTCCAACGCACACAGCCACCACATGTGTCTCCTGAAGGGAAGACTGTGCAGCCTCTGGAGGACAGTGAGGTTGGAGTAGATCCTCCTGCTGGACTTCCAGCTCTGGAGGGTGGTGGGAACATCAGTATAACCCAGCAGACATTCACAGTACAGGAGACTCAGAGGAGTGACATGGTGGACTCCCAGCACATGGATTGTGAGAACAGTGCTGCTGCCACTAGTACTCCTGGTGGGAGCCATGCTGGGGTGACTGGTGTTCATGGTGGGAGCCATGCTGGGGTGACTGGTGTTCATGGTGGGAGCCATGCTGGGGTGACTGGTGTTCATGGTGGGAGCCATGCTGGGGTGACTGGTGTTCATGGTGGGAGCCATGCTGGGGGGACTGGTGTTCATGGTGGGAGCCATGCTGGGGTGACTGGTGTTCATGGGGGGAGCCATGCTGAGGTGACTGGTGTTCATGGGGGGAGCCATGCTGGGGTGACTGGTGTTCATGGGGGGAGCCATGCTGGGGTGACTGGTGTTCATGGGGGGAGCCATGCTGGGGTGACTGGTGTTCATGGGGGGAGCCATGCTGGGGTGACTGGTGTTCATGGGGGGAGTAACACTGGGGTAACTAGTAATGATGCTGCTAGTAATGATGATATGAGGTGCAGTGATGATGTCACTAATATTGATGTGGTGAATAATTCTGATGTTATCAATGCTGGTATATCTGAATGGGGTCATCAGCAGTCTGAGGGCTCTGAGAATGTAGCGATGGAGGAGTCAGTTCAGAATAACTCTCAGGATTTCCCCCCTTTGGTGGATCCACCACCTGCTCCACAAGGGAATGCTGGTCCATCTGGTCATGTCCCTCCTCGGAATGCCTGGAGCCGTGGGGCCCCTTCTTTTTCCACCAGTAACAATTATACTGGTCAGGCCTTTAAGAGAAGGAATGTGGTCAGATTGAAGCATAGGGGTTCCAGAGAGGAGCTCCCTGATCGGAGGTTTGTAGTAAGGGAGTTGCTGTGTCATCAGATGGGGTTTGCTCCTGCAGACATACTGGCAGTCATCAATCTCCCTGACAGACAAGGTTATGATGTCAGCTTTAAGCTCATGTCTGACTTAGACAGGTTCTGGGCCAGCTTCAGTGGTTTGAGGGACAAAGAGGGTTGGAGGAATTTCATCTTTATTCCCATCTCCAAACCTGACACAGCAAATGTTACCATCATGTTCTGGAATGAGTCTGTGCCCCCCCAGGATGTTGTCATCTGGCTTAGAAGACATTGTGAAATGGTTTCTGAGTTGACAAAAACTAAAAACAGTGATGGGATCTGGACGGGTGGTTGGAGGGTTCTTGTTAAGTTGAGGCAAAGTAACAATGTTACCCATCACCTACCAAACTCCTTTTTCATTGGGCGGGAGAGAGGAGTTTGCTTCTATGCAGGTCAGCCCAGGTTATGTTATAAATGTGGTAAATCTGGCCATGTGGCGAATGTTTGTACGATCCTGAAGTGTAATCTTTGTGGGGAGGTTGGCCACATCAGTTCTACCTGTGAGAAGGTTAAGTGCAATCTATGTGGTGGGCTTGGCCATTTCCATAGGGATTGCCCGGAGGCCTTCCATAATAAGGACGGGGAATCTGCAGACAATGAATTGTTGGCTGCAGCAGAACAACTAGAGGAGGAAGCCTTAATGAATGGGGCTGTATTGACTAGGGAGGAGGTGGTCCCGGAGGTCCAGGAGACTACTCCCGGGCGGACGGACAGTGTTCAGCAGGCTGAGGAGCAGCCGGCCCCAAACTCCTCTTCTGTTCCAGTTCCTGTCTCTGTGAAGATCAGTGGTCAGAAGAGGAGGAATAAAAAAGATAAGTCTACCCGTAAACCCGAAAGTGACTGGATATTAGTGCAGAAGCCAGCTAAAAAAGTGAAAGGGGCACCAGAAGTGGGTACGGCACTTTCCACCAATAGGTATGAAGCCTTATCAGATTCAGATGCTGACTTCTATTCTCTGGGGGCCCAGGAACTGGAGCAGGAATTAAAAAGAGTGGGAAAGGAGTATGTGATTGGCTCAGAGGATGACCCGCCCACTAAAAGGCGTCCGCCCCCTGATCCTGGATCCGCAGAATCTGATATGGAAACTGGTAGTCAGCAGAGTGACTCCGATTCTGACTTATAATGGAATGTTGGAGAAGTATAGATTTATGGAAAGGAGTCTTATTGTCACATTTATTACTATTGATGCCCTTTAGCTGCTAAGTTTTTGACGTAAACAACATGTCAGTAATTGTTGTATTTCTGTTATTTTCAGTCAGTTAGTTTGTTATTATTATGTATCTTGTTTGTTTTTTACAAATAAAAATCTCCATACATACAGAATAAGAACAGATACCGAGAATTACACCCAACATACAGGACAAGAGAAGTAGTACTGTGCAGAGTCCATACATACAGAATAAGAAGAGATACCGAGAATTACACCCGACATACAGGACAAGAGAAGTAGTAGTGTGCAGAGTCCATACATACAGAATAAGAACAGATACCGAGAATTACACCCGACATACAGGACAAGAGAAGTAGTACTGTGCAGAGTCCATACATACAGAATAAGAAGAGATACCGAGAATTACACCCGACATACAGGACAAGAGAAGTAGTACTGTGCAGAGTCCATACATACAGAATAAGAACAGATACCGAGAATTACACCCGGCATACAGGACAGGGGAAGTAGTACTGTGCAGAGTCTGGGAATGTCAGGATACGAGAGTCTCAGCCATGTGGTGATCCGGGCCAGGAACAGGCTGCCCCCCTGGGAGAACTCCTCCTCCAGTTCCAGTGCGGTCCTCCCCTGATTGGAGGTGATGAAGTTGTTGAGAATTCGGCAGCGGGTGACCTTGCCACTGTTGTCCCAATCCTTGAAGAACTCCATGAGCTGGCTGATGGCCTCCTGCTCCTTCACAGAGATCATGATGGCAGCTCAGAGTGATCTGGAGGAGACACACATGAACTTATGACATCATCACATGACACACACAAACTTATGACATCATCACATGACACACATGAACTGATGACATCATCACATGACACACAAGAACTGATGACATCATCACATGACACACATGAACTGATGACATCATCACATGACACACACAAACCGATGACATCATCATATGACACACAAACTAAACCCTACAATTCCCACATACACTATGGGACAGATCGGATCTGTGAAGGGCAGGTTCATCGATAAAGATCTTTTTCCTCATTGTGTGTACAGCACCGGCCATTACTGCTGGAGGCCGGGACAGACCCAAGGAGCCAGACATCAATCACAGGGATCTGTCCACTCCGCCATTACTGGATCCTGGGAGGGGCGGGTCCAGTGATTACAATGGAGATTACATGAGCTTAATAATTTTTACAATAATAATATGGGAGGTCAGAGGTCACCTGGAACTTGTGTGTGCATGTTGCAGGGGGGGGGTGTCAGCAGTCTGACGTCTAGGAGGTCAGAGGTCACTGGAAGTCTGGAGGTCAGGAGTCACCTGGAATTAGTGTCAATTTCATCAACTAAAACATTTTCATCAACTAAATTAATACTATTTTAGTAGACTGAAATACGACTAAAACGATTGAGATAACTAAAATACGACTAAAACTAAAATGGCATTTTAGTCAAAAGACTGTGACTAAAACTAAATTGAAATTTGACGTCAAAATGAACACTGGTCTGTAGTGCATGTTCAAACCTAAATACCATAAATAATAACATATTAGATTTTTCACTCCAGCAGTATATAATAATTTTGTAAATTGTAGAGAAATGCTTAAATATTGCATTAACAATTTAACTACACCCATTAGATTTTAGATGACTAAAATGAGTTTTCGTCGACTAAAATGTACTGGAGATTTAGTCAGCTAAATATGACTAAAACTAAAACAATTGCAGAAGACTAAAATGGGACTAAAACTAAAATGCCATTTTTAGTCAAAAGACTAAGACTAAAACCGCTGGCACTGCAACCATCACTTCTGCTCCCTACAGATGTGTGGGTGACAGTCCTGGTTTGGGGTGCCCCTTTACTCCAGATCTGTAATGGGATGCACAGTTTTTTATATATATTTTTAGATGATCATTTTTATCATATTCAATGACATCTGACACTATCAAGGTGGTAATTGTTTTTGGAATAAGAATATTATTTAGTGGATAACTCAGAGGTCAGATCCATGTTTTTATATCCACCCATGGATGGGAGGAGCCCTTTCGGGGCGTCATGTGACCTGACCCAGTTACTATATAGAGACCAGTTATGCATCATCCAGACTTGGCTCTCAGGAAGAGGAGGATCTCCCCTCGAAACGCGTCAGTCTTTTGGAAGGTCAGATATCACCTGGAATCTGAGAGGTCACCTGGAATCTGAGAGGTCAGAGGTCACCTGGAATCTGGGGCTCAGAGATCATCTGGAATCTGGGGATCAGAGGTCACCTGGAATCGGAGAGGTCACCTAGAATCTGGGGCTCAGAGATCATCTGGAATCTGGGGATTAGAGGTCACTTGGAATTGGAGAGGTCAGAGGTCAACTGGAATTTGAGAGGTCTGAGGTCATCTAGAATCTGGGGAGTCAGAGATCATCTGAAATTTGGGGATCAGAGGTCACCTGGAATCGGAGAGGTCAGAAGTCACCTGGAATCTGGGGGATCAGAGGTCATCTGGAATATGGGGGTCAGAGGTCATCTGGAATATGAGGTCAGAGGTCATCCAGAATCTGAGAGATTCCCTGGAATGTGAGAGTTCACCTGGAATCTGGAGATCAGAGGTTATCCAGAATCCGGGAGGTCATATGGAAACTGGGGGGTCAGAGGTCACCTAGAATCTGGGGCTCAGAGATCATCTGGAATCAGAGAGGTCAGAGATCACCTGGAATCAGAGAGGTCAGAGGTAATCTGGAATCTGGGGGTCAGAGGTCATCTGGAATATGAGGTCAGAGGTCATCCAGAATCTGAGAGGTCACCTGGATTGTCAGAGTTCACCTGGCGGTCAGAAATAATCTGGAATCTGAGAGGTCAGAAGTCACCTATAATTTGAGGGTCAGAGGTCATCCATAATCTGAGAGGTCAGAGGTCACCTGAAGTTGCTCCTTGATTCCATGCTCCCCTCTGACTCTTCTCTATCATCAACCGAATGATTCAGACGGGTCCGCTCCGCCTAACCCCAGAAGAGACTGATATGGCACCACAGGTCTCAGCATGTCTCTCACACTCCCCCCCCCCCCCCCCCCATCACCCCAAAACACTCACCTGCACCCCGGGACACCTTCAGATACCGATAAAAACGGTCAGCCAATGAGAGCTCCGGGCTGGAGGCCGCCAGCCAATGAGATCCTCGATTTAAGATCATCCATCCAATGAGGCGCGCCATTGGGGGCGGGACATGGTGCTTCTGCGGGTGAAGCGACGGTCACGTTGCTAGGAGACGGTATCCAGGGACTCAGAGGGCTGTGCGGATCAGGTGATCCGATCCCGGGCCGCTGATTGGCGGAGAGGCGGAGGGGAAGTCGGCGGTCGGTCCCGGGTCAGAATCGAGGGTGCCATGGGGGACACCGACCTGGAATACAGTATCCTCTTCCCGGAGCCCGGCCTGGAAGGTGAGACCCCCCCCCGGTGTGCGTGTGTGACGTCACTCCTCCCCGGTACACCGTCAGTGGGGGAGATCAGATTACAAGGTCTGTGCAGAGCTGAGTACACTGAGAGTGTCCCCGGGGGAGAATTCACCTCACTTCCTGTCCAGGAGACATACCAGGAAGTCAGAGGCGATCCCTCCATAGTGAGAGGAAGTCTCTGAAACTGGTGTCCCCATAGGAGGGTCACTGCTCACTTCCTGTCCAGGAGACACAACAGGAAGTGAAAGGAATCCCTATCAGCAGTTCAGGGAGTCCCTGTGGGAGGAATTCACCTAACTTCCTGTCCGAGAGACACAACAGGAAGTCAGTAGAGATCTATAGTGACGGGGAAGTCACCAGAACAGAAGAATTCCCCTCACTTCCTGTCTTGGTGACACAACAGGAAGTGAGAGGAGATCCCTCCATAGTGAGGAGAAGTCTCTGGAACTGGTGTCCCCAAAGGAGGGTCACTACTCACTTCCTGTCCGGGAGACACAACAGGAAGTCAAAGGAATCCCTATCAGCAGTTCAGGGAATCCCTGTGGGAGGAATTCACCCCACTTCCTGTCTGAGAGACACAACAGGAAGTCAGAAGAGATCCCTCCATAGTGAGGAGAAGTTCCTGGAACTGGTGTCCCAATAGGAGGGTCACTACTCACTTCCTATACGGAAGTCAGAGGAGATCTAGAGTGACAGGGAAGTCACCAGAACAGAAGAATTCCCCTGACTTCCCGTCTTGGTGACACAACAGGAAGTCAGAGTTGATCCCTCCACAGGAAGTCACCAGAACAGGTGTCCCCATGGGAAGAATTCCCCTCACTTCCTGTGTTCTGGTGACAACTCTAACCGTTTGGATTTCTATCACTTTCTGTCTCAGTGACACCGGGACAAATATCGGGGGTTACAGACCGCAATATAAATCTCCCCCCCCCCCCCGACCAAAACACTGCACACAGGGGGCACACAAAGACCTGAACGGGGGTCCCTCTCTGTGATGAAGTCACTTCTGGCAGCGTGGGTTGTGGGTTGCTATGGAAACGCTCCGTCCCGCCTTGTTGTGCTGCCAGAGTGTCCACCATTGGCTGGCTGGTACCTGTAGTTCCTCCTTCTGGGGTGTCTTATGGATTTGATTTGCTGTACGGTCCGTGTTTTATGGTCATGTCTGTATTATGACGGGGGAGGGGAGGGGGTGGAGCTCTGGTTTGGGTCCTTCAGGACCCTTTTACACGATGAGGTCTGTTTATAAAACATTTGTTGGACGAATGTCACAATCGTTCATAGAGAGGGTGCGAATGTTCCCCGTGTTCTCCATCATGTCCTTCCTGGGATCGTCAGCTCCATCTAGTGGCCACAATGGGGTTATCGGGGTGATGGCTGCAGCGAGGCGCCAAACCCCCCCCCCCCAGATGTTTTTTCCCCTTAGGCGGCAATATCCAATAAAAGTGATCCCAGCGGCGGATTTGTCCCGGATTCAAGTTGCGGGAGACGTCGCCCCCCTCCCCCCCGCCGCTTCCCGGAGCCGTCGGTAAACCCGGAACCAATCCGATGCCTGGACAGGAAGTCGAGTGAGAGCAAGATGGCCTCCAGTCTGCTCTATGCCCTTGGAGGACCCGAGCAACCTGTGACATCACTTCCGGTTCTCGGGCTTAAAGCGATTGTAAAGTTTTTTTTTTTTTGTTTTTTTTAAATAACAAAGATATCAGACTTCCCTCCTCTGTACAAGAGTTTTCCACAGAGCAGCCCCCGATCCTCCTTTTCTGGGGTGCCCCGGTGGTGCTCCTGGCTCCTCCTCTTCAGCAGGTGTCGGGGGGGGGGAGAGAGCCGCTTTCCATGGGGGCACCCACGCGGGCGCACTCCATTGACACGGACAGCAGGACTCGGCCCTGCCCCCCAGCTTCCGTGTCACTGGATTTGATTGACAGCCAATGGCTCCAGCTGCTATCAATCTATCCAATGAGTACCCGAGAAAGGGGCTGGAGCTGCTGGGCTCGTTCCTATTACTGGAACGATCGGGTTCAGGTAAGAAAAAGGGGGGCTGAGGGGGCGGCTGCATCACAGAAGGTTTTTCACCTTGATGCATAGAATGTAGGGTGCCACCGATACCACTTTTTTAAGACCGAGTACCAATACTTTTTTTTCAAGTACTCACCGATTACCGATATTTCTTTTTTTTATGTCATGTGACGGTGGCACTGATGAGGCGTGGACTGTGTCAGTAGTTTTTTTATTTTATTTTATTTTTTGTTTATTTTTTACAATTTATTTATTTTTTTATTATTTTTTACAACTTTATATTGTTTTATTCATTTTACAATGCTTTCTTTTGGGGGGGAGGGGGAGTGGACAGGGTCAATGTTTGTTTTTATTTTTTTTTACAACTTAACTGTGAAATATTTATTAACTTTTTTATTTTTATTTTTTTTATTATATATATATATATATATATATATATATATATATATATATATATATATATATATATATATATATATATATATATATATATATATATATAAAAAATCAGCCCTGTTGGGGGGGGGGGGGAGCTTTGATAATATGTCAGGGGAGTAAACAGACCCCTGACATCTCCCTTTTGAGACAGGGAGAGGGACTGAGGACACGGATTCCCCAGTCCCTTTCTCTGCAGCCTCAGCTGCACTAAAGATGAATGGAGAGGAGACAGAGGCTCCACTCCATTCATAAAGTGAAGCAACATAAATACAGTTTACAATGCTCAGTTATGATTGGACAGTCAGTGATCACTGAGCATTCGGAAAAGGAAGGAGCCGGTAAATGACATATTTACCGGCTCCTCCCTCCGCTCTCCATCCTAAAAGATCTGGGAAATGGGGAGACCGGAGGAGAACACGGAGAGCTGGGGAGGATGCAGGGGGATCGGAGGAGGACATGGAGAGCCGGGGAGGACGCAGGGGGACCGGAGGAGGACAGTGAGAGCCGGGGAGGACGCAGGGGGATCGGAGGAGGACACGGAGGGCCGGGGAGGATGCAGGGGGACCGGAGGAGGACACGGAGAGCCGGGGAGGATGCAGGGGGACCGGAGGAGAACACAGAGAGCCAGAGAGGACGCAGGGGGATCGCAGGAGGACACAGAGAGCCGGGAAGGATGCAGGGGGATCGGAGGAGGACATGGAGAGCCGGGAAGGATGCAGGGGGATCGGAGGAGGACACGGAGGGCCGGGGAGGATGCAGGGGGACCGGAGGAGGACACGGAGAGCCGGGGAGGATGCAGGGGGACCGGAGGAGGACACGGAGAGCCGGGGAGGAAGCAGGGGGACCGGAGGAGGACACGGAGAGCCGGGGAGGACGCAGGGGGACCGGAGGAGGACACGGAGAGCCGGGGAGGACACAGGGGGATCGGAGGAGGACATGGAGGGCCGGGGAGGATGCAGGGGGACCGGAGGAGGACATGGAGGGCCGGGGAGGATGCAGGGGGACCGGAGGAGGACACGGAGAGCCGGGGAGGATGCAGGGGGACCGGAGGAGAACACGGAGGGCCGGCGAGGATGCAGGGGGACCGGAGGAGAACACGGAGAGCCGGGGAGAATGCAGGGGGACCGGAGGAGGACACGGAGAGCCGGGGAGGATGCAGGGGGACCGGAGGACACGGAGAGCCGGGGAGGATGCAGGGGGATCGGAGGAGGACAGGGAGAGCCGGAGAGGATGCAGGGGGATCGGAGGAGGACATGGAGAGCCGGGGAGGATGCAGGGGGACCGGAGGAGGACACGGAGAGCCGGGGAGGACGCAGGGGGACCTGAGGAGGACACAGAAAGCCGGGGAGAATGCAGGGGGAGCGGAGGAGGACATGGAGAGCCGGGAAGGATGCAGGGGGACCGGAGGAGGACATGGAGAGCCAGGGAGGATGCAGGGGGATCGGAGGAGGACATGGAGAGCCGGGGAGGACGCAGGGGGACCGGAGGAGGACATGGAGAGCCAGGGAGGATGCAGGGGGATCGGAGGAGGACATAGAGAGCCGGGGAGGATGCAGGGGGATCGGAGGAGGACACAGAGAGCCGGGGAGGATGCAGGGGGATCGGAGGAGGACACAGAGAGCCAGGGAGGATGCAGGGGGACTGGAGGAGGACACGGAGAGCCGGCGAGGATGCAGGGGGACCGGGGGAGAATGCAGGGGGACCGGAGGAGGACACGGAGAGCCGGGGAGGATGCAGGGGGATCGGAGGAGGACACAGAGAGCCGGGGAGGATGCAGGGGGATCGGAGGAGGACACAGAGAGCCGGGGAGGACGCAGGGGGACTGGAGGAGGACACGAAGAGCCGGGGAGGACGCAGGGGCACTGAAGTAGGACAGGGAGAGCCAGGCAGGATGCAGGGGGACTGGAGGAGGACATGGAGAGCCGGGGAGGATGCAGGGGGATCGGAGGAGGACATGGAGAGCCGGGGAGGATGCAGGGGGCTCTCGGAGGAGGAGCACAGAGGGGACATGTAGGACGAAACGGATCGGGACCAAAGAAGGACATGAGGAGCACAGACTGGGACAGCCGGGGGTGATCGGTGCAGTGGTTGGGGTGGGGGGGGGTTACAATCTCCCCGACAGCCGCAGGAGGAGGAGGAGAAGTGGCTGCCAGAAAAGCTATACTGAGGCTGCCCAAGTATCGGGTGAAGCATCGAAGCATTTGCATGAGTACAAGTACACTTGCAAATGCTCGGTATCAGCACCGATACTGCTACTAGTATCGGTATTGGTGCAACCCTAATAGAATCCATTAAAAGAGAAGTATGGGATTTTTTTTTTCAGTTTCATACTTACCTAGGCGGATGCTGCATCTGTCCCCTGGCGCCTCTACACTGAGAATCGAGCGATCGAACATCTCCCATGGCTCGGTTCTCACAGCTCCCTGAACGGAGAGCTGTAGACTGCTTCTTCGTCGCTCATTGGAGCGCTGAGCTGTGGAGGGGGCGGGGAGCGGCCGTCTCAGGCTCTCAGCGGCTCGCACCTGGAGGATCCAGACTCCCATTGTCGGGATGACGCGGTGCCTGGGCTGATATCCGTGACGTCAGCGGAGAGCGGATTTCAGCCCGTTCTTTGTTGAAAACGAGTCACAGGAGTGCAAAACGAATTGCACTTCTGTGATCCATAGAAGTACAGCAAAACCAGCTTTGGCTGGACTTCTCTTTTTAAAGGGTAAGTTTACCTTTAGCCCGGGTTCACACCTATGCGAATTAGATGTGCGTTTCCGCACATCTAATTCGCTTAGCAGGAGAATGTGACTGGCTCCCTATGGAGCCGGTTCACATATCCCTGGGGCGGCTGCGGAGCGCACTGCACAAAAACGCTGAGCGTCTTTGGCTCCGTTTCAGGGCCGAATTCAGGCATGGAATCGGCCCTGATTTGTCCCTGAAACGGGGAACAGGGACGCACAGCGCTCCTGTGCGATCGGCAGCCCGATATAGTGTGATCCCGGGCTTATAGAAAAATCTGTATGGTGAGCTGACCGGGAGCACGGCCGTCTCCCGCTATGAGCCCCGGTATAGCCGCGCCACCGATCCGGGGCTTAGAAATCCCCTGCAGCTTAATCTCCAAAACGTATCCCGTCAGGAGGTACGTTTAGGAGCTTTCTAATTGGTGACTAGGAAGTGTTTGTTAACCCCAAAATAAAAAAAGATCCTGCTTCTTTAAAGCATGTTATATGACACAGTGCTTTTCCTGTATCATTTGGCCCCCTGTAACACCTAAAAAAACTGTCTGATCCTGCCAGTTTCTACCCTCCCCTCTGAAAACTGACCACCATGTATCATGGCTGCTGAGCCTGACACCGTGGTCAGTTTATGTGTCTCTGTCATCTGCAGCTCTCCTCTCTGCTCCTGTGTCCTCCTCCCCCCCCTCTCTATCTATCTGCTGGTGACAGTGCTGCCCCTCCCCCCTCCTGCTGCTCTCATAACACTAACCTGTACACACCATCAGCACTGCCTCCCATTGCAGTGTCCCCCTCTGTGAATGATTTATAAATATAAATGCTGTAAATACCTCATTTAAGAGCTGAGATTGAGATCCCATGACCAGCCAGCTCTCTCCTCCTCTCCTCCTCCCCTCCAAACTGACATCAGCAGAGGAATCTCAACCCCGCCCCCTGCATCTCTCAGAGGAGGAAAGGAGAAAGCTGGCCAGTCATGTGATCGCAATCTGGCTGTGAAATGAGGTATTTGCAGCATTTATTTCTATAAATCACACACAGAGGGGGACACTACAATAGGGAGTAGTGCTGACGGTGCATACAGGTTAGAGTGGCTTAACAACCACTTTAATTCATTACAGAAAATATGGGAAACATTTGTGTATGAATGGATGCTGGTGAAATAGACCCCTAAATGTGGGGACCGGTGTACTTCTACACATAACACAGATTACCGCTATGTGACCCGTTGATGTGCTGGTTCAGTGCTGAGATTTTTCGGCAGAGCATCTCACCACACCGCTTGTCCCCGCACTGTAGCGCCACCATAGTGCAGAAACTTTAATGAGAAAATGGGGCTTTTCATTTCTTTTTATCTACAGCCCCCTTCCTGTGTCTCTGCAGGTTCTCGGTGGGACCACCAGAGGGAGCCGGTGGTGATTCTTCTCGGCTGGGCAGGCTGCAAGGAACAGCACCTGGCTAAATACAGCTCCTTCTACCATAAGCAGGTGAGTGCCTACCGGACCAGCCACGGCGGGGGGTAGAAGAGGCAGCTGCTTTGATCTCACTTGGCAAAAGTGCAAGACCTGTAATATACACTGTTGAAGTAACTCATAAGGGAATGGAAGGGCGAGCGGGCGGGGGTTGGGCTTTGAATGCTAATAAACCTTGTCCTGGCACTGCCAGTCAGACAACCTATGAACAAAGCCCACCAGGGAGGGCACACACAATGCATTGTGGGAAGGGGAGGAGCATGCACGTTTATTCTATACACAGAATCTCAGGATTTTAAATTTCAGCCCCAGAAGATTTGGCTGCTGAATGACCGGGCCATTTTTTGCGATTCGGCACTGCGTCGCTTTAACTGACAATTGCGCCGTCGTGCGACGCTGCACCCAAACAAAATTGACGTCCTTTTTTTCCCCCCCCACAAATAGAGCTTTCTTTTGGTGGTATTTGATCATCTCTGTGGTTTTTATTTTTTGCGCTATAAACAAAAAAAAAAAAGAGCGCCAATTTTGAAAAAAAAAAAACACAATATTTTGTACTTTTTGCTATAATAATTATCCCCCTTTTAAAAAAAAAAAAAAAAAAAAAAAAGCAAATTTTTTTTCTCATTTTAGGCCGACATGTATTCTTCTACATATTTTTGGTTAAAAAAAAATCGCAATAAGCGTGTATTGACTGGTTTGCGCAAAAGTTATAGCGTCTACAAAATAGGGGATAGATTTAAAGAATTTTTATTATTAATAATATATATATATATATATATATTTTTTACTAGCATTGGTGGCGAGCTGCTATTTTTATTGTGACTGCGACATTATGGCGGACACATCGGACAATTTTGACACATTTTTGGGACCATTGTCATTTATGCAGCGATCAGTGCTATAAAAATGCACCGATTACTGTAAAAATGTCACTGGCAGGGAAGGGGTTAACACTAGGGGGCGATCAAGGGGTTTACTGTGTTCCCTGGGAGGTGATTCTAACTGAAGAGGAGGGGACTGACTAGAGGAAGTGACGGATCGTGGTTCCTAGCTAATAGGAACACACGATCTGTCACCCCTCTCAGAACAAAACAAGATTTGTGTGTCGATGTATAGCTACGACGGTTCGCAGGATCGTGCCGACCTTCCGCCGTAAAATGACGGCGGCTGGTCGGCAAGCTGTTAATAGAATGGAGGGAGGAGTGATAAAGATACACTATGGTAGGGTCCCTGCTGGGCATCTGGGAGGGGATACCCTGCTCTGTGGGGCTCTACAATACATGTACTTTAAAGTTACACTGACTCCATTACTCAGCTTGCTGCACTTCACATATATATCTAATGACAGGTCCACTTTACTTTTTCCTTGGTGAACACAGGCCATATACACCAGCCCACCCTCCCCCAGCCAGGCAGACATTGCAGCCTGTAGATGGTGCTGTTGTGAATGGGGTGTGTATACACTGTCTGTTCACAGATGGCGCTGTTATGAATGGGGTGTGTATACACTGTCTGTCCACAGATGGCGCTGTTATGAATGGGGTGTGTATACACTGTCTGTCCACAGATGGCGCTGTTATGAATGGGGTGTGTATACACTGTCAGCCTGTAGATGGCGCTTGTTATGAATGGGGTGTGTATACACTGTCTGTCCACAGATGGCGCCGTTATAAATGGGGTGTGTATACACTGTCCGTGCACAGATGGCGCTGGTATAAATGGGGTGTGTATACACTGTCTGTCCACAGATGGCGCTGTTATGCATTGAGTGTGTATACATGGTCAGCCTGTAGATGGCGCTGTTATGAATGGAGTGTGTATACATGGTCAGCTTGTAGATGGCGCTGTTATGAATGGGGTGTGTATACACTGTCTGCCCACAGATGGCACTGTTATGAATGGGGTGTGTATACACGGTCAGCCTGTAGATGGCGCTGTTATGAATGGAGTGTGTATACACTGTCTGTCCACAGATGGCACTGTTATGAATGGGGTGTGTATACATTGTCAGCCTGTAGATGGCACTGTTATGAATGGAGTGTGTATACACTGTCTGTCCACAGATGGCGCTGTTGTGACTCCGCCTTTTCTCTTTGCAGGGCTGCATTGTCATCAGTCACACGGCGGCATGGAGGACGGTCTTCTTCTCGGAGTCGTTCGGCTTGCGCCACCTGCAGGAGGAAGCGAAGAAGCTCCTCAGCCTCCTCTATGATTACGAGGTGGAGGTGAACCCCATCTTGTTTCACGTCTTCAGCAATGGCGGCTTCATGCTGTACCGCTACGTCACCGAGCTGCTGCACTCCGACCCCCGGATGATGGAGCTCCGCGTGGTGGGAACGACCTTCGACAGCGCCCCAGGAAACCGCAACATCTACGGCTCAATGCAGGCGCTCAACACCATCCTCCGACCCGGCATCGGCTGGCCCCTGCGGTACCTGCTCCTGGCGGCCTTCGCCGTCACCATCTTCATCCTCCGCATCGTCCTTTACCCGATGACGCGCTTCCTGCACGAGAATCACTACGACGCCATGAAGAGAGACCCCTCCCTCTGGCCGCAGCTCTACCTCTACTCCCACGCCGACCGCATCATTTCCTACCGAGACGTGGAGGGCGCTGTGAGCGCGCGCCGCCAGCGCCATCTGCCCACCGAGAGCGTGGACTTCCAGAAGTCCGAACACGTCAGCCATTTCCGCCGCTACCCGGAGAAGTATTCCAGCGCCTGCGTCAACTTCCTGAGGGACTGCGTCAACCGCGCGGCCAAGTCCGCCTTCATGAGTGAGCACCCCTCGTTTTAGGAATTGGGCTCCCCTCATTGGCTGGAGGAAGAGCCTGTGGAAGCACACAGCACTTCCTGTCTCCGCCTCCTCTGTTCTATGGACTAGACTGGTTCCTTTTATCAGTTCACCTCGGTTCCTTCATTTAATTCCGCTCCATGTTTTCCAGTTTATTTCTATGCCAAAGAACTCCGCCCCCCCCTCCCCCTCCCACATTATGATGAAATATAAAAAGTAACTTTATCGACCAATAACCAGAATAGCACATAAAAGTCCTAGTGATGTCATCTGCTGGTCTTTGGTGGGAGGGGCCAGCAGACTCCTGTAAACATCACAGCACCTTGGCCTCAAGTGTTATTTGAAAGAACAAATCCCCGACATCCCTTTAGACAGGCATCCTTCCCCTTCTGCTGGTGGCTGGGTGCTGCAGACTTTAGCTGTGCAATCTGAGGATCAATTGCTTGATTACACTGCAACAGAATGATCAGCGGATTTCATGGCTAAAGCCTGTAGTAGCCAGCAGAGGGAGCATGCACATGTAAAGGGATGCCAGGGATGTGTCCTTTTCATATAATGCTCAAAAAATTAAATGAATGTTGGCGGGGAAAGCCAGTAGCAGGCTGAATTGTCGGTAATCATCGAATCTGGTGTCTGCCATCTTGTATATATAGGGGGCGCTATATACAATATATGTTATACACGGCGGGGGACACAAGATTGGACCATTGCCGAGAGCCTGCGGGGAGATCTCCTTTCCTGCTGCCCCCCCCCCCCCCTTGTATGCTGACCTCCTATGTAACATATACCCACGAGGCGGGAACAGACGAGTGTCATCGATCTCTGACTCGTCACCCGTGTATGGAGGCGGAGTCCCAGGATCGGGGGACTGCGAGGTTTATTATCTTCTGCGATCATTCATATTATATCTCATTTTATGTACCGGGGGACTTTTTGGGGTCTATTTTTATAAATTTGGCATGAGGACATCTTCAGCATTCACAAATGATCGCTGTATTCTCCAATGACCGTCAGCTCCATCTAGTGGCCGGAAAGCTGTATAGCAATATAAAAAAAACACATTATGGCCACTAGATGGCGCTGACGATGATTATCATATTGCAGGGAATACAGCAATTAACACACATCAATGACCTGCAGGGTGAATGTTTTATACGTGGACCCCAAAATATCCCCCGGGGGCCCCGACACATACACTGAGAGATAAGACGCAGTGAATGTTTTATACATAGACCCTCCCCCTCCCCCTCCCCATGTTATTTTGGATTTGATAAGATTATTCATTACAGATTTGGGTTTGCTTGATGATACGAAGTGCCTTATTGTACCTTCACCCCGCGGGGGAGGAGCTTACCAAATATCAGCTAAAGATTCCTCCCCCGACCTGCAGATAAATATGCGAAATGTGAGCTGGAGGTCCCAAATCCCCTCCAATGTCTCCTTTTATTGAACTATCCCGACATTGCTGAATAAAACCCATTGTTTCTATAGGTCAGATTCTGGGGGCCAATTGTCACCCCCTCCCCACAGCAAATAAAAAAACACCCCCACCAGGTTTCCAGGGAGGGAATTGTGTGTGGGGAGCGTGTTCTTTTCTAAGGGGTGAGGTGCAGCTCTGCATGTAGGGTGCAGGAGTCACCCTCCCTGTCAGACACACACAGGATGCAGCAGAAGGAGTGAGACTGCAGGGTAGCTGGAGGGGGTCTGCAGCGCAAGAAGCTCATTGATTATAATTTATGATCTGTAATAGAAACTCATAACAAATAGGTGTGTTCTGGGTTAATACCTGTGTATTGTCTGCATGGAGTGTGTATTGGGTGCATGGGGCGTGTATTGTTTGCATGGAGCGTGTATTGGGTGCATGAGGTGTGTATTGGGTACATGGGGTGTGTATTGTGTACATGGAGTGTGTATTGGGTGCATGGAGCGTGTCATTGTTTAACGCCTGCTGTAGCTTTCCCATTCATTTCAATGTAGAGCTGTGTACACAGCGCCACCTATTGGCTGTAGTTGGCGAAGTCAGTGACTTATAGGCTCCCTGGGTTGGCGGTAGCCAAATTAGACAGTGATATACGAGCGCCATCTATTGGTTGTATGTGCACAGGTCAGCATTTACCTGGCGTGTCTTTAGTGTCACGTAAGCGCCATCTATTGGTTGTAAGTCTCTATTGAAGCTTCTTGCCATTTTCTCAGTGCTACACGGGCGCCATCTATTGGTTAAAAATTAGTATTGAAGGTCCCTGCAGTATTTCTAGGGCTACACAAGCGCCCTCTATCGCTTGCAAATTGATATTACAGGTCCCTGCCGTATTTCCAGTATTACAGATCGCTTTCTATCGGTTGTAAGTTGGTAATACAAGGCCTTACAGTATTTCTAGTACTACACGAGCGCCCTCTATTGGTTGTAAGTCGGTATTTCAGGTCCCTGCAGTATTTCTAGTTTCACTGAGCGCCCTCTATTGGTTGTAAAATAGTATTACAGATCCCTGCAGCATTTCCAGTACTACACGAGCGCCCTCTATTGGTTGTAAGTTGGTAATACAGGTCCCTGCAGCATTTCCAGTTTCACTGAGCGCCCTCTATTGGTTGTAAGTTGGTATTACAGATCCCTGCAGCATTTCCAGCACTACACGAGCGCCCTCTATTGGTTGTAAGTTGGTAATACAGGTCCCTGCAGCATTTCCAGTTTCACTGAGCGCCCTCTATTGGTTGTAAGTTGGTATTACAGATCCCTGCAGCATTTCCAGCACTATACGAGCGCCCTCTATTGGTTGTAAGTTTGTATTACAGATCCCTGTAGTATTTCCAGCACTATACGAGCGCCCTCCATTGGTTGTAAGTTGGTAATACAGGTCCCTGCAACATTTCTAGTTACACTGAGCGCACTCTATTGGTTGTAAATCGGTATCACAGATCCCTTGCTGTATTTCCAGTACTACACGAGCGCCCTCTATTGGTTGTAAGTTTGTATTACAGATCCCTGTAGTATTTCCAGCACTATACGAGCGCCCTCTATTGGTTGTAAGTTGATAATACAGGTCCCTGCAACATTTCTAGTTACACTGAACGCCCTCTATTGGTTGTAAATCGGTATCACAGGTCCCTTGCCGTATTTCCAGTACTACACGAGCGCCCTCTATTGGTTGCTCAGTCTATTTTCTTCTCTGATGGTTTCCTATGTGTAATAAAACCTCTCCAATCTACATGTAGCTGATTAATAAAATCTAGAATTGTATCCAGTAGGATGGTTGTATACACCGCTGTTTGTTCTGTTCTATAAATATATATATTTTTTTCCCTCTAGAACAAACAAAGGTGGAATTCGGAGCCATGTTCTGATTTTGAAGCCTGGGGGCCTCATTCTAAGGACAGCCATTGGCTGTAGCCGGGTGCGGTGTCAGGTTTTATTCTGATTGGACCCTGTCCAGCTTCTTCAGGTTCTCTTGCTGACAGTCCACTTATACTCACCGGTCCATTCCTCTGTCAGTGTTGGGAGTCAAACCCTATTAGATGGTTATTCCTAATCACGTGACAACGTTCGGAGCTGGTGATTGGCCGCTCAGGCCCTGAGTACGGTATCCTGGGAAAGGGATATTCCCTCCCTCTGTGTTGGGTATCTGTGAGGCCTTTGTCAAAGGGGGCGGGGCAGTGTGGGTATAAGCTGATTGGAGGGATCCTGAATAGTCAGTGACAGGGTCTCTATACAGGAGATGTCAGAGGGGGGCGCTGTACATCCATCTTGGATCGGGAGGTTTGCACTGTTCAATGTGAGATGTTTTATTTTAATAAAAACTGTTTGTGAGTGAAACTTTGTATTTGTTTTTTGTTCTGTAATGACTGTTTGTGGATGAAGGGGGGGGAGGGGTTAGAGCCCCTGCCAGGTCTGTGTCCCCCACGGTGGTGGAAATTCCCGCACTCTTTGTCCTGGTGTCACAGGAGACAGGAAGTGACTGCCTACGAGGAGGTTTGCCTCACTTTAGGGGACACAGGAAATGAAACTTCCCCAGAGGGGACACCGTGGGAAAACCCGCCAGGGGCCTCTCACCATTTCATTCTTTATGGATTTACATAGAACTTCAACCGATTGTAAAACGACAGAAACTGATGTAGGAAAATGCTAAAGAATTCTGTCCGGAGTCCGGGGGGCTCCTTCCGGGGGCTGTGGGCAGAAGCCGGTATAATCTTGATTTAGACCCCCAGCCTGGGAAGGGGGAGAGGGGGGGGGTCTGGCATCAATTTATTTTTTAAACATTTCCCAATTCCTAGATGTGACGGCTGCCTTCCTTTCCTGCTGATCCTGCCAGCAAGTCAGTTGTTTTTCACAGCACAAGCTCTCCAGCAGAATGTATCAGTTACAGGGATGAGACAAACCATTTACCACTGACAGGGGTGCTTATAATGATCAGCTTTGATTTTATTTATGTAAAACCTTTCTCCCAAATTGAACATAATTATTACTGTAATTGATTATAAAGTGAGAGCTACTTCTGTTTAAAAAAAAAACTAAAGTGCAAGCTGGAGTTTAGCTTCAGTGTGTTAGTGTATTTAAATCTGCTAGTCCATTTAACACTCCCCATCCCCCCAGACTGAGAAAGCTGCTGTCCAAAGGTGCCCCCTGTGCTCCTTCATCCAGAGTGGGGGGCGCTCTGATACAGGCAGTGTGTTACTGGTCAGATCACCAGGTGAAAACTGAGGGGATAAAGGACTTAAAAAAAAGAAAACAAATGCAGTCGCCACATCTAATGATCGGTAATATTTGATATTTCTGGTTTATTACCACTTAATATAAATATTTTTTTTAATCTTTGTGTTGGATGAAGTGAAGAAGTGTTGGAACGCGTATCAGATTTTCTTGCTTTCTGTGAAACTGTTGAAGAGAATTCTCCTCCCTTTCTGTGTGGTCACCTAGACAGGAAGTGAGAATTCTGTGTGGTCACCTAGACAGGAAGTGAGGAGAATTCTGTGTGGTCACCGAGACAGGAAGTGAGAATTCTGTGTGGTCACCTAGACAGGAAGTGAGAATTCTTTCCAATTTGGACACAGAAGAGAATACGAATGTAGGACGGGTTCTGATCTGTTTCCATTCTTCAAAAACCATATTTTCTGGAGTTTGGCTTTGGAGTAAATGTGTTGCTCTCCGGCATGATGTGGAGATGATTCCCGTATTATCGGCTATCCTCTGGTCATCCTCTGGGGTGGCACCACAATTTTCTTCTTTTTTTATAAAGAGCTCCGCAGTGTGACGCTTTATGGAATCCCACAGGAGCAAAAAAAAGTGACTCAAGATAAACCTCAGAGAAGAGTCCCCGATCCCTGGGCCCCACCCCTGGACGGACACACACCGGGGGCGGGGGGGGCAAGGCTCCTGACAGTGATAAGGCACACCATGGTCTACCTATTGTGTAGCCAAGTGGACCAAACTCCATAGGGACCTACCAAAACCAGTGCCATGGAAAAAAATGAGTCTTTCCAAACCCCTGAAATCTACCATGTCCATACCCCTGAGGTCCATACCCCTAAGATCCATACCATTTCCATACCCCTAGGGGTACCATATACCTAAAGTCCATACCCTTAAGGAGTCCAAATCCCTGAGGTTCATTTCATGTCCATACTCCTAAGGGGTCCATATCCCTAAGGTCTATACCATGTCCATATTCCTGAGGTCCATACCATGTCCATACCCCTAAGAGGTCCAAACACCTAAGGGGTCCATATCCCAAAGGTCCATACTATGTCTATACCCCTAAGGGGTCCATATCCCTAAGGTCCATCCCATGTCCAAACCTTGAATTGGTCCATATCCCTAAGGTCTATACCATGTCCATATCCCTGAAGTCCATACCATGTCCATACCCCTAAGGGGTCCATATCCTTGAGGTCCATACCATGTCCAAAGCCCTAAGGGGTCAATATCCCTGAGGTCCATACCATGTCCAAACCTCTAAGCCTTAGGGGTTTGGACATGGTATGGACCTCAGGGATATGAACCCCTTAGGGGTATAGACATGGTGTAGATCTCAGGGATATGAACCCCTTAGGGGTTTAGACATGGTATGGACCTCAGGGGTATGTGGTGGTATGGACCTTAGGGATATGGACCCCTTAGACTCTAAGGGGTCCATATCCTTGAGGTCCATACCATGTCCAAACCCCTAAGGGGTCCATATCCCTATGGTCCATACCATGTCCCAACCTCTAAGCCTTAGGGGTTTGGACATGGTATGGACCTCAGGGGTATGTGGTGGTATGGACCTTAGGGATATGGACCCCTTAGGGGTATGGACATAGTATGGACCTTAGGGATATGAACCCCTTAGGGGTATAGACATGGTGTAGATCTCAGGGATATGAACCCCTTAGGGGTTTAGACATGGTATGGACCTCAGGGGTATGTGGTGGTATGGACCTTAGGGATATGGACCCCTTCGACTCTAAGGGGTCCATATCCCTGAGGTCCATACCATGTCCAAACCCCTAAGGGGTCCATATCCCTATGGTCCATACCATGTCCCAACCTCTAAGCCTTAGGGGTTTGGACATGGTATGGACCTCAGGGATATGAACCCCTTAGGGGTATAAACATGGTGTAGATCTCAGGGATATGAACCCCTTAGGGGTTTAGACATGGTATGGACCTTAGGGATATGGACCCCTTAGACTCTAAGGGGTCCATATCCCTAAGGTCCATACCACCACATACCCCCGAGGTCCATACCATGTCTAAACCCCTAAGGGGTTCATATCCCTGAGATCTACACCATGTCTATACCCCTAAGGGGTTCATATCCCTAAGGTCCATACCATGTCCATACCCCTAAGGGGTCCATATCCCTAAGGTCGATACCATGTCCATACCCCTAAGGGGTCCATATCCCTAAGGTCCATACCACAACATACCCCTGAGGTCCATACCATGTCTAAACCCCTAAGGGGTTCATATCCCTGAGATCTACACCATGTCTATACCCCTAAGGGGTTCATATCCCTAAGGTCCATACCATGTCCATACCCCTAAGGGGTCCATATCCCTAAGGTCCATACCACCACATACCCCTGAGGTCCATACCATGTCCAAACCCCAAAGGGGTTCATATCCCTGAGATCCATGCATTGTCCAAACCCCTAAGGGGTCCATATCCCTGAGGTCCATACCATGTCCATACCCCTAAGGGGTCCATATCCCTGAGGTCCATACCCCTAAGGGGTCCATATCCCTGAGATCCATACCATGTCCAAACCCTTAAGGGGTTCGTATCCATGAGATCCATACATTGTCCAAACCCCTAAAGGGTCCATATCCATAAGATCCATACCAAGGCCAATTGTCCATACCCCTGAGAGGTCCATACCATGTCCAACCCCCTAAGGGGTCTATATTCCTAAGGTCCATGTCATGTTCATACTTCTAAGGGGTCCATATCATCTTAGGGTCCATACCCCTAGGGGTTCCCTATCCCAAGGTCTATAACATGTCCATACCCCTAAGGAGTCCAAATCATGTCCATAGCCCTAAGGGGTCCTTATCACTAAGGTCCATACCATCTACATACCCCTAAGGGATACATACCCCTAAGGTCCATACCATGTCAATACCCCTAAGGGATACATACCCCTTGGCTCCAGACTCTATAATCCTAGTGCCTTCATCCTGATTGGATGGTTTAAAGCTGAGCTCTGGGCACAAAAACATTCATTTAAATACATTCCTCAATAAATTCATATTCTGTGCACTAATTGCCAATGCAAACCCAGATATTACCTTGTAAATGTCTGAGTGACATTGTGAGAAACTCACAGTGTGCGGTGAAATCAGAGGAAGCCGTTTCAGTCCAGGACAGGAGCCGGTACACCTGTGCAAGACTGGAGGGGAGGAGCCGGCACACCTGTGCAAGACTGGAGGGGAGGAGCCGGTACACCTGTGCAAGACTGGAGGGGAGGAGCCGGTACACCTGTGCAAGACTGGAGGGGAGGAGCCGGTACACCTGTGCAAGACTGAAGGGGAGGAGCCGGTACACCTGTGCAAGACTGGAGGGGAGGAGCCGGTACACCTGTGCAAGACTGGAGGGGAGGAGCCGGTACACCTGTGCAAGACTGAAGCGGAGGAGCCAGTACACCTGTACAAGACTGAAGGGGTGGAGCCAGTACACCTGTGCAAGACTGAAGGGGAGGAGCCGGTACACCTGTGCAAGACTGAAGGGGAGGAGCCGGTACACCTGTGCAAGACTGAAGGGGAGGAGCCGGTACACCTGTGCAAGACTGAAGGGGAGGAGCCGGTACACCTGTGCAAGACTGAAGGGGAGGAGCCGGTAAACCTGTACAAAACTGAAGGGGAGGAGTCGTATACCTGTACAAGACTGAAGGGGGGGAGCCAGTATACCTGTACAAGACTGAAGGGGGGGAGCCAGTATACCTGTACAAGACTGAAGGGGAGGAGCCGGTATACCTGTGCAAGACTGAAGGGGAGGAGCCGGTAAACCTGTACAAGACTGAAGGGGAGGAGTCGTATACCTGTACAAGACTGAAGGGGGGGGAGCCAGTATACCTGTACAAGACTGAAGGGGAGGAGCCGGTACACCTGTACAAGACTGAAAGGGAGGAGCCGGTACACCTGTGCAAGACTGAAGGGGAGGAGCTGGTACACCTGTGCAAGACTGAAGGGGAGGAGCCGGTACAACTGTGCAAGACTGAAGGGTAGGAGCCGGACCACCTGTGCAAGACTGAAGGGGGGGTTGGAGGGAGGATACCACAGCGCAGGCTCATCCCAGCACTGAGGGGCGTATTCATAGCGGGACACAGAAAGTCCTCTATATGAATTGAAGGATAATTATGGAGGAATTTATCTTCTCGCCATCTGCAGCCGGCGAATGTTCAATATCAGATCGCAGTCTGAGGCTGTACAATTTGCTGTAATTTTTCCAAACTGAACACCGGGAGAGCAAATATAAGAGGACGACCAACAGGAAATGATCGATGTACCGATCCCACAAAGTGCCTGAGGGGATAAAGGACTTAAAAAAAAGAAAACAAATGCAGTCGCCACATCTAATGATCGGTAATATTTGATATTTCTGGTTTATTACCACTTAATATAAATATTTTTTTTAATCTTTGTGTTGGATGAAGTGAAGAAGTGTTGGAACGCGTATCAGATTTTCTTGCTTTCTGTGAAACTGTTGGAGAGAATTCTCCTCCCCTTTCTGTGTGGTCACCTAGACAGGAAGTGAGAATTCTGTGTGGTCACCTAGACAGGAAGTGAGGAGAATTCTGTGTGGTCACCGAGACAGGAAGTGAGAATTCTGTGTGGTCACCTAGACAGGAAGTGAAGAGAATTCTGTGTGGTCACCTAGACAGGAAGTGAGAATTCTTTCCAATTTGGACACAGATCAGAACCCGTCCTAGATTCGTATTCTCTTCTGTTTCCATTCTTCAAAAACCATATTTTCTGGAGTTTGGCTTTGGAGTAAATGTGTTGCTCTCCGGCATGATGTGGAGATGATTCCCGTATTATCGGCTATCCTCTGGTCATCCTCTGGGGTGGCACCACAATTTTCTTCTTTTTTTATAAAGAGCTCCGCAGTGTGACGCTTTATGGAATCCCACAGGAGCAAAAAAAAGTGACTCAAGATAAACCTCAGAGAAGAGTCCCCGATCCCTGGGCCCCACCCCTGGACGGACACACACCGGGGGCGGGGGGGGCAAGGCTCCTGACAGTGATAAGGCACACCATGGTCTACCTATTGTGTAGCCAAGTGGACCAAACTCCATAGGGACCTACCAAAACCAGTGCCATGGAAAAAAATGAGTCTTTCCAAACCCCTGAAATCTACCATGTCCATACCCCTGAGGTCCATACCCCTAAGATCCATACCATTTCCATACCCCTAGGGGTACCATATACCTAAAGTCCATACCCTTAAGGAGTCCAAATCCCTGAGGTTCATTTCATGTCCATACTCCTAAGGGGTCCATGTCCCTAAGGTCTATACCATGTCCATATTCCTGAGGTCCATACCATGTCCATACCCCTAAGAGGTCCATATCCCTAAGGTCCATCCCATGTCCAAACCTTGAATTGGTCCATATCCCTAAGGTCTATACCATGTCCATATCCCTGAAGTCCATACCATGTCCATAGCCCTAAGGGGTCCATATCCTTGAGGTCCATACCATGTCCAAAGCCCTAAGGGGTCAATATCCCTGAGGTCCATACCATGTCCAAACCCCTAAGGGGTCCATATCCCTAAGGTCCATACCATGTCCAAACCTCTAAGCCTTAGGGGTTTGGACATGGTATGGACCTCAGGGATATGAACCCCTTAGGGGTATAGACATGGTGTAGATCTCAGGGATATGAACCCCTTAGGGGTTTAGACATGGTATGGACCTCAGGGGTATGTGGTGGTATGGACCTTAGGGATATGGACCCCTTAGACTCTAAGGGGTCCATATCCTTGAGGTCCATACCATGTCCAAACCCCTAAGGGGTCCATATCCCTATGGTCCATACCATGTCCCAACCTCTAAGCCTTAGGGGTTTGGACATGGTATGGACCTCAGGGGTATGTGGTGGTATGGACCTTAGGGATATGGACCCCTTAGGGGTATGGACATAGTATGGACCTTAGGGATATGAACCCCTTAGGGGTATAGACATGGTGTAGATCTCAGGGATATGAACCCCTTAGGGGTTTAGACATGGTATGGACCTTAGGGATATGGACCCCTTAGACTCTAAGGGGTCCATATCCCTAAGGTCCATACCACCACATACCCCCGAGGTCCATACCATGTCTAAACCCCTAAGGGGTTCATATCCCTGAGATCTACACCATGTCTATACCCCTAAGGGGTTCATATCCCTAAGGTCCATACCATGTCCATACCCCTAAGGGGTCCATATCCCTAAGGTCCATACCACCACATACCCCTGAGGTCCATACCATGTCCAAACCCCAAAGGGGTTCATATCCCTGAGATCCATGCATTGTCCAAACCCCTAAGGGGTCCATATCCCTGAGGTCCATACCATGTCCATACCCCTAAGGGGTCCATATCCCTGAGGTCCATACCCCTAAGGGGTCCATATCCCTGAGATCCATACCATGTCCAAACCCTTAAGGGGTTCGTATCCATGAGATCCATACATTGTCCAAACCCCTAAGGGGTCCATATCCCTGAGGTCCATGCCATGTCCAAATCCCTAAGGGGTTGATATCCCTGAGGTCCATACCATGTCCATACCCCTAAGGGGTCCATATCCCTGAGATCCATACATTGTCCAAACCCCTAAGGGGTCCGTATCCCTGAGGTCCATACGATGTCCAAACCCCTAAAGGGTCCATATCCCTGAGATCCATACATTTTCCAAACCCCTAAGAGGTCCATATCCCTGACGTACATGCCATGTCCAAATCCCTAAGGGGTCCATATCCCTGAGGTCCATGCCATGTCCATACCCCTAAGGGGTCCATATCCCTGAGATTCATACCATGTCCATACCCTTAAGGGGTCCGTATCCCTGAGATCTATACATTGTCCAAACCCCTAAGGGGTCCATATCCCTGAGGTCCATGCCATGTCCAAACCCCTAAGGGGTTCATATCCCTGAGGTCCATACATTGTCCAAACCCCTAAGGGGTCCATATCCCTGAGATCCATACCATGTCCAAACCCCTAAGGGGTTCATATCCCTGAGATCCATACATTGTCCAAACCCCTAAGGGGTCCATATCCCTGAGGTACATGCCATGTCCAAATCCCTAAGGGGTCCATATCCCTGAGGTCCATACCATGTCCATACCCCTAAGGGGTCCATATCCCTGAGGTCCATACCATGTCCAAACCCCTAAGGGGTCCATATCCCTGAGGTCCATACCATGTCCAAACCCCTAAGGGGTCCACACCATGTCCATACCCCTAAGGGGTCCATATCCCTAAGTTCCATACCATGTCCAAACCCCTAAGGGGTCTATACCATGTCCAAACCCCTATAGGGTCCATATCCCTGAGGTCCATAGCATGTCCATACCCCTAAGGGGTCCATATCCCTGAGGTCCATACCATGTCCAATCCCTAAGGGGTTCACACCATGTCCAAACCCCTAAGGGGTCCATATCCCTGAGGTCCATACCATGTCCAAACCCCTAAGGGGTCCATACCGTGTCCAAACCCCTATGGGGTTCATATCCCTAAGGTCCATACCATGTCCAAACCCCTAAGGGGTCCATATCCCTGAGATCCATACCATGTCCAAACCCCTAAAGGGTCCATATCCATAAGATCCATACCAAGGCCAATTGTCCATACCCCTGAGAGGTCCATACCATGTCCAACCCCCTAAGGGGTCTATATTCCTAAGGTCCATGTCATGTTCATACTTCTAAGGGGTCCATATCATCTTAGGGTCCATACCCCTAGGGGTTCCCTATCCCAAGGTCTATAACATGTCCATACCCCTAAGGAGTCCAAATCATGTCCATAGCCCTAAGGGGTCCTTATCACTAAGGTCCATACCATCTACATACCCCTAAGGGATACATACCCCTAAGGTCCATACCATGTCAATACCCCTAAGGGATACATACCCCTTGGCTCCAGACTCTATAATCCTAGTGCCTTCATCCTGATTGGATGGTTTAAAGCTGAGCTCTGGGCACAAAAACATTCATTTAAATACATTCCTCAATAAATTCATATTCTGTGCACTAATTGCCAATGCAAACCCAGATATTACCTTGTAAATGTCTGAGTGATATTGTGAGAAACTCACAGTGTGCGGTGAAATCAGAGGAAGCCGTTTCAGTCCAGGACAGGAGCCGGTACACCTGTGCAAGACTGGAGGGGAGGAGCCGGTACACCTGTGCAAGACTGGAGGGGAGGAGCCGGTACACCTGTGCAAGACTGGAGGGGAGGAGCCGGTACACCTGTGCAAGACTGGAGGGGAGGAGCCGGTACACCTGTGCAAGACTGGAGGGGAGGAGCCGGTACACCTGTACAAGACTGAAGGGGAGGAGCCGGTACACCTGTGCAAGACTGAAGGGGAGGAGCCGGTACACCTGTGCAAGACTGAAGCGGAGGAGCCAGTACACCTGTACAAGACTGAAGGGGTGGAGCCAGTACACCTGTGCAAGACTGAAGGGGAGGAGCCGGTACACCTGTGCAAGACTGAAGGGGAGGAGCCGGTACACCTGTGCAAGACTGAAGGGGAGGAGCCGGTACACCTGTGCAAGACTGAAGGGGAGGAGCCGGTACACCTGTGCAAGACTGAAGGGGAGGAGTCGTATACCTGTACAAGACTGAAGGGGGGGAGCCAGTATACCTGTACAAGACTGAAGGGGGGGAGCCAGTATACCTGTACAAGACTGAAGGGGAGGAGCCGGTATACCTGTGCAAGACTGAAGGGGAGGAGCCAGTAAACCTGTACAAGACTGAAGGGGAGGAGTCGTATACCTGTACAAGACTGAAGGGGGGGGAGCCAGTATACCTGTACAAGACTGAAGGGGAGGAGCCGGTACACCTGTACAAGACTGAAAGGGAGGAGCCGGTACACCTGTGCAAGACTGAAGGGGAGGAGCTGGTACACCTGTGCAAGACTGAAGGGGAGGAGCCGGTACAACTGTGCAAGACTGAAGGGTAGGAGCCGGACCACCTGTGCAAGACTGAAGGGGGGGTTGGAGGGAGGATACCACAGCGCAGGCTCATCCCAGCACTGAGGGGCGTATTCATAGCGGGACACAGAAAGTCCTCCATATGAATTGAAGGATAATTATGGAGGAATTTATCTTCTCGCCATCTGCAGCCGGCGAATGTTCAATATCAGATCGCAGTCTGAGGCTGTACAATTTGCTGTAATTTAGATGTTTTCCAAACTGAACACCGGGAGAGCAAATATAAGAGGACGACCAACAGGAAATGATCGATGTACCGATCCCAAAAAGTGCCTGAAAACTGAACATGTCAGTAACAAGAACAATCCTCATCAGTGATGGAGATTCTCTGGGTGTTATTGACTAATCTGACCACCGGAGGGCACCGCAGTCTAATCCATACAATCCATATACAGAATACCTGGACTCTGCACAGTACCACTTCTCTTGTCCCGTATGTCAGGTGTAATTCTCGGTATCTGTTCTTATTCTGTATGTATGGACTCTGCACAGTACCACTTCTCTTGTCCCGTATGTCAGGTGTAATTCTCGGTATCTGTTCTTATTCTGTATGTATGGACTCTGCACAGTACCACTTCTCTTGTCCCGTATGTCGGGTGTAATTCTCGGTATCTGTTCTTATTCTGTATGTATGGAGATTTTTATTTGTAAAAACAAACAAGATACATAATAACAGACTAACTGACTTAAAATAACATAAATACAACAATTACTGACATGTTGTTTAGGTCAAAAACTTAGCAGTTAAAAAAAAGGGCATTAATAGGAAACAAATGTCACAATAAGACTCCTTTCCATAAGTCTATACTTCTCCAGCATTTCCTAATTTCCAAACCCTTAATCCATCGTAACTCGGATAACACTAAACCTGCAATTTTACTAGAGATAAACTGTTCATTATGCATGGCAACTTTAGTCCTTGCATGCCATTGATAGTACTTAACTACGGTAATGATGATATACATTGTCCCTCTATCTACACCGTGTATTGTTGGGGGAACACCATAAAGCCTGTCTGAGCAACTTAGGTTTTCCAACCTTTGGATCCCAACTCCAGCAGCTACTTCCTTCCAGACTTCACGGCTTCCCCAACAATCCACCAAGAAATGCTCCATGGACTCCTCCTTATTACAGCCCAAAGGGCAGATCCTTTCAGATGCGGCCAGACCTTTCATGTTCCCCCTCACATACATCTTCCCATGGAGAGACAGCCAGGCAATGTCATGAAACTTTGAGGGTAATCTGGGGCTATTCAACAACTTTAAGCTTTCCTCCATAACAGCTGTAGTGCAGTCTTTGAGTACAAGTGGAGAACAGAAAAAGGTCCTACAGATCCTCTGGTATAACAATTTCCTTGGACTTTTTTCAAGGTAGGATTTCTCAATCCCCCACCTCCTCATAGACTTCAGAGCTGAGTCCAGATATGGTGGGAGATAACCCTGAGTACATCTCTTCCTCTTGAGAGAACCGCCCCGCATCCAGGACTCTGCACGAGGCAATATCCAGGCCCTAACACTGTTTACCCACGGAGGGCCAACATCGGAGTCCAAACACCCAAAATTAACTTTAAGAAACAGAGAATCAAAAAACACCTTAGGATTTATCATATTCAACCCACCCTCTTTGTTCAGCAGGTAAGTAACCCCTCTTTTTATTGGATTCAGTCTATTACCCCAGAAGAGCTGAAAAAACAGACTGAAGAGCCTTGCAGAGAAAGATTCTGGCAACGGAAAAACCATAGAGACGTATAGAAAGATAGGAATTAAGTACGTCTTCAACATTTTGACCCTTTCTCTGTAGGTCAACTTGCAATTCTTCCATCGCTGAACCCTTGCATTTCCAGCATCCAATTTCTCCTCCCAATTTAGCCTGGCATTATCTTCCCTTCCAAACTTAACCCCTAAAATCTTAAGACAACTTGAAGCTTTTGCAAACTGGGGCAGATCAAAATCTGGATCACCCTGCAGTGTCCAGAGAGCTTCACTCTTCTCAAAGTTGACAACAGACCCAGAGGCCTCAGAGTAAGTTCCAATGGAAGCTGCTAGCAACTGGGCCTCATGGGAGGTGGACACCACTACAGTGACATCATCCGCATAAGCGAATACGGATAGGGCCGAGGCATGGGGCACAGGTACCCCCCGAAAATCACACTCCTGCAGTGATCTCAAAAAAGGATCAATGGCAAAAACATATAAGAGGGGACTCAAGGGGCAACCCTGCCTCACCCCAGCCTCAACCCTAAAAGTACCGCCCTGCCACCCATTGATAAGTGGAAAACTCTCAGCTTTCCAGTATAAAGTTCTCAGCCAATCAACAAATAACCTTGGGATACCATACTTTAACAAAGTCGCCCACAGATACCCATGGTCAACCCTGTCAAAAGCTTTAGCTTGGTCTAAACTCACCATATACTTCCCATGCCTAAGAACCTTACACCTCTCAAAAGCTTCCCTCAAGGAAATGAGAGCACCATAAATATTCCGCCCTTTTACCGTGCCATACTGACAGTCTGTCAATAGTGCTGGAGAAAAACACTTCAACCTAGAAAATAATATTTTTGCCAGAATCTTCCGGTCTACATTTAAAAGGGCTATAGGCCTCCAGTTCTTGATGTCATTAGGTTCTCTACCCTTGAACAGCAGAACTAAGGATGATACTCTCATGGATGGAGGCATCAGGCATTTCTCCAAACAACTTTTAAACACATCCACCAGAATCGGAGCCAGGAGCTCTTTAAATTTCTTATAAAATTCAGCTGTAATGCCATCAGGTCCTGGTGCCTTCTTTTGACGTAATGTATCAATAGCCTCCCTAACTTCCTCCACCGTTATGTCTGCTGTCAAAGGAGAAAAATCCAAATGATCAACAACAGGACCTGGAACTGCCTCCAAGAACTGTGCCATCTTCTTCTTATCCAAACCCTTCTCCCGAAATAAGTCAGCATAGTATGATCTTACCACTCCCAGAATACCCTCCTGAGACTCCTGCAAAATCCCCTGGGAATCCTTCAGGCCCATCATTAACTTCCTAGTCACCTTGTCCCTACAATTTTCAAAGGGATCAGGTGTCCCTGGGGATCCATAATCCCGTTCAAATACCAGGGAGTTGTATCTGCTATATTGATATTGACTTAGCTCAGATTTTACTTGATCAATCTTCCTCCCTGCCTCCAACCCGCCAGAATAAAGCAACTCCAGCTCTTTCCTCAGCCTGAGATAATGGCTATATCTACTTTTCCCCATTTTAGCAGACAACTTCCTCAAGAGAGAAGAGATGTCCTTTTTAACATCCTCCCACCAATCCGCCGTACAGTCATAGAAGTCTAGTCTCTCAGCATGGTGTTGCAAGAGGTTCTGTACTTGTTGCTGGACAGATACATCTTCTAAGAGATTAGAGTTTAGCCTCCATAGCCCCCTGCCCATATCAGGATGCTTACAGGTTCCCAGACAAAAGTAAAGGGCCACATGATCTGAGTAAGGTACCAGCTTCTCACTCATATTGGTCACCAATTCTGTAGGACTTACCAGTGCCATATCTAGTCTGCTTTTGATATTACCGCGAAAGAAGGTGAAGCCTGGCTTCCTGCCATTTTGTGCAAAAATATCACTTAAACCGGTTTGCAAAATAATACGATTAAGAACTTTGGAGTCACTACCCACCACCCTACCAGAAGAACGGTCACTTGATGTCCTAGTGACATTAAAGTCTCCTACCATAACCACAGGGACTGATGTAAAAAGATAGGATTTCACATCATTAAATAACCCAATTCTTCCTGCTATTGTTTGAGGCCCATATATGTTAATTAATCGGAGTCTCCTGCCGTGAATTGTTACCTCCAATATAAGACATCTTCCCATTGACACCTCAGTGAGTCTATGCACTGTCACATCCTTAGTATTGAAAAGGATGGCAACACCTGCATAAGACTCCACAGCCAAAGACCAAAATGAGGGTCCTGTGTGCCACTCCCTCTCTGCCTCCCGCATAAGTCCAACAGATGTTAGGTGTGTCTCTTGTAAAAAATAGACATCAGCATCCAGGTACCTGAGGTGTTCAAAAACGGCATGCCTTGTCCTCCTGTTTTTAATGCTGTTCACATTGCTGGAGACAATGTTTAGAGAAAAACTAGCCATCACAGCAAAGAGGAGAAAAAATAAGACCCCCATTATAAGTCAGAATCGGAGTCACTCTGCTGACTACCAGTTTCCATATCAGATTCTGCGGATCCAGGATCAGGGGGCGGACGCCTCTTAGTGGGCGGGTCATCCTCTGAGCCAATCACATACTCCTTTCCCACTCTTTTTAATTCCTGCTCCAGTTCCTGGGCCTCCAGAGAATAGGAGCCCACATCCGAATCTGACAACGCTTCATACCTATTGGTGGAAAGTGCCGTACCCACTTCTGGTGCCCCTTTCACTTTTTTAGATGACTTCTGCACTAATATCCAGTCACTTTCGGGTTTACGGGTAGACTTATCTTTTTTATTCCTCCTCTTCTGACCACTGATCTTCACAGAGACAGGAACTGGAACAGAAGAGGAGTTTGGGGCCGGCTGCTCCTCAGCCTGCTGAACACTGTCCATCCGCCCGGGAGTAGTCTCCTGGACCTCCGGGACCACCTCCTCCCTAGTCAATACAGCCCCATTCATTAAAGCTTCCTCCTCTAGTTGTTCTGCTGCAGCCAACAATTCATTGTCTGCAGATTCCCCATCCTTATTATGGAAGGCCTCCGGGCAATCCCTATGGAAATGGCCAAGCCCACCACATAGATTGCACTTAACCTTCTCACAGGTAGAACTGATGTGGCCAACCTCCCCACAAAGATTACACTTCAGGATCGTACAAACATTCGCCACATGGCCGGATTTACCACATTTATAACATAACCTGGGCTGACCTGCATAGAAGCAAACTCCTCTCTCCCGCCCAATGAAAAAAGAGTTTGGCAGGTGATGGGTAACATTGTTACTTTGCCTCAACTTGACAAGAACCCTCCAGCCACCCGTCCAGATCCCATCACTGTCTTTAGTTTTTGTCAACTCAGAAACCATTTCACAATGTCTTCTAAGCCAGATGACAACATCCTGGGGGGGCACAGTCCTGGGGGGGCACAGTCCTGGGGGGGCACAGACTCATTCCAGAACATGATGGTAACATTTGCTGTGTCAGGTTTGGAGATGGGAATAAAGATGAAATTCCTCCAACCCTCTTTGTCCCGCAAACCACTGAAACTGGCCCAGAACCTGTCCAAGTCAGACATGAGCTTAAAGCTGACATCATAACCTTGTCTGTCAGGGAGATTGATGACTGCCAGTATGTCTGCAGGAGCAAACCCCATCTGATGACACAGCAACTCCCTTACTACAAACCTCCGATCAGGGAGCTCCTCTCTGGAACCCCTATGCTTCAATCTGACCACATTCCTTCTCTTAAAGGCCTGACCAGTATAATTGTTACTGGTGGAAAAAGAAGGGGCCCCACGGCTCCAGGCATTCCGAGGAGGGACATGACCAGATGGACCAGCATTCCCTTGTGGAGCAGGTGGTGGATCCACCAAAGGGGGGAAATCCTGAGAGTTATTCTGAACTGACTCCTCCATCGCTACATTCTCAGAGCCCTCAGACTGCTGATGACCCCATTCAGATATACCAGCATTGATAACATCAGAAACATTCACCACATCAATATTAGTGACATCATCACTGCACCTCATATCATCATTACTAGTTACCCCAGTGTTACTCCCCCCATGAACACCAGTCACCCCAGCATGGCTCCCCCCATAAACACCAGTCACCCCAGCATGGCTCCCACCATGAACACCAGTCACCCCAGCATGGCTCCCACCATGAACACCAGTCACCCCAGCATGGCTCCCACCATGAACACCAGTCCCCCCAGCATGGCTCCCACCAGGAGTACTAGTGGCAGCAGCACTGTTCTCACAATCCATGTGCTGGGAGTCCACCATGTCACTCCCCTGAGTCTCCTGTACTGTGAATGTCTGCTGGGTTATACTGATGTTCCCACCACCCTCCAGAGCTGGAAGTTCAGCAGGAGGATCTGCTCCAACCTCACTGTCCTCCAGAGGTTGCACAGTCTTCCCTTCAGGAGACACATGTGGTGGCTGTGTGCGTTGGACCGAATCCCCAGAGTCTGACTCTGTAGAAGACTCAATCCTTCCACTCAATCCTGCCTCAAATCGATCACGATTGTAGTACACCTCCGCCACTGGTCCCAGTTCTTCCAGTACAGCATCAATGTCCTTTGACACACCGGCCAGTTCAATGCCCAGGGAGTTCAGTTTGCTGTCATATAAAAATTCCTTCTTGGGGTTGGCAGCTTTAAGACGATAAACAGAGTCAATCTGCTTCTGGATTTTAGTCTTGGCTTTCCTCAGGGACTCCATTCTTTTTACCAGGAAAGGAATCTTGTCAGCCAGGTGCAGCGCAGGTTCAGACTTTAACACTTTCTGCTTCGCGGCTGCAGGACGCTTGAAATCCTGATCCACCTTCCCATTACCAGTGCTGGTCTGAGGGTCTCTCCTGGGTGTAGATGGCTTCACTGGTGCAGATTGTGGAAAATTATTACCACCCTCCTCTTTATTCTGCTGCAGCTTAGAGCGCGATGAACGTCCCTGGCTGCTGCCCACCATTACACACTGTTGTAAGTTCTCTTTAATGGTTTTTTGTTCTAAGGAAGTTCTGGTGTATTTGCGAGGAGTACTGGGAGAAGCCGATGTCTCTGCTCCACTCTGAGCTCTATGAGCTGCACTCTGCTGAGCTTGCTGTGGTTGTAATGGATGGCTGGATTGGATCACGCTTCCAGAAACTGGACTGTACTGGGTGGTATTAGTAAGTTCCTGGACTGAATGAGCCCCACTCTGAGGGGTTTGCATTGATTGTAATGACTGGCTGGATTGAGTTGCACTTCCAGAGTTTGGATTGTGCTGAGCGATAATAACATGTCTCTGAACAGACTGAGCTGCACTGTGCTGGGCTTGCTGGGCCTGCAATGGCTGGCTGGACTGAGAACTCTTTTGCTGAATAACATCACCAGACTTCCTCTTATCAGTATTATCGGTACTTTTCATACAACCATTTCCACGTCTACTTACAGTCTCTGCAGATTGCTTCCCATTCCCAGAGCTCCGTCCTCCGGCTTCACCACCAACCACAGCTTCACCTGACAGTCCTTGTGTAGGCCGGAAAGCCTGGGACTCTCCTGAGAGAGATCCCCGCCCAGGGGAGCCCAACCCTGGGCTTGTACCAGACATCAGAGAGGAGCTCAGCACCACACAGACTTCAGCTGCTCCACAAGCAGCCACACCCTCTGCACAGTACTACTTCTCTTGTCCTGTATGTCGGGTGTAATTCTCGGTATCTGTTCTTATTCTGTATGTATGGACTCTGCACAGTACCACTTCTCTTGTCCTGTATGTCGGGTGTAATTCTCGGTATCTGTTCTTATTCTGTATGTATGGACTCTGCACAGTACCACTTCTCTTGTCCTGTATGTCGGGTGTAATTCTCGGTATCTGTTCTTATTCTGTATGTATGGACTCTGCACAGTACCACTTCTCTTGTCCTGTATGTTGGGTGTAATTCTCGGTATCTGTTCTTATTCTGTATGTATGGACTCTGCACAGTACCACTTCTCTTGTCCTGTATGTCGGGTGTAATTCTCGGTATCTGTTCTTATTCTGTATGTATGGACTCTGCACAGTACTACTTCTCTTGTCCTGTATGTCGGGTGTAATTCTCGGTATCTGTTCTTATTCTGTATGTATGGACTCTGCACAGTACCACTTCTCTTGTCCTGTATGTCGGGTGTAATTCTCGGTATCTGTTCTTATTCTGTATGTATGGACTCTGCACAGTACTACTTCTCTTGTCCTGTATGTCGGGTGTAATTCTCGGTATCTGTTCTTATTCTGTATGTATGGACTCTGCACAGTACCACTTCTCAGGTGTAATTCTCGGTATCGGCTCCCTGTAATGGACACATTGGGGTTGATCATGTGATGTATATTCTGATGTCGGCTCTCATGTTATCTCTCACATACGGACGGACGGCGCTCGGTGATTTATTGGTGATATAACCATCAATCATTATAATGGGACTTTTATCTCATGTTGGTGGATCTGTGATGCCGCCGGCAATAAAGAGCAGCAATCAGCACACAAGTCACTGGGTGCGTCACCTCATTATTCCACCATTACTCTGCAGGGGGCAGCGAGGGGACGACTTCATGGCTGCAGGACACATGAGGTCACAGCGATTATCCGATCGGCTCCCTCCATAGAAGGAACTCAGAGCAACCAAACAGCAAAATGACCTAAAGCCCTGGATTCCAACCTGCAGCCCAAGGGCCACATGCGGCCCCTAGGTACTTGTTGTGTGACCCAATCTTTTACTATCCTCAGCAGCATGTCCACAGTCTCCAACCAACCATAAGGCATGTCCACAGTCTCCAACCAACCATAAGGCATGTCCACAGTCTCCAACCAACCATACAGCATGTCCACAGTCTCCAACCAACCATAAGGCATGTCCACAGTCTCCAACCAACCATGCAGCATGTCCACAGTCTCCAACCAACCATGCAGCATGTCCACAGTCTCCAACCAACCATAAGGCATGTCCACAGTCTCCAACCAACCAGGCAGCATGTCCAGGGTCTCCAACCAACCATAAGGCATGTCCACAGTCTCCAACCAACCATAAGGCATGTCCACAGTCTCCAACCAACCATTCAGCATGTCCAGGGTCTCCAACCAACCATAAGGCATGTCCACGGTCTCCAACCAACCATAAGGCATGTCCACGGTCTCCAACCAACCATAAGGCATGTCCACAGTCTCCAACCAACCATAAGGCATGTCCACGGTCTCCAACCAACCATAAGGCATGTCCACAGTCTCCAACCAACCAGGCAGCATGTCCACAGTCTCCAACCAACCATAAGGCATGTCCACAGTCTCCAACCAACCTTAAGGCATGTCCACAGTCTCCAACCAACCATTCAGCATGTCCACGGTCTCCAACCAACCATAAGACATGTTCACAGTCTCCAACCAACCATAAGGCATGTTCACAGTCTCCAACCAACCATAAGGCATGTCCACAGTCTCCAACCAACCATAAGGCATGTCCACAGTCTCCAACCAACCATAAGGCATGTCCACAGTCTCCAACCAACTATAAGGCATGTCCACAGTCTCCAACCAACTATAAGGCATGTCCACAGTCTCCAACCAACCATGCAGCATGTCCACAGTCTCCAACCAACCATGCAGCATGTCCACAGTCTCCAACCAACCATGCAGCATGTTTCAGTCTCCAACCAATCTCGCAGCATGTCCACAGTCTCCAACCAACCATGCAGCATGTTTCAGTCTCCAACCAATCTCGCATCATGTCCCCAGTCTCCAACCAACCATAAGGCATGTCCACAGTCTCCAACCAACCATAAGGCATGTCCACAGTCTCCAACCAACCATAAGGCATGTCCACAGTCTCCAACCAACCATAAGGCATGTCCACAGTAAGGATGAGCTCCGGCGTGTTCGCATGCTGAACGTGCCGAGCCCGCCAGGAAGCCGGTACAGCGAAGCGCTAATCACAATCAGTGAGACGATTCCCGATGTGCGGCTGCAGAGATCGGGAAATGTCTCCCTACCTGTGATAAGCGCTGCGCCGTGCCGACTTCCTGGCGGGCTCGGCACGTTCAGCATGCGAACACGCCGGAGCTCATCCTTAGTCCACAGTCTCCAACCAACCATAAGACATGTCCACAGTCTCCAACCAACCATAAGACATGTCTACAGTCTCCAACCAACCATGCAGCATGTCCACAGTCTCCAACCAACCATGCAGCATGTCCACAGTCTCCAACCAACCATTCAGCATGTCCACGGTCTCCAACCAACCATAAGACATGTCTACAGTCTCCAACCAACCATAAGGCATGTCCACGGTCTCCAACCAACCATAAGACATGTCTACAGTCTCCAACCAACCATAAGGCATGTCCACAGTCTCCAACCAACCATAAGGCATGTCCACAGTCTCCAACCAACCATAAGGCATGTCCACAGTCTCCAACCAACCATAAGGCATGTCCACAGTCTCCAACCAACCATAAGGCATGTCCACAGTCTCCAACCAACCATAAGGCATGTCCACAGTCTCCAACCAACTATAAGGCATGTCCACAGTCTCCAACCAACCAGGCAGCATGTCCACAGTCTCCAACCAACCATTCAGCATGTCCACAGTCTCCAACCAACCATTCGGCATGTCCACAGTCTCCAACCAACCATAAGGCATGTCCACAGTCTCCAACCAACCATAAGGCATGTCCACAGTCTCCAACCAACCATAAGGCATGTCCACAGTCTCCAACCAACCATAAGGCATGTCCACAGTCTCCAACCAACCATAAGGCATGTCCACAGTCTCCAACCAACCATAAGGCATGTCCACAGTCTCCAACCAACCATAAGGCATGTCCACAGTCTCCAACCAACCATAAGGCATGTCCACAGTCTCCAACCAACCATAAGGCATGTCCACAGTCTCCAACCAACCATAAGACATGTCTACAGTCTCCAACCAACCATGCAGCATGTCCACAGTCTCCAACCAACCATGCAGCATGTCCACAGTCTCCAACCAACCATGCAGCATGTCCACAGTCTCCAACCAACCATGCAGCATGTCCACGGTCTCCAACCAACCATAAGGCATGTCCACAGTCTCCAACCAACCATAAGGGCATGTCCACAGTCTCCAACCAACCATGCAGCATGTCTTCAGTCTCAAACCAACCATACAGCATATTAACAGTCTCCAACCAACCATGCAGCATTTCCCCATTTCCAACCAACCATGCAGCATATCAACAGTCTCCAACCAGCCATGCAGCATGTCCACAGTCTCCAACCAGCCATGCAGCATGTCCACAGTCTCCAACCAGCCATGCAGCATGTCCACAGTCTCCAACCAAGTTTGCAGCAGGTCTGCAGTCTCCAAGCAACCATACAGAATGTCTTCAGTCTCCAACCAAACTTGCAGTCCTTAAATGATCATGCAGCATGTCTAATGTCTCCAAGCAGCCATGCAGCAGGTCTGCATTCTCCAACCAACCATACAGAGTGTCCCCAGTCTCTGACCATCATTTTCTCTGATATGTCCTCCCTAGCCTCTGACAGTCTTTTCTAGCATTTCATTGAATCTTGTGGCCCTTTGGTGATGCCAGGGCCCCATCTGAGGCTCCCTACCTCATAGGAAGACCGTCACCTCATAGAAGGACAAAAACCTTTTTTTATAACTGTAATTTGAGATGGATTAAGGAATGGTTAGAACCCCTGTCAGGTATTTGTTCTTGTTGTCTGTGTTCTGTTGGAGAGATTTCCTCTCACTTCCTGCCCTGTTGGCACCACAGTAAGTGAGAGGAAATCGCTCCAAATGAAGGGCAAGCTCCTTTTAGACAGTTGTCTCCATTGAAGGACTTCCTCTCATTTCCTATTCTGGGGAAAACTCGAACGTTTTGGATTTGAGGTCACTTCCTGTACCAGGTACTCCGGGACAGATAGAGAAAGTGAATCAAACAGCAATAAAAACCTGACAGAGGTTCCAAAACCTTCCACACTCCATCCAAAACTTTAAAAAAAAAGTTAACCCCCCTGTGCCCCTGCCATGGTGCCATGTTCAACGATCCTATGAGATGGCGCAGTGGTCATGTGATCACCGCAAATGGTTTTCCCCTCTTTTTATTGACCCAAAGTAGCTCCGTGCGGCCATTCTGCGCCATGATTGGACGCGGGGATTGAGCGGGACGTGACGCGGAGCCACCCGCAGGCGATAACCGCCCCGGCCTGACGATTAAGCGCCTCGCATTCTCGGCGACTTTCCTCCACTTTGTAATCCGAGTGATGAGGAGGAAGAAAAAATAATCTTAATCAAAACTCATAATAACAATCAGCTCATTTCGGTCGCGTTTCTCCGTAGTGCCGCGCCGCGCGGCGGTTTAATTAAGTGCCTCGCCTGCTGGGATCGTCTTAT
>JBBDGP010004648.1:0-97486 GCA_037952835.1 Lithobates septentrionalis
ATTGATTTTTCAATCTAGAATATTATCATCTACGTCAGGATAATTATAGCATATATTTATATATTTAGAACACGCATACATACAAGGGGAAGACGATGTCATTGATGGCTTCGCTGTGACAAGTAGCTACGAGCTCCTCTTTAAATTCTGGATAGTTGAAGCGGTAGATCTGCGCCTGAGAGGTGCCCACAAAGAACTGGTGGCCCTGTCCTCGGAGGGTGATGGAGGTGATGGCCCCCTGCAGCTGGACCCTTCTAAGGGATGGAGAAGGACAGTCATACGACATTATTAGTTGTGTTATTTTTTATGAACTAGACAGTGCACAATTTTTTATGGGTTCAGCATTAAACCGTGAGCAGCCCGGGTACCCCCCGAACCAACCCGGGTACCCCAGAACTCAGTGTGCTCTATTATTACTATATCAACTTCAGCTAAGCCCATTAAAGGCAATAAACCTTACACTATATTACCAAAAGTATTGGGGCGCCTGCCTTTACACACACATGAACTTTAATGGCATCCCAGTCTTGATGAATTAGATGGATGGATGAATTAGAGCACAGACTGCGAGCCAGGCCTTCTCATCCAACATCAGTGCCTGACCTCACAAATGCTCTTCTGGAAGAATGGTCAAACATTCCAATAGACACCCTCCTAAACCTTGTGGACGGCCTTCCCAGAAGAGTTGAAGCTGTTATAGCTGCAAAGGGTGGAGCCAACTCAATATTGAACCCTACGGACTAAGACTGGGATGCCATTAAAGGTCATGTGTGTGTAAAGGCAGGTGTCCCAATACTTTTGGCAGTATAGTGTATTTGTGGTTTATTAGCCACACAAGGCACCCAGCATTTGACACTTACTTAGCTGCCTTATAGTTCGGTTCTTTGCAGAGTGACAGTTTTCCATCTCCAGAGCCAATCAGAAGCTCTCCTGTTTTCAGCAAATTCAGAGACCTCACTCCCTAAAAGGAAATAAAAGGAAATAAAATAATTAGTATGATTGTATATAATGAAGATGGGGAATACCTTAAAATGAACCTGAACTCAAAAACTGAACATTCCCTCTCTTATAGGGAACACTTAGAAATCGTAATTGTACCTAAGCAAAAAGGAACTGAAAAATGTGCCTCTTGCCTTGATTTCCTCCTGATAAATAGCGGTACACTTCCTGTGCCTATGCACTCCTGATCATTAGCCTTATAGGTGTATATCCTAGTGTGAGATCTAAGGCATCACTGCCTCGGGCTGCTAGTCTCACCAGATCCGGTGTGAGGTTTGATGATGTTACTACTGAGCTGTTTTCCTTGTTGGAGAGGAAGCTGTAACTGAGGACCTGCAGTGCAAGGATCTCCCTGCTTCTGTTTTGTCCATTATGTAGATCTGTGCCTCCTCCACCTTTTCCACTGCTTCTTCATCACTACGCCACCCTGTCCTCAGATCAGCAGTCATCAAGGGGTAAGCTCCGACAGCCAAGACAAGGTTATTTAACACGCATAAGGCAAAAGGGCCAAAGTGTGGCTCTTCTCCCCCTATGAACTCTGAACTACATCAGCAGCATAGTTGCAGGTTCTACCCTAATTGCTCCCCTCACCTGCTGGAGCAACCAAGGGGGCCACCTCTTTTGGCCACCCCTCAGTCTAGCACTGCTGCTCACTGTTCTCCTTGCTGGAAAGGAAGCTGTACCCAGGGACCCGCAGTGCAAGGCTCTCCATGCTCCTGCTTCATCCACTCTGCAACACACAGGAATTGGCAAGGCATGGATTGGATGCTGTGGGTTTGATTTGCTAAAACTGGAGAGTGCAAACCCAGGAAGCTGATTGGTTTCTATGCAGAGCTGCACCAGATTTTGCACTCTCTGGTTTTAGCAAATCAACCTCTGTGTTACCCTGAACAGGACGTTGCCTTTCCCTTGGGTGAACAGAGACAAGCTAGGTGAATAAATACGTGAACCTGGTCCTGCTGCTCACTGTTCTCCATGCTGGAAAGGAAGCTGTATCTAGAGACCTGCAGTGCAAGGATCTCCCCGCTTCTGCTTCATCCAATCTGTGCTTCCCACACATTTACTGCTCACTGTACTCTTTGCTGGAGAGGATTCGCACTGCATGCATCTCCCTGATTCTGCTTCATCCAGTCAGTGGATCTGTGATTAAAGAATCTCTTCTTCTGCTTCTTGAATATGCGCCCAGCCACCCACCAGTCATCAGACCCTCCATGGTATTTCTGACCAGATCTCTTGCAACATGTCACATGATCCTGCTCTGGCCATGCCTTCCAGCATTCGGAACTGGGAACAGGCGCAGCCGGCATTTTACAGGCCTAATCTCAGGAAATGAAGATACCGGCAACATTAGGAATTTAGCAAGTGCCTTGGCTTGACGAAAAATGAATGCCAGGATGGACATTCACCACTTAAAGACCAGGCCTATTTTTTAAACTTGTTGCAAGTTTTTTTTGTTTTTTTTTGCTGGAAAACTATTTAGAACTCCCAAACAGTATATAATATTTTTTTCAGACACCCTAGAGAATAAAATGGCGGTCTTTGCAATATTTTGTCACACCATATTTGTGCAGCGGTCATACAAACGCAATTTTTGGGGAAAAAATACACTTTTTTGAATTAAAAAATAAGAAAACAGTAAGGTTAGCCCATTTTTTTTATATTGTAAAAGATAACGTTACACCGAGTAAAATGATACCCAACATGTCACGCTTCAAAATTGCGCCCGCTGGTGGAATGGCGACAAACTTTGACACTTGAAAATCTCCATACGTTTAAAAATTTCTACAGGTTAACAGTTTTGAGTTACAGGGGAGGTCTTTTGCTAAAATTATTGCTCTCGCTCTAACGATCGTGGCGATACCTCACATGTGTGGTTTAAACACCGTTTACATATGCGGGCACGACTTACGTATGTGTTTGCTTTCATGGCAGTACGGGCGCTTTAAAAAAAAAATTTCTTCTTATTTATTTTACTTTTTTTTTTTTTTTTTACACTGTCTCTTAAAAAAAAAAAAAAATTGGATCACTTTTATATCTATCACAAGGACATTCCTTGTAATGCTGCGTACACACGACCAGTTTTGCGTCGGAATAAACTCTGAAGGTTTCTCCGACGGAATTCCATTCAAGCAGTCCTGCCTACACACGGTCAACCCAAAGTCCGACCGTCCAGAACACGGTGACGTACAACACGTAGGACGGGACTAGAAAAATGAAGTTCAATAGCCAGTAGCCAATAGCTTCCGTCTCGTACTTGCTTCAGAGCATGCGTCGTTTTTGGTCCGTCGGAACAGCATACAGACGAGCGGTTTTCCCGATAGGAATTGGTTCAGTTGGAAATATTTAGAACATGTTCCATTTCTAGGTCCATCAGAATTTTCGAAAAAAAAAAGTCAGATGAGGCCTACACACGATCGGAATAGACGATGTAAAGCTTCCGTCTGACTTTTTCTGTCGGACATTCCGCTCGTGTGTACGCAGCATAACAGAAAAAATGACAGGACTTGTGAGATCTGGGGTCAAAAAGACCTTAGATCTCACATTTACACCTAAATGCAATAAAAAAAAAAAAATAAAAAAAAAAGTCTTTTTATTTTCCAATAAAAAAAAAAAATGTTAAGGTCGGAAGTGAGGTTTGACGTCGCTTCCGTCATCCAACGTCACTGAGTTGAGTGGGGGGCCAGGATCAGGTCGTCTCCGCCGCTACCGACGGCTCCGGAAAACGGCGGAGACGACCGAAACGTGGCGGAAGGGGGGTGGGCACCTCTCTCGCCGCTGATAAAAGTGATCTTACGGCGAATCTGCCACAGAGACCACTTTTATCTTAAATCGGACCGCCCGCTGTTTCAGAAAATACCGGGGTTATGGCAGCTGCTTCCACAACAACGGTATTCAACGTCAAAATACCGACGTAGAACGATGGCGGGGCGGTCTGGAAGTGATTGACGACATTTAGTAAGTAGGTTAAGCCCCTGATCCAATGCATTTGGAAAATGTTCAAAGAAATGATACGTCTGTAGCAGACAAGCACTGTAAGCTTAGATGTTTGGTCTTATGTTGGTGTGTGAAGGTGACAGGTTCTCTTCAGTGAACACTGTTGTTCTGGGTTTATATAAGTATTGCAGGGTACAAGTGACAGGTCCTCTTTAGGATGTTGTTCTGGGTTTATATAAGTATTGCAGGGTACAAGTGACAGGTTCTCTTCAGGATGTTGTTCTGGGTTTATCTAAGTATTTCAGGGTACAAGTGACAGGTCCTCTTCGGGATGTTGTTCTGGGTTTATCTAAGTATTGCAGGGCACAAGTGACAGGTCCTCTTCGGGATGTTGTTCTGGGTTTATCTAAGTATTTCAGGGCACAAGTGACAGGTCCTCTTCGGGATGTTGTTCTGGGTTTATCTAAGTATTTCAGGGTACAAGTGACAGGTCCTCTTCAGGATGTTGTTCTGGGTTTATCTAAGTATTGCAGGGCACAAGTGACAGGTCCTCTTCGGGATGTTGTTCTGGGTTTATCTAAGTATTTCAGGGTACAAGTGACAGGTCCTCTTCAGGATGTTGTTCTGGGTTTATATAAGTATTGCAGGGTACAAGTGACAGGTTCTCTTCAGGATGTTGTTCTGGGTTTATCTAAGTATTGCAGGGTACAAGTGACAGGTTCTATTCAGGATGTTGTTCTGGGTTTATCTAAGTATTACAGGGTACAAGTGACAGGTTCTCTTACCAGACTGAATCTGCCTTTCTGGGGCCCACAGCTGTTCAGCAGTTTGGTCTTTGTGTTCATCTTCAGGATGTCTCCTGTGGAGGTGCCGCAGTAGAAGCAGCTGTCATCTTCTGCCACCTGAGAGGAGGACACTGGTCAGATAACGATGGAACAACAATCTACACCGGGTGACAACCGATAACCCACCTGGACCTAGAGAGATGCATACATGTCCTCTGCTGTACTTGTTAATAAAGTTCATTTGAAGTCATATAATAAGTAATGCATTCACATGGCGCTTGTACTAACCAGCCCTATTTTCATAAAAGAAATTCAATGTAGAAGCGCTATAGAAATAAAAACAAATAAATAACACAAAAAATATATAAACTCATCCAAACAGTGAATATAGGTGAACTACAACACACAGCAACATGTGTAAAATTATGAAAATTGATAAACAGTCCAAAAGAAAACACGTCTAAAATACGCCGCCAAGGGCCTCTATCCGGGGAGATGTTAAATTTCCACAGGAAGGGAAACAGGAACTAAGCACCAAACGATCGGAGAGACTCGAGCATCAAACCACCAGGGGGATGGGTCAGGAGTTACCCAGAGAAACAAGAAGACTCTCTATAGTGTAAAACATACCAAAAGTTTATTTAAAACTATTAAAATTGCACTTACAGAAGTGTAGTTATAACGATCAAAAGAAACAGCCGGCCGGCTTGCAAACACCTGTCCACTGAATACAGCGTGATGACGTCATTATCATGACGTCTTCATACGGCACACATTCTATGTGGTGGAGGTGCACTGTCTTTGAGAGGTGTATATCACAAGAATCTACACTGATGTGTTTTTTATGGACTGTTTATCAATTTTCATATTTTTACACATGTTGCTGTGTGTTGTAGTTCACATATATTCACTGTTTGGATTAGTTTATATATATTTTTGTGTTATTCATTTGTTTTTATTGCTATAGCGCTGCTACATTGAATTTCTTATCTGTACATATGTGTATCTCGCAGTTTTAGCAGCTGCTTTATTTTATTTTAGTTATTGTGTTTTTTTTTGCTTTCAGGGTGGTAATCTTCATTTTTCTATTTTCATAATATTTGCTGCACTTTCCTGTTACTGCACATGTGCAGGGTGTCTTAATATGACTGTGCAGTCTAACAGGGACCAGAATAGACCCAGTTCACACAGTAATCAGCACTCAGTAATAAACCTGGTCAGACACGCTCCCCACCCCATGTCTGTGTAAGGACACGTGTGCTGAGGGGGCGTGGCTGCTACTCAGCTCTGCCATGACAGAGCACTGGATTGGGAGAGCAGAAAGTACTAGCATTTTCAAAACTTATGGGGCATTTCTAAGCAAAAATGAATCATAGATCATAATATGCCCGGGGGTGGGGGGGGGGGTAAAATGCTATAAAGGTGTAAGACAACAAAAGGGACACAATTTAAGTGTTGTCTCTAATAGCAGAAAGATTTGGAACGTCCTTCTACTGCCTCCTGATATCAGTAAAAAGCTAAACGCAGTGAAAGGCTGCTCTAGGTGTCTCAGTGTACTCAGAGGGCAAGAGGCGGGTAATGCACTGTTCATGCTGTTTTATCTGTGTCTGTATAAAGAAGGTGTTGAGATCTGCATCACCTGCTGGTGGCACTGTGATTCCCTGGGCGGAGGGCTGTAGTTCCAGGGTCCACCAGTGGGTGTCTCCCAGCAGCCAGAAGATCCCAGTAATAAGTCTCCTCCTGGTGCTGGCTGCTGGGAGGGTATTTAGTACCTCCTGTACTATAGTGCCTCTCACATCAATGTTTTGCTTTGCTTCCAGATACTGCTTGTCAGTGCCACTTATCCTGAGCCTAGATGCTGATCTTGCTCCTGTCCTGCATCTTATACCCTGCTGCCTCTTTCCTGCTCCCCTTGTACCTCATCCCAGTCCTGGTTCCCCCTTCCCATCTGTTCCCTGCACCTCCAGTTTTCCCTGTTTTTCTGTGTAAACTGCTGTTGGGATTCATTTATTAAAACTGGAGAGTGCAAAATCTGGTGCAGCTGTGCATAGCAGCCAATCAGCTTCTAACTTCAGCTTGTTCAATTAAAGTCAAATTAAACTTTTGTTTTATTTTTTTAGTTAAAAATAAAAATTAATCAGGGATATGCAATTAGCGGACCTCCAGCTGTTGCAAAGTCCCATCATGCCTCTGGGTGTCATGCTTGTGGCTGTCAGAGTCTTGCTACGCCTCATGGGACATGTAGTTATGCAACAGCGGGAGGTCCGCTAATTGCATATTCCTGAAATATATTATGCTTACCTGCTCTGAGTAATGGTTTTGTACAGAGCAGCGCAGATCCTCCTCTTCTTGGCTCCCTCGTCGGTGCTCCTGGCCCCTCCCTCCTGCCGAGTGCCCCCATAGCAAGCAGCAAGCTGAGCCGCCGCTCTATGTGACCATTCAGACATGGAGCTGCGGCTCGGCCTGCCCCCTCTTGACTCACTGACTTTGATTGATGGCCGCAGGAGCCAATGGCGCCCGCTGCTGTGTCTCAGCCAATTAGGAGGGACAGTCCTGGACAGCCGTGGCTCTTGTGCAACATCACTGGATCAAGATGGGGCTCAGGTAAGTATTAGTGGGGCCGGACAGGGCTGCTGCACACAGAAGGTTTTTTTATCTTAAAGCATAGAATGCATCAAGATAAAAACCTTCTGCCTTTAGAACCACTTTAAGCTTTGACAACAACTCCCTGGAAGCTATTTGGTTCCTCAGTCTAGCACTGCTGCTCACTGTTCTCCTTGCTGGAAAGGAAGCTGTACCTAGGGACCCGCAGTGCAAGGCTCTCCATGCTCCCGCTTCATCCACTCTGCAACACACAGGAATTGGCAAGGCATGGATTGGATGCTGTGGGTTTGATTTGCTAAAACTGGAGAGTGCAAACCCTGGAAGCTGATTGGTTTCTATGCAGAGCTGCACCAGATTTTGCACTCTCCAGTTTTAGTAAATCAACCCCTGTGTGACCCTGAACAGAATGTTGCCTTTCCCTTTGGTGAATGGGGACAAGCTAGGTGAATAAATACACAAACCTGGTCCTGCTGCTCACTGTTCTCCTTGCTGGAAAGGAAGCTGTGTCTAGGGACCCGCAGTGCAAGGATCTCCCCGCTTCTGCTTCATCCAATCTGTGGATCAATTACGTTTTGACAAAACAAGCCTGGAGGCTGATTGGCTCCCATTCACAGCTGCACAAGATTTTGTGCTCTTCAGTTTTAGTAAACCGACCCCCTGTACTTAAGTTGCTAGTTAGGCATTTTGGTTTTTGGGTTATGGTCCACTTATATGTTTTTGTTTGTTGTGTTTCCTGTTTGCTGGAGCTTGGATGTCTTTTGTTTTACTATTAATAATTTTACTTTACTATATAATAGTCTGGTCTCCGTTTCCTAATGTAGCTACGCAGATTTGGTCACCCCTGCTGCTGATTCCTGACAGAAAGGCAGTTTGGGCTTCTTTTCTTGTATGGGGGGATGGGTTGAGGAAGCACCTTGATTGGGCAAGGCTGAGCGTATAACAAAGACAAAAAAGACAGAATTGACTATATGACTCACAGCCAGGCAGGTGACCACCCTCTTCAGCTGACCCATCTGACACTCAGTTGGACGCATCTTCCTGTTCGGCAGGTCCACCTCCCAGACACGCAGTGTGCCGCTGCGGGGAGACACAACATTGGGCCCAGTAAGATTATTACAGACAACTTTACAAGCGTTTTCATTAACAGTAGTATGCCTTACTGTACAACATTATATTACCAAAAGTATTGGGAAGCCGGCCTTTACACGCACCTGAACTTTAATGGCATCCCAGTCATCCCAACACTGGGTGTTGCACCTATTAAGAACATTTGCACTTGGTTGTGTATCACTTTTATGGACTTTTCTCTGGACACTTAAATTATTTTTCCTTCATTTTGGACTTTAATTAATTTATTAATATTTCTTATCACGTCATTTATGGAAATTCATGCACCAACTATGTGACAGCGCAACACGTTTCTTTTTCATTCTAACACAACCCCCCAAAATCCCCACCGTGCCCAGGACAGCCGCCCCTCCTGCCCACCCCTTGCCCCTCCTGCCCACCCCTTGCCCCTCCTGCCCACCCCTTGCCCCTTCTGCCCACCCCTTGTCCCGGCCCTGGCCCGGTGTGTGGTCAATGTCAGGACAAAGCATCATCACGACAGTAGATTGTGATTGTGAAGGTAGTCAGCTTACTGTCCGCTAGTTATGAAGACATCATCACTGTTGTTGAGGAAGGACACAGCCACGGCATGTCCGGCACTGAGCGATGACGCTGGGCTCCCGCAGATAGGTTCTTTGGTTAACACATTCCATAGGACGACGCTGAAAGAACAAATCTGACAACTGACATGGAGAAAACATGAAACCTGCTGCCCACAAATTAGATGTATTATTGGTAAAATGCATATCCTCGAAGAAGGCTTCTCTATGACAATCGAAGTGAAAACACTTAGATGAAACCATGGCAACCACGAAAACAAACAGCCTTGAACGTTTGCTATTAGTTGGTGCAGCGCACACCTGGATCAATCAGGAAAGCTTTATTACACTTCTGGACATTCCGTGTGTACCTGATTAACAGGTCTGTCAGTTCCTACTCTCGACTCAGCTCTGTGTGACTTTTTATTTGACTGTCCATGCCTTGGGTTATCACTGCAAATTTTTTGGACCCCATTTTTCCAAGCTTGTTTGAGCTCCTTCTGATTATTGTCAGTCTGGGCCCCATCTGCCTTTCTGGAACCTGGATTCTGTCCTAAATACACTATATTACCAAAAGTATTGGGACACCTGCCTTTACACGCACATGAACTTTAATGACACCCCAGTCTTAGTCCGGAGGGTTCAATATTGAGTTGGCCCCGCCCTTTGTAGCTATAACAGGTTCAACTTTTCTGGGAAGGCCGTCCACAAGGTTTAGGAGGGTGTCTATGGGAATGTTTGACCATTCTTGCAGAAGAGCATTTGTGAGGTCAGGCACTGATGTTGGACAAGAAGGCCTGGCTCGCAATCTCTGCTCTAATTCATCCCTAACACACGGTCGGATTTTGTGACGAGAAATGTTGGATGTCAGCTTGTTTGCTGAAAGTCCGACCGTGTCTAGGCTCCATCGAACATTTGCTGTCGGACTTTCAACCAACAAATGTTGGCTAGCAGGTTCTCAAATTTTCCGCCAACAAAACTTTGTTGTCGGAAAGTCAGATCATGTGTACACAAGTCTGTTGCACAAAAGTTAACGCATGCTCAGAATCAAGCAGAAGGAGCCGCACTTGCTATTGAACTTCCTTTTTCTCGGCTCATCATACGTCTTGTACATCACCGTGTTCCCACGTTCGTAATTGTTGGCCAACATTTGTCTGACCGTGTGTGTGCAAGACAAGTTGGAGCCAACAACCTTTGAACAAAAATCTGCAGTTTTGTTGTCGGGAAAGTCCGATTGTGTGTACGGGGCATTAGATGTTCTATGGGGTTGAGGTCAGGACTCTGTGTAGGCCAGTCACGTTCCTCCACCCCAAACTCGCTCATCCAGGTCTTTATGGACCTTGCTTTGTGTACTGGTCCAAATCATTTGGTGGAGGGGGGGATTATGGTGTGGGGGGGGGGGATTATGGTGTGGGGTTGTTTTTCAGGGGTTGGGCTTGGCCCCTTAGTTCCAGTGAAGGGAACTCTTAAGGCGTCAGCATACCAAGACATTTTGGACAATTTCATGCTCCCAACTTTGTGGGAACAGTTTGGGGACGGCCCCTTCCTGTTCCAACATGACTGCCCACCAGTGCACAAAGCAAGGTCCATAAAGACATGGATGAGCGAGTTTAGGGTGGAGGAACTTGACTGGCCTTCGCAGAGTCCTGACCTCAACCTGACCTGGAACATCTTTGGGATGAATTAGAGCGGAGACAGCGAGCCAGGCCTTCTCCTCCAACATCAGTGCCTGACCTCACAAATGCTCTTCTGGAAGAATGGTCAAACATTCCCATAGACACCCTCCTAAACCTTGTGGACGGCCTTCCCAGAAGAGTTGAAGCTGTTATAGCTGCAAAGGGCGGAGCCAACTCAATATTGAACCCTACGGACTAAGACTGGGGTGTCATTAAACATATAGGAAAATGAGACTTTAATGCCAATAAGTAATTTCTAACAGTTGATCTGTACAAATGGTAGTGTGGTCAGAGGACAAGACTGACCACGCTACCATTTGTACAGATCAATCCTCAGACTTCAGTTTTTGGAGGCATGACCTTGGGATAGATCCTTTTTTCATTGATCTTTTTGCCCATACACTGACCTTTGGACAAATGTCTCATGACTAATCTATGACGTCCAAATGTGTGGTTTAAATATACAGATTGTGTAACATAACTCGCACGCCATTTAATATAATATTCCCTTACCTTTGGCAACCGTGTAATTAAACAAATCTAAAAGCTGCTGGCACTGCATGGACACTCCAGACCTAGCGTATACATTAATACTTTCTTCGAGGTGAACCACCCGACCCCAGTGAGCCGCTGGCTGGGCAATGGTTCCCACATTCCTCGGTGATGTTTGCAGGACAATATGCAGCCAATTTTTAATCCTGGTTATTCTTTCAAGATGTACTCATGGCTTTAAAAGAAAGTACGGTAATGTGGAAACCTCTTTACTTTCGACATGAGACCAACATGCAACAAAAAATGTTCGTCTGGAAATCTGATCGCGTGTGTATACGAGGCTTATGGGTCAACTGGGCAGTGCATCCTCTAGATGATCCTGTCTGGGCACTTTTTCAGCAAGGATTTCAATTGCACTATCTTACAGTGGGGGGCTAGAGAAAGAATCAACAGATCTATGCTTGAAATAAAGAAAATATGTCACAGCGCATACACGAGCGCATGAGGTCACATCAAAATGATTTTTTCAGGTAAACTCTTCAATAACAACCTAAAATATGAGCATACAGCATGGCTTTCCCTCTAATGGTGTCTAAAAGAAGGAAGTAATACTTCATATTCCCATTACACACGTTCCTGGTAGAAGCTCTTAAGGTTTGAGTACTGCAGCAACAACCAGCTGGATACGGGTTCAAGGGACAACATAGATATTTGCCAGCACACCAAGGATTGGCACAAAGTGGCATCCAAATGGGTAGTTTATTGCATGATCACTACACAAGAAAGGTGCAATGTTTCGGGGTCACGCAGGACCCCTTCGTCAGGTGCACGTGCCTGCGTGACTCCGAAATGTTGCACTTTTCTTGTGTTGTGATCATGCATGCATGACAAAGGGGTCCTACGTGACTCTGAAACGTTGCATCTTTCTTGTGTTGTGATCATGCATGCCTGACGAAGGGGTCCTACGTGACTCTGAAACGTTGCATCTTTCTTGTGTTGTGATCATGCATGCCTGACGAAGGGGTCCTACGTGACTCTGAAACGTTGCACCTTTCTTGTGTTGTGATCATGCATGCCTGACGAAGGGGTCCTACGTGACTCTGAAACGTTGCACCTTTCTTGTGTTGTGATCATGCATGCCTGACAAAGGGGTCCTACGTGACTCCGAAACGTTGCACCTTTCTTGTGTTGTGATCATGCATGCCTGACGAAGGGGTCCTACGTGACTCTGAAACGTTGCACCTTTCTTGTGTTGTGATCATGCATGCCTGACGAAGGGGTCCTACGTGACTCTGAAACGTTGCACCTTTCTTGTGTTGTGATCATGCATGCCTGACGAAGGGGTCCTACGTGACTCCGAAACGTTGCACCTTTCTTGTGTTGTGATCATGCATGCCTGACGAAGGGGTACTGCGTGACTCAGAAATGTTGCATCTTTCTTGTGTTGTGGTCATGCAATAAAACTACCCGCTTGGAAGCCACTTTGTGCCGATCCTTGGTGTGCTGGCAAATATCTACGTTAAAAGAAGGAAGTGGGACATTATTTGCCAAAGAATGGCATCCTTAGGTGACGTCACTGATTCTAATGACATTGGCAGGCTATGCCGTACTCTGTGCCACATGACTGCCCTGACATACCTGCCGTCATCCTGCCCTCCCAGTGATACCAGGTATTGGTCATTTGGTGAGAATGCCAGGGCCTCCACTTTCACTTTGTGCAGGGTCAGTTTGCCGCAAGACTCTCTCTTAGCATAATCCCACAAGAAAATGTCCGCCTAGAGAGAGAGAGAAAAAAAAATTATATACAGGAGAAGTTTTTTTAAGGTCTCATGTACCGCAGTAGCTGTCAGCTTCTCATAGACTTTGACAGGCCGCTGGCAGCGGGACTGCTGATAAAGAGGTAGCACCAACCCTCTTGTATGGGGACCTGGGCCCCCCCCCCCTGTTGAATTGTTGGGGCCCGGGCCCCCGTACAAGAGGGTTGGTGTTACCCCTTTATCAGAGGCCCTACTGCTGGAGCCCTGTCAAAGTCAATGAGAAGCTGACAGCTATTGCGGCCGCTGATAAGGGGGTAGCACCAACCCTCTTGTATGGGGGCCTGGGCCTTCCCTGTTGAACTGTTGGGGCCCGGGCCCCCGTACAAGAGGGTCGGTGTTACCCTTTTTTAGAGGCCCTACTGCTGGAGCCCTGTCAAAGTCTAAGAGAAGCTGACAGCTGTTGCGGCCGCTGATAAAGGGGTAGCACCAACCCTCTTGTATGGGGGTCTGGGCCCCATCAGTTTAACAGGGAGACCCAGGCCCCATCAGTTCAATAGGGAGACCCAGGGCTGCTTTATAATGCAGGTATTTCCCCCTCCCTGCAGCACAACAAGCGTTTCCTCTTCTCTCTCCTGCTAACTGTCAGCTGCTGCCAGAGGAGCCACAGGGGGGTCAGTTTCAGGGATTGGCCCCCATTCACCACTCCGATACCCACCCTCTCCTGCCAAGAATCTCCTTCATCTGACGCTTTGATCCCCCTTTCCCCCCCCACCCATGTTTACTATGCTTCAGTTTGTGAATGAGCAGGAAGCCTCTGGATAGAGTGCTTCCTGTTCTTTCATTCTGTAGCAGGGTTTGTCTCCTCAATCACATTCTCTATCTCAAAAGTGAGACACCAGGGGTCTGTTTAGACCCCTTATATTTCACCAATTCCCATCCCTCCCCCTCCCCCCCCTTTCCCTCGGGGCTATTAAAAAATGCAACAAATTAAATTTTTTTTTAAAAAAATTATAGAAAACATAATTAATGGCTCATTCACACGGGTACTCTGGCCACATGAATAAGTGGTTTGTTCATGTAGCTGGAGCCGTGTTCAGGCATCATATACCTGCACCCACCCAGGCTGGGGAGGGGGGCCCCCATCAGGTAGGCTATACGGGGCCCCATGATTTCTAGCAGCAACATTGGCCAGCAGTGTACCTTCCAGCTTCACCTAAACACCGGAGGCTCATACACTGGGGCTAGACGTTAGGTGTGAATGTACAGCATGCTAAATATGAGAGGGATTGATAGGGATTATGGGAAACTGACCTTGAATCCCATGTAGGTGACTTGCCCTGATGCCAGGTATCGTCCGTTTTTGGAGACAGCCACACAGGAGACATTGTTGGTGTGGCCATGAAGAAAGTACTGCTTGTGTTTGCTGAGATTCTCAATGACGACGGTGCATCCTAAGGGGTAGATGAGGTGCTCTCTGTCCGGGTGAGAGATCAGCCCAGAGGGCACGTGGCCTGGAATGGTAAGGTTGGTTACGTTTAAGAAGTGGAGGCAACCTTCCATCAGCTACAAAAGATTCAATAACCTGTAAACTGTCACAGACTGCTGGAAGTTTTACCAAGGCAGCCACTTTCAGATATCAGGTGACCTTGGACCTCAAAACTTGTCAAGACAGAAGTATAGGAGCTGCCACTGTGGAAGATCAAGGGTCAACTGAAGTCTAAAAACTGCACCTGCCTGAAATCCTGTATGCTGCCTCCCGGCTCCTTATTAGGCAGCACCTGAGGTCTGGGACTTGCCTAGGCAGCCACTTTCAGACACCAGGTGACTTCAAGCTTAAGGTTATAGAAACTTGTCAAGATAGACGTATGGAAACTGCCATTGTGGAAGGCCAAGGGGTCAACTGAAGTCTGAAAGCTGCTGATCTGACCTCCTGTATGCTGCAGAGTGTGAGATCCGGCAGTTGCCAATGTCAACCAAATGGTACCCAACAGTTCCCAAATGTCCTGTGTTTGGTCTTTGGCAGGTCACCGGCCATGTCAACCACCGGGCCTACCACATGTTATCTTCCAGCTTCTTGGTAGACAGAACATGAAGTTAAGGAAATCACTGTTAGACATCTGGTAACCTTGGACTTCAATGCTTGTCAAGATGGAAGTATGGGAACTACCACTGTGGAAGGCCAAGGGTCAACTGAAGTCTGAAAGCTGCTGACCTGACCTCCTGTATGCTGCAGAGCGTGAGATACGGCAGTTGCCAATGTCAACCATAAGGTACCCAACAGTTCCCAAATGTCCTGTGTTTGGTCTTTGACAGTTCACCGGCCATGTCAACCACCGGACCTACCACATGTTATCTTCCAACTTCTTCCAACAGAACATGAAGTTAAGGAAATCACTGTTAGAGCCGGTTCACACGGGGGCGACTTGTAAGGCGACCTAGCCGCCTGACAAGTCGCCTCCCATTCTGTACAATGGAACCGTTCTAATCCCGTCGCTCCGACTTAGAAAAAGGTTCCTGTACTTCTTTGGGGGCGACTTGGGGTGACTTGCATAGACTTCTATACAGAAGTCGTTTTGCAAGTCGCCGTGGCAGTCGTGTGCAGGTCGCCTCAGTGAGGCGACCTGCAAGTCGTGCCGCCCCTAGTGTGAACCGAGCCTCAGACATCTGGTGACCTTGGACTTCAAAGCTTGTCAAGATGGAAGTATGGGAACTACCACTGTGGAAGGCCAAGGGGTCAACTGAAGTCTGAAAGCTGCTGACCTGACCTCCTGTGTGCTGCAGAGTGTGAGATACGGCAGTTGCCAATGTCAACCATAAGGTACCCAACAGTTCCCAAATGTCCTGTGTTTGGTCTTTGACAGGTCACCGGCCATGTCAACCACCGGACCTACCACATGTTATCTTCCAACTTCTTCCAACAGAACATGAAGTTAAGGAAATCACTGTTAGACATCTGGTGACCTTGGACTTCAAAGCTTGTCAAGATGGAAGTATGGGAACTACCACTGTGGAAGGCCAAGGGTCAACTGATCACGCCCAAATATCGCTACAAAGCAAAGGGAGAACGAAGATTCACAGTCCAAGGACCTCGACTATGGAACGCTCTTCCGACCCACATCCGCATGGAAGAAAACCATCAGGCCTTCAGGAAAAAACTAAAGACCTTCCTTTTCTAAGAGCTGGCAACAGAGAACGCATTCTAGCGCCTTGAGGCGATTCAGTTCGCATTTGCAGCGCTCTACAAATCCTTCATTCATTCATTCATTAATTCAAATCACTGTTAGACATCTGGTGATCTTGGACTTCAAAGCTTGTCAAGATGGAAGTATGGGAACTACCACTGTGGAAGCTGCTGACCTGACCTCCTGTATGCTGCCTCCCAGCTCCTAAGTAGGCAGCGTGTGAGATTCGGCAATTGCCAATGTCAGACATAAGGCACCCAACAGCTCCCAAATGTCCTTTGTTTTGGAGGACTATCCCTCGTTTAGTACCAAATCCCACCAACCCTCATTCTACCCCCAATGTCCCTCTGGCATAAAGATCCTTCATTATATTAGTCGCACTTAATCTTTTATCCATCCTTCTGAGTATCGCATTGTCTATATACAGTATAACCCTAAGGCTGCATTCACATACATGCTAGACATGTGCAATTCATTTCGTTCCAAATTAGTTTTTTAACAAATTTTGACAAATTAGTTAATTTGGAAATATCTGAATTAACGAAAACCCATTAAAAGAAATCTTCAGAATATTCGAAAATTCGTAATCCGAAAATCCAAAAACCCGAAAAAATTTGAAAATCTGAAATGACAACGAACTTATAATAACTTAATTATTACTACCTAATAAATTATAGGTATTGGAATTTCCCTTCAAATTTGGCTACTAGTGAACGGAAGGAATACGAATTTATCCAAAGTTACAAATTATCCTAAAAATAACGAATGCCGCATCTAAACAAAGTGAATGTAACGAATTAATAGTAATAAATAACAATAATAAAAACGTTTTATTATTATTACTATTATTATTTATTATTAAATTGTTCCATTCTATTTGTTTAGATGCAGCATTCGATATTTTTTGGATAATTCGTAACTTCCGATAAATTCTTATTCCTTCTGTTCACTAATAGCCAAATTTGAAGGGAAATTCCAATACCTATAATTTATTATTATTATTAATAATAATAATAATGATGATAATAAAATTTTTTTATTATTATTGTTATTTATTATTATTAATTTGTTCCGTTCCATTTCTTTAGATGCAGCATTCGTTATTTCGGCTAATTGGTAACTTCGGATAAATTCGTATTCGTTACGTTCACTAACAGCCAAATTTAAAAAGAAATTCCAATACCTATCATTTCATAGTTTGTTATTATTAGGTAGTTAGTTATTCTTTCTTCTTTTCGGATTTTCTTTCTTATTTTTGGATATTCAAATTTACGAATTTGCGAATTTACGAATTGCGATCACAACGAATGACCCGAAAAACGACAAAAAAAAAAAACAACAAAAAAACGAATGAAACGAAAACGTTATTAGTTAGTTATTCTTTCTTCTTTTCGGATTTTCTTTTTCACTTTTGGATATTCAAATTTACAAATTTTGGAATTTACGAATTGCAATCACAACGAATGACCCAAAAAAACGACAAAAAACAAAAACAAAAAACGAATGAAACAATGAAACGAAAACAAACAACATTTTTTCGGCAGTGCACGTGTCTAATCCGCGCATTCACCCGTGCAACGTGCAGACGCTGCATATTTCTGGTGCCCGGGATTGTCCTGGAGCTGCATGCAGACCTCGGCGCGCGCGTTCGCCTTTGTATGTATGAGTGGGCAGATGGGGGACGCTCTTACATTTTTTTTACATTATTTTTATTTAATTGATTAATTTTTTTTTTTTTATGCGCTTTTTAGTTTCATTTAACTTTATTGCTATCACAAAGGGGTGAACAAACCCCCCCCCCACCCCCCTTGTGATAGCTCTCAGCAGGTGACAGGTACTCTTCATAGAGACATCAGGGGTCTATCAGACCTCCAACGTCTTCCCTGTCCTCCAAAAGTGGGCTAATCAAGTACAGATTGTGCGGCTTTTCTGAACTGCCAGTCGTTTTATTTATTTATTTATTTTTTTAAATAATTTTTTACAATTTTTAAAATAATTTTCATTGAAATATCGGGGCTCTAAAAACACTTTTGAGATAGATAAAGGGATTGAGGACAGAGATTCCTCCATCCCTTTTCTCTGCAGCCTCAACTGCACTGCACAGGGAATGAATGGGGAGTGCTCTGTACTGAGCGGCTTCCTGTTCATTCACAAACTGAAGCATAGTAAACAGTTTATTATGCTTCAGCTATGAATGAACACAGGGAGTGATTGGTATTAAATAAAAGAAGAGGAACAGGGATAGTAGGGGGGGGGCGACGGCATATACTGGTACCGATCCCACTTTATTTTCCCCCCACCGGCCACTGAATGGCGGCAGAAGGGAGAGAAGGAGAAGGAGGCTTTCATTGGCTGTAGGAATATGCAGATTAGATACACAGTGGGCGTCGCCCTCCCGTTGCCCCTCCTGTCCCGTTTTCGGGAGTCGGCATAGAAGGGTTATGGTCTACCCATCACCTGCCGATCGGTACAGGACCTCTACCAGTTGCCAACCCCCCGGATTAGGGTGTGCCCAGGCACACCCGGCACACCGCTTGCGCAAGCCTATGATTTAAATGTTTATATATATATATATATATACTGTATAAATATACAATAATATGATGTATAAATATATATAATATGGTATATAACATACAAAGTTACATAGTTCAGAATACAAGTGGAGTCACTCTAGTGGGGCCCCTGCTGGGTTCGGGGCCCCTTCGCCCCCCCCCCCCCACCACCACCACCACTCCCCCCTCTCACCATTAAAGCCGATGACTGAGTCCAGCTCCAGCTGCATGTCTCCCTCCGGCCCCTCGGACGCCATGTCTTGTCTTGTCTTGTGTTGTGTCGCTTCTGTGAGATGATTTCTGTCTGCAGCTTCCTCCCGTCTCCTAGTAACCGGCTCCTCCGTGTGTTTACCCGTTGCCGTGGGAACCGAGCTCTGCGCAGGCGCGTTGACCGATCCAATGAGCAGAAGGAGTCCGCCTCCTTCCGAGTTTCCGCATGCGCAGTGGAAGGCAGCCTCGGCTTTCTGCTTAGCGCGCATGCGTTATGAACGCCTGGGGTTTCTGAGCGGGGCTGCTGATTGGGGAGACAGGCTGTCCTCTCGTTAGGGAAAGAATGGGGGGTGCATAGTGAGGTATAATGGGGTGCACAGTATGTGCAATGGGGTGTAGAATGCGGGGGTGCACAGTGAGGTATAGGAGTGCATAGTAGGTGTAATGGGGGTACAGAATGTGGGGGTGCACAGTGAGGTATAATTGGGGGCACAGTGGGGTGTAATGGGGGTACAGAATGTGGGGGTGCATAGTGAGGTATAGGAGTGCATAGTAGGTGTATTGGGGGTACAGAATGTGGGGGTGCACAGTGAGGTATAGGCGTGCATAGTAGGTGTAATAGGGGTACAGAATGTGGGGGCGCAGTGAGGTATAATGGGGGGGCACAGTGGGGTGTATTAGGAGTGCACAGTATGTGCAATGGGGTGTAGAATTCGGGGTGCACAGTGGGGTATAGAATGTGGGAGTGCACAGTGAGGTGTAATAGGGGCGCACAGTGAGGTGTAATAGGGGTGCACAGTGAGGTGTAATAGGGGTGCACAGTGAGGTGTAATAGGGGCGCACAGTGAGGTGTAATAGGGGCGCACAGTGAGGTGTAATAGGGGCGCACAGTGAGGTGTAATAGGGGCGCACAGTGAGGTGTAATAAGGGTGCCCAGTGAGGTGTAATAGGGGCGCACAGTGAGGTGTAATAAGGGTGCCCAGTGAGGTGTAATAGGGGCGCACAGTGAGGTGTAATAGGGGTGCACAGTGAGGTGTAATAGGGGAGCACAGTGAGGTGTAATAGGGGCGCACAGTGAGGTGAAATAGGGGCGCACAGTGAGGTGTAATAGGGGCGCACAGTGAGGTGTAATAGGGGCGCACAGTGAGGTGTAATAGGGGCGCACAGTGAGGTGTAATAGGGGCGCACAGTGAGGTGTAATAGGGGCGCACAGTGAGGTGTAATAAGGGTGCCCAGTGAGGTGTAATAGGGGTGCCCAGTGAGGTGTAATAGGGGAGCACAGTGAGGTGTAATAGGGGCGCACAGTGAGGTGAAATAGGGGCGCACAGTGAGGTGTAATAGGGGCGCACAGTGAGGTGTAATAGGGGTGCACAGTGAGGTGTATTAGGGGCGCACAGTGAGGTGTAATAAGGGTGCCCAGTGAGGTGTAATAGGGGTGCACAGTGAGGTGTAATAGGGGAGCACAGTGAGGTGTAATAGGGGCGCACAGTGAGGTGTAATAGGGGAGCACAGTGAGGTGTAATAGGGGCGCACAGTGAGGTGTAATAAGGGTGCCCAGTGAGGTGTAATAGGGGTGCACAGTGAGGTGTAATAGGGGTGCACAGTGAGGTGTAATAGGGGCGCACAGTGAGGTGAAATAGGGGCGCACAGTGAGGTGTAATAGGGGCGCACAGTGAGGTGTAATAGGGGCGCACAGTGAGGTGTAACAGGGGCGCACAGTGAAGTGTAATAGGGGCGCACAGTGAGGTGTAATAGGGGTGCACAGTAATGTGTAATAAGGGTGCCCAGTGAGGTGTAATAGGGGTGCACAGTGATGTGTAATGGGGGTGCACAGTGAGGTGTAATAGGACTGCACAGTGAGGTGTAATGGGGGTGCACAGTGAGGTGTAATGGGGGTGCACAGTGAGGTGTAATAGGGGTGCACAGTGAGGTGTAATAGGAGTGCACAGTGAGGTGTAATGGGGGTGCACAGTGAGGTGTAATGGGGGTGCACAGTGAGGTGTAATAGGGGCGCACAGTGAGGTGTAATAGGAGTGCACAGTGAGGTGTAATAGGAGTGCACAGTGAGGTGTAATGGGGGTGCACAGTGAGGTGTAATGGGGGTGCACAGTGAGGTGTAATGGGGGTGCACAGTGAGGTGTAATAGGGGTGCACAGTTATGTATATTAGGGGTGCACAGTGAGGTATAATTGGGGGCACAGTGGGGTGTAATGGGGGTACAGATTGTGGGGGTGCCCAGTGAGGTATAGGAGTGCATAGTGGGTGTAATGGGGTTACAGAATGTGGGGGTGCACAGTGAGGTATAGGCGTGCATAGTAGGTGTAATGGGGGTACAGAATGTGGGGACGCACAGTGAGGTATAGGAGTGTATAGTAGGTGTAATGAGGGTACAGAATGTGGGGGTGCACAGTGAGGTATAGGAGTGCATAGTAGGTGTAATGGGGGTACAGAATGTGGGGGTGCACAGTGAGGTAAAGGAGTGCATAGTAGGTGTAATGGGGGTACAGAATGTGGGGGTGCACGGTGAGGTATAGGAGTGCATAGTAGGTGTAATGGGGGTACAGAATGTGGGGGTGCACAGTGCGGTATAGGAGTGCATAGTAGGTGTAATGGGGTACAGGATGTGGGGGTGCACAGTGAGGTATAGGAGTGCATAGTAGGTGTAATGGGGGTGCACAGTGAGGTATAGGCGTGCATAGTAGGTGTAATGGGGGTACAGGATGTGGGGTGCACAGTGAGGTATAGGAGTGCATAGTAGGTGTAATGGGGGTACAGAATGTGGGGGCGCACAGTGAGGTATAGGAGTGTATAGTAGGTGTAATGGGGGTGCACAGTGAGGTAGTAGGTGTAATGGGGGTACAGGATGTGGGGGTGCACAGTGAGGTATAGGAGTGTATAGTAGGTGTAATGGGGGTGCACAGTGAGGTATAGGAGTGCATAGTAGGTCTAATGGGGGTACAGGATGCAGGGGCGCACAATGAGGTATAAGAGTGTATAGTAGGTGTAATGTGGGTACAGAATGTGGGGGTGCACAGTGCGGTATAGGAGTGCATAGTAGGTGTAATGGGGGTACAGAATGTGGGGGTGCACAGTGAGGTATAGGAGTGCATAGTAGGTGTAATGGGGGTACAGAATGTGGGGGTGCACAGTGAGGTATAGGAGTGCATAGTAGGTGTAATGGGGGTACAGAATGTGGGGGTGCACAGTGAGGTATAGGAGTGCATAGTAGGTGTAATGAGGGTACAGGATGTGGGGGTGCACAGTGAGGTATAGGAGTGCATAGTAGGTGTAATGGGGGTACAGGATGTGGGGGTGCACAGTGAGGTATAGGAGTGCATAGTAGGTGTAATGGGGGTACAGAATGTGGGGGTGCACAGTGAGGTATAGGAGTGCATAGTAGGTGTAATGGGGGTACAGGATGTGGGGGGTGCACAGTGAGGTATAGGAGTGCATAGTAGGTGTAATGGTACAGGATGTGGGGGTGCACAGTGAGGTATAGGAGTGCATAGTAGGTGTAATGGGGGTACAGAATGTGGGGGCGCACAGTGAGGTATAGGAGTGCATAGTAGGTGTAATGGGGGTACAGGATGTGGGGGTGCACAGTGAGGTATAGGAGTGCATAGTAGGTTTAATGGTACAGGATGTGGGGGTGCACAGTGAGGTATAGGAGTGCATAGTAGGTGTAATGGGGGTACAGAATGTGGGGGTGCACAGTGAGGTATAGGAGTGCATAGTAGGTGTAATGGGGGTACAGAATGTGGGGGTGCACAGTGAGGTATAGGAGTGCATAGTAGGTTTAATGGTACAGGATGTGGGGGTGCACAGTGAGGTATAGGAGTGCATAGTAGGTGTAATGGGGGTACAGAATGTGGGGGTGCACAGTGAGGTATAGGAGTGCATAGTAGGTGTAATGGGGGTACAGAATGTGGGGGTGCACAGTGAGGTATAGGAGTGCATAGTAGGTGTAATGGGGGTACAGAATGTGGGGGTGCACAGTGAGGTATAGGTGTGCATAGTAGGTGTAATGGGGGTACAGGATGTGGGGGATGTTTTTGCCTGAAGTTGCTTTGTAGATCCCCTGAGTTTAGTTTAATGTAGCATAAGCCGGATTCGGGGTATCGGAGTCATTGGGAGGGCGGCTGCAGAAATGACAGAACCTCGTAAAGTGTCTGAGGATGTCAGAATGTTTATGAAAGTTCCATGGTCAGTTCCTCAGATCCGGTTTCCTAAACTTTATAGTCCATCATTAAATAATCTTTTGAATGAGATCACACATGACATACTGAACCTTTGGTAAGTCCTTCCTATGAACATGTAATGCACCTCTTTAGGTTGCTGCACCACACAAGATCTAAGCCTTTATTCTGTAGCATAGACATGTTTTATAGTCAGAGTAATGAACAATGTATAACACGTAACTCAGTAATTCATAATCTAGATATGTATTGTGACGGGAGTCGCTGTGGACGGGGGGCCCGTGGAATCCAGAATCCTTTGGAGAGGATGGGAAACCCTTGTTTCATCTCCTCATGCACCTCCTATGTCTAAGTCATCCTGTGTCTATTAGGGGCACGGGGTGTCTGAGAAAATTATGGAAATTTGTAAGAGTTTTGTAGACTGTTGCCATGTCATCTGCAATCCATGATTAATTAAAGCAGTGCTTAGATATGGATTTCATGGTCTTCCATGTAGGAGCCGGTCCGTCTGCTACTGGGGGCTCCTGCTATTGTGTGAAGGTGTTCTGTGATTATTCTTATGACATTGTGTATTCTGAGCTAGAAGACGGCAAGTCTGGCCTGAACGGTCAGACCTCTGAGTCACCTAGGCTGGTTAAATGACTAGTTAATTAGCTCATGTTAGAGCGGCGTTCCGCTTCAAAATAAAAAAGTCAGCAGCTACAAATACTGCAGCTGCTGACGTTTAATAATCGGACACTTACCTGTCCCAGGGTCCAGCGATGCGGGGGAACAAAGCCCCGCTCGTCTCCCTCTCCTCTGCGGTGCCAGCATTATCACTGTGGGCGCCTGGCTGGCACGCACTGCGTGAGCCGCGCTACGCGCTGTGACTGGCGGGGCAATAATCTGGGACCTGTGACATGTCACAGATCAGGGGTCTTCAAACTACGGCCCTCATTGTTCAGGAACTACAATTCCCATCATGCCCAGTCATGTCTGTGATTGTCAGAGCTTTACAATGCCTCATGGGACGTGTAGTTCTGCAACAGCTGGAGGGCCGTAGTTTGAGGATCCCTGTCCCAGATGATCGCTGAGAGGGTGGTGAAAAAGGGTGATCTTCCTTCCGGCGCCACGGGTGCACCAGGAGGAAGTGGAAGCTGGAACCCCTCTAAAAAGAGGGTATCCGCTCCCCCCCAACAAAAAAAAAATGGGGGTCACCTTCTTTAAAAGCGAACGTTCCATTTTTGGGTGGAACTCCGCTTTAATTTATGTTTCTGGTTACAGTTTGTATTGTTAGGGTAAGATGATCAGGAGGGGGAATGTCCTTCTCAAGTGTATAAAAGCCTGTATCCTTGTTCAAATAAAGAGTTCCAGCTTTGCAGCCAAACGAGCCCTGCCTAGTTCTTGGTTGTAATATGTGGCTATAATATCTAATATCCCTAGTCCGACTGGAGGAAGTGGTATATGACGAAAGCACTCAAGCGGAGTGTGGGACCTTCCATTACATGTATCACATACCAGACAAGGCAATTTGCAATCAACCATTAGCAGGCATGGATTGAGATGCGTCATGATAAGTCCCTCAGTTATGGGGGGGGGGGGAGGGTTGGCTAGACTACAAATACGTGTGATAGAACCATATTGCTGCATTTAGTCCCCCCCCCCTCCAGCCTAGACGTTCCGCTATAAGTCTTCCTCAGGAACGCACTCATATTGTATGAATTAATTCATTCGCTGTATAAAGAAGCACAGAGACCCAGTGATGACATTATTATTGGGTCTAAAATAAGGTTTATAATGAACACAAAACAATTTTATTTAAATATGTTTTTGGCAAGTTGATGGGGGGGGGGGGGGGGCAGGGAAGGCAAAATAAAAGCAGAATAAACTTAAACAGTTGTCACCAGGATAGGAATAGTCTTTCAATAACCATAGCTGCCCTACAACAGGGGCGCAGCCTGCAATAAAAATCGACGCTTCCTCACTTTATCCAAAATAAATTCGGCCGGAGTTCCGACTTAATAGAAACAGTGCACACTGCACAACCCATAGGCAATTATTTTACGTGTTGAAGTGCTCTGAATTTTTTCACAAAGTACTTTATTGCTTTATTTCACTCATGTCCCATTGGCAGAGCAGACCTTTGTCTAGGTGCTAGAGGCCATTCCGTGGTGCAATAACAGTACTCTCCCTATCCACCAAGAATGTCTTTAAAAACACATTTGAAATTCACGAACACAAAAAAAACTAAAACTAAAATGTGCACATAAAAACCATTTTTCACATTCCGTAGTGTGTAAAAGGGGCCCTTGCCGCTCGAACAGTCCGTATTGCAGAATTCACGAGGCAAAGACTTGTTTCAATCCAGTTTTAATATGAAGTCTTTCGTTGCTTGTTCTCATCTCCCAGTCTATTCTGTCTTCAAAGTGTGCTCCTAAGTCAAATTGGTGGATGGAGAGCGGAGACACGGGAACGCCGGGGGCCATTTGGTACGGATAAGAAGAGCGCGGTGCTGGCTCCAGCCACCCATCTGTGAATTTATACAATAGTCTTTTCCTGTGGCCCTGTCTGGGCATTTAGGAATTTTGGTAGCCCCAGACCTCCAGGTGCTGGATGTGAAAGTTCTCCTCGCAAAGCGGCGGGTTGTCAAAGGTCTCGCAGTGCTCCGTCCGCCCAACGTTCAGATCTGCGTCAATGTTTAAGGCCTGACCCCCGCCACCACCTGGAATGGAGCCAAAAAAAAAAAAGGTTTGGTCAGATAAAAAAAATCTGAAAGACAACTAAAGGGATGTGGGCACTTGACCATCACACCTACGCCTACATGGCCAATAGCAGGGGTCTCCAAACTTTCTAAACAAAGGACCATTTTACTGTCCTTCAGACTTTAGGGGGCCGGACTGTGGCCATCGGGAGTACAAAATGTCCCAGCCTCAGTGGAAGTAAACAATCCACCATCATTGGTGTGATTGAGAGGAACTGAGCCCCATTGTTAGTGTCATTGGGAGGAATTGTGCCTGTCATTGGTGTCATTTGGGAGGAATTGTGCCTGTAATTGGGAGGAATTGTGCCCATCATTGGTGTCATTGGGAGGAATTGTGCCCATCATTGGTGTCATTGGGAGGAATTGTGCCCATCATTGGGAGGAATTGTGCCCATAATTGGTGTCATTGGGAGGAATTGTGCCCATCATTGGTGTAACTGGGAGGAATTGTGCCTGTCATTGGTGTCATTTGGGAGGAATTGTGCCTGTCATTGGGAGGAATTGTGCCCATCATTGGTGTCATTGGGAGGAATTGTGCCCATCATTGGTGTCATTGGGAGGAATTGTGCCCATCATTGGTGTAACTGGGAGGAATTGTGCCTGTCATTGGTGTCATTTGGGAGGAATTGTGCCTGTCATTGGGAGGAATTGTGCCCATCATTGGTGTCATTGGGAGGAATTGTGCCCACCATTGGTGTCATTGGGAGGAATTGTGCCCATCATTGGGAGGAATTGTGCCCATAATTGGTGTCATTGGGAGGAATTGTGCCCGTCATTTGGAGGAATTGTGCCCATCATTGGTGTGATTGTGCCCATCATTGGTATGATTGTGCTTGTCATTGGGAGGGATTGTGCCCATTATTGGTGTAATTGGCAGGGAATTGTGCCCATCATTTAGAGGATTTGTGCCCATCATTGGTGTTATTGGGAGGAATTATGCCCATCTTTGGGAGGAATTGTGCCCATCATTGGTGTAATTGGGAGGAATTGTGCCCATCATTGGGAGGAATTGTGCCCATCATTGGGAGGATTTGTGCCCATCATTGGTGTTATTGGGAGGAATTATGCCTATCGTTGGGAGGAATTGTGCCCATCATTGGTGACATTGGGAGGAATTGTGCCCATCATTGGTGTGATTGTGCCCATCATTGGTGTCATTGGGAGGAATTGTGCCCATCATTGGTGTCATTGGGAGGAATTGTGCCCATCATTGGTGTCATTGGGAGGAATTGTGCCCATCATTGGTGTGATTATGCCCGTCATTGGGAGGAATTGTGCCCATCATTGGGAGGTACTGTGCTCAGTCATTGGGAGGAATTGTGCACCATTATTGATGTCCTTGGGAGGAACTGGGCACCATCATTGGGAAGAATTGTGCCCATCATTGGGAGGTACTGTACTCAGTCATTGGGAGGAATTGTGCCCCATTATTGGTGTCCTTGGAAGGAACTGTGCACCGTCATTGGGGGGAATTCTGCTCGATTATTGGTGTCATTGGGAGGAATTGTGCCCCATTATTAGTGTCATTGGGAGGAATTGTGCCCCATCATTGGTGTCATTGGGAGGAATTGTGCCCATCCTTGGTGTAATTGGGAGGAATTGTGCCCATCATTGGTGTCATTTGGGAGGGATTGTGCCCCACATTGGGAGGAATTGTGCCCATCATTGGTGTCATTGGGTGAAACTGTGCCCCATCATTGGTGTTATTGGGCACCATTGTTTGTGTCATTGGGAGGAACTGTCCCCCATTGTTGGTGTCATTGAGAGGATATGGGCCCTTCATTAGTGATATTGCCCAAGGCTCGGACAAAAGCAAGTAAAGGGCCGTATCTGGCCCCTGGGCTGCAGCTTGGAGACCGCTGACCAATAGGATGTGAACACCCCTATGTATGACTGAGATCAGATGTTTCCAAAGAAGGGTTCCAGTAATGCTACGCCATACAAAGACATTTTAGAGCGGGGGTCGGCAACCCATCGATTGTTGGCAGGTGACGGGTAGATCGCATCCCTTGGTTGCCGACCCCAGGACCTGAAGAGGAGGGGCGGGATTTAGTGGAACGTCCTATGTTGCTCTGCCTTCCTGTGTGCTCCCTCCCCCACACAGCGCTGCTGGTTTCCCCCTTCTCCTCTCCCGCTGGCTGCTACGGGGGATAAATTCAGGATATGTCTTTTACCGGATCCTTGGTTTTCTTACCCTACACATTCACACCTTTGCATGCTGGGTTGGTGATATCACAAGGGGGCGGGGCCACCAGGTCACCTCGCCAGGTGGGCCCACCCCTTACCTATTTTAGAACTGTCAGATGGAGGAAGGGGCAGTTGGCGGTTAGCCTTCGACGAGTGCGCAGAGCTTTTTTTTTTTTTTTCGGGTGCGGTGGGCAGCATGATTGACGATGGATCTACATTGGGGGACATTATTTTTTGATTTGACCTGCCTGGCTGCATGCTCAGATAATGGTCTGGTGTGGATTTGGGGGGCTTCACGCCATGTTTGCTAAGTTCCTGTTTGAGAATGACCAGAAAGCTGCTCAGCGCAGAGCACTTCTCATTCATTCACCGTCCAGTTCAGCTGAGGCTGCAGAGAAAGGGTTGGGGGAATCTCTGTCCTCAGTCCCTTTATCTGTCTCAAATGTGAGAGATCAGGTGACTGGACCCCTGATATGTCACCAAAGACCCCCCAACACGGCAGTTACATTTTTTTACAAAATTAAGGACTTGTTCAAATGTGCTTTGCTCTCTAAAGAGCAGTCAGCTTTTGGATCACTCTTCAGAGAACATTTGACAAGCAGTGAGGAGGGATATTGCCTCCTCACCGCCTGCTTTAACCCCGCACTATGCCACTGCTTTGCACGTGGGTTGGGCGGCACATGCAGAGCAATGCTTTTCACCTAAATGGGTCTTGATCGATCGATGAGGGTATACATTTCTGCTATGGCTGCGAAGCATCACTTTGGGTCCATGGCATTTTGGTGAAAATATCATTGGGGGGGGGCCCTGTGAGACCGGCTGTATGGGGCTCCGTGATTTCTACAGCAGCCCTGCATACAGTGTGTGACGCCATCACGCCACCCCCATCATGCTGTACCATCTGTTCCTGCTTAGGGCCCAGGTCTACTTTTTTTGCATTCTCTGGATGTAGTCCAACAGAGTGATGGAGTTCCTGCCTCAGATGTGAAGATCTGGAGGGGTGAAAGCAGAAATCTGACCACTCGGAAATCCCAAGAGAAAGAAGAAGCCAATCGGGTGGCTTAACCCTCCCATCATCTGGTAAACACTAGAACACAGATTTTTGGAGGACCAACCCTTTACCACCGCTACAGAGCATACTGCAGGAAACACAGCTATCCAAAATGGTTCTACTAGAGCAGTGATGGTGAACATTGGCACCTCTAGATGTTTTGGAACTACATTTCCCATGATGCTCATGCACTCTGCAGTGTAGTGGAGCATCACGGGGAAATGTAGTTCCAAAACATCTGGGGTGCCAAAGTTCGCCATCACTGTACTAGTCCTCTGTTGGGTGGTATGGGTTTGTGCCCTCGGTAAAGGTTTCCACCCACCTTACCTATGATAAAACCTTGGCTGTTGCCAGACATAAACATGGAGGCAGTTTTGGAAGGCAGCTGGAAGTGACGGACGGACAGGAACGGAGATAACCGGCTTGGGTTTCCTTCCATGGGGACGGTCAGAAAGTTGGAGGACTCCGAGGGGCTGCTGGGCGCAGAGCTCATACTCAAATGAGGACGCGGCGGGGGTAGAGCTATACGGGAACCGTGGGAGTAGGAGCGAGGTCTGGAGCGCGGGGAAGGCGGGGCTACCTTCACCATCTCCGGCTTCCTCACCACGACCCACTCGTACCTCTCCATCTCTGGCTGGACCTGGGGAGGGAAAACAAAAACTGTAAAAAAAAATAATACCGCATTATGGGCACTAGATGGAGCTGACGATTATAGGAAATAATCATAGCATAAATAATATGGCAAACATTTGTGGTACCCAGGGCTTTTCTTTATTTTCAGGGAATAGGTGCAGGTACTCCCTCCTTCCATGTCACCCCTTGTCTCCACCCCCTACCCACCTCTGAGTACCGTACCTTGGTACCACCCCCTACCCACCTCTGAGCACCGACCTTGGTACCACCCCCTACCCACCTCCAAGCACCGTCCCTTAATCACACCCCTTACCCACCTCCAAGCACTGTCCCTTGGTACCACCCCCTACCCACCTCTGAGCACCGTCTCTTGGTACCACCCCCTACCCACCTCTGAGCACCGACCTTGGTACCACCCCCTACCCACCTCTGAGCACCGCCCCTTGTTCCGCCCCCTACCCACCTCTGAGCACCAACCTTGGTACCACCCCCTACCCACCTCCAAGCACTGTCCCTTGATCACACCCCCTACCCACCTTAAAGCACTGTCCCTTGATCACACCCCCTACCCACCTCAAAGCACTGTCCCTTGGTACCACCCCCTACCCACCTCTGAGCACCGTCCCTTGGTACCACCCCCTACCCACCTCTGAGCATCGTCCCTTGTTCCACCCCCTACCCACCTCTGAGCACCGTCTCTTGGTACCACCCCCTACCCACCTCTGAGCACCGACCTTGGTACCACCCCCTACCCACCTTTTGAGCACCGTCCCTTGTTCCACCCCCTATCCACCTCTGAGCACCGACCTTGGTACCACCCCCTACCCACCTCCAAGCACTGTCCCTTGATCACAGCCCCTACCCACCTCCAAGCACTGTCCCTTGGTACCACCCCCTACCCACCTCTGAGCACCGTCCCTTGGTACCACCCCCTACCCACCTCTGAGCACTGTCCCTTGTTCCACCCCCTACCCACCTCTGAGCACTGTCTCTTGGTACCACCCCCTACCCACCTCTGAGCACCAACCTTGGTACCATCCCCTACCCACCTCCAAGCACCGTCCCTTGATCACATCCCCTACCCACCTCCAAAAACTGTCCCTTGGTACCACCCTCTACCCACCTCTGAGCACCGTCCCTTGGTTCAACCCCCTATCCACCTTATTGTACCACCCCTTTTAGAGAATACCGTACCATGTCATTTGTATGGATAACAAGAAAAGCAATAAAATAGATCCCCTGCAGCCAACAACAATAGACCCCCCCCCAATCAACAATAGACCCCCCTCAGCAACATTAGATCCACCACAAAAAATACCCCCAACCCCAGCAACAACAGACCCCTATTAGCAACAATAGACCCCTCCCTCAACAGTAGATCCCTCCCAGCAACAATAATCCCCGCCCAGCAACAATAAACCTCCACAGCAACCACTGCACCCCCCCCCCCCACACCAATAGATCTCCCACCCAGTGACCATAGATCCCACACTCTAGTACCCCTTGCCGTTACATACATATTGGAGGTGACAAAACTGCGTTCCTGCTTAAAAAAAAAAAAAGCCCCAGTGGTACCCATACGAATTGTTGAGACATCTACATATATAGACCCCCTGTGCATACGATTGATAAAAATCTGCCTCAGCTGAGCCTTTTAAGAATTTGCTTATACCAACTGTAATGATCTATAAATATATTGGCACGTTATAATTAATGTATGACATTAAAATTGTAAATGGAGACTGCTTCCCATCATGAATTGATGTACTGTATGTGGTAGGGTGTAATTATTGAATCGACCACAAGATGGCGATATAATTACAAATTATGTTATTTCATATAAATTGATTGTTAATTGTATCATTTTAACATCCGTACCTTTTTATGAATTGTTTGACAATTAATTGAGATCATAACGAGTACAATTGTACAGGAACAGGAATCAAATTCTGGATTCATGAGTTGGAAGCAGCTCCCATTGGTAGCGGTTCATATACAGGCGCATCTCAAAAGATGTAAAATAACAAAAAAGTTAATTTATTTCAGTAATTTAATTTAAAAAGTGAAACTCGTATATTGTACATCGATGCGTTACACACAGAGTGATATATTTTAAGCATTTCTTTCTTTTAATTTTGATGATTATGGCTTACAGCGAGTGACACCCCAAAATTCAGTATCTCAGAAAATTAGAATATTACATAAGACCAATAAAAAAAAAAGGATATACAATAGAGAAATGTTGCCTTAGTGAGAAGTCTCTACATGTACAGTATAGTAAAGTCTGCCCATGTACAATATAGTAAAGTCTCTCCATGTACAGTATAGTAAAGTCTGTCCATGTATAGTATAGTAAAGTCTCTCCATGTACAGTATAGTAAAGTCTCTCCATGTACAGTATAGTAAAGTCTCTCCATGTACAGTATAGTAAAAGCTGCCCATGTACAGTATAGTAAAGTCTCTCCATGTACAGTATAGTAAAGTCTGCCCATGTACAGTATAGTAAAGTCTCCATGTACAGTATAGTAAAGTCTGTCCATGTACAGTATAGTAAAGTCTCTCCATGTACAGTATAGTAAAGTCTCTCCATGTACAGTATAGTAAAGTCTCCATGTACAGTATAGTAAAGTCTCTCCATGTACAGTATAGTAAAGTCTCTCCATGTACAGTATAGTAAAGTCTCTCCATGTACAGTATAGTAAAGTCTGTCCATGTACAGTATAGTAAAGTCTTCCCATGTACAGTATAGTAAAGTCTGTCCATGTACAGTATAGTAAAGTCTGCCCATGTACAGTATAGTAAAGTCTGTCCATGTACAGTATAGTAAAGTCTCTCCATGTACAGTATAGTAAAGTCTCTCCATGTAAAGTATAGTAAAGTCTGTCCATGTACAGTATAGTAAAGTCTCTCCATGTACAGTATAGTAAAGTCTCTCCATGTACAGTATAGTAAGTCTTCCCATGTACAGTATAGTAAAGTCTGTCCATGTACAGTATAGTAAAGTCTGTCCATGTACAGTATAGTAAAGTCTGTCCATGTACAGTATAGTAAAGTCTCTCCATGTACAGTATAGTAAAGTCTCTCCATGTACAGTATAGTAAAGTCTCTCCATGTACAGTATAGTAAAGTCTGTCCATGTACAGTATAGTAAAGTCTGTCCATGTACAGTATAGTAAAGTCTCTCCATGTACAGTATAGTAAAGTCTCTCCATGTACAGTATAATAAAGTCTCTCCATGTACAGTATAGTAAAGTCTACCCATGTACAGTATAGTAAAGTCTGCCCATGTACAGTATAGTAAAGTCTGCCCATGTACAGTATAGTAAAGTGTGTCCATGTACAGTATAGTAAAGTCTGTCCATGTACAGTATAGTAACGTCTGCCCATGTACAGTATAGTAAAATCTCTCCATGTACAGTATAGTAAAGTCTCTCCATGTACAGTATAGTAAAGTCTCTCCATGTACAGTATAGTAAAGTCTGTCCTTGTACAGTATAGTAAAGTCTGCCCATGTACAGTATAGTAAAGTCTTCCCATGTACAGTATAGTAAAGTCTCTCCATGTACAGTATAGTAAAGTCTCTCCATGTACAGTATAGTAAAGTCTCTCCATGTACAGTATAGTAAAGTCTCTCCATGTACAGTATAGTAAAGTCTCTCCATGTACAGTATAGTAAAGTCTCTCCATGTACAGTATAGTAAAGTCTCTCCATGTACAGTATAGTAAAGTCTTCCCATGTACAGTATAGTAAAGTCTGCCCATGTACAGTATAGTAAAGTCTGTCCATGTACAGTATAGTAAAGTCTGCCCATGTACAGTATAGTAAAGTCTCCATGTACAGTATAGTAAAGTTTGTCCATGTACAGTATAGTAAAGTCTCTCCATGTACAGTATAGTAAAGTCTCTCCATGTACAGTATAGTAAAGTCTCTCCATGTACAGTATAGTAAAGTCTCTCCATGTACAGTATAGTAAAGTCTGTCCATGTACAGTATAGTAAAGTCTCTCCATGTACAGTATAGTAAAGTCTTCCCATGTACAGTATAGTAAAGTCTCTCCATGTACAGTATAGTAAAGTCTCTCCATGTACAGTATAGTAAAGTCTCTCCATGTACAGTATAGTAAAGTCTCTCCATGTACAGTATAGTAAAGTCTCTCCATGTACAGTATAGTAAAGTCTGTCCATGTACAGTATAGTAAAGTCTCTCCATGTACAGTATAGTAAAGTCTTCCCATGTACAGTATAGTAAAGTCTGTCCATGTACAGTATAGTAAAGTCTCTCCATGTACAGTATAGTAAAGTCTGTCCTTGTACAGTATAGTAAAGTCTGCCCATGTACAGTATAGTAAAGTCTTCCCATGTACAGTATAGTAAAGTCTTCCCATGTACAGTATAGTAAAGTCTGTCCATGTACAGTATAGTAAAGTCTGTCCATGTACAGTATAGTAAAGTCTGTCCATGTACAGTATAGTAAAGTCTCTCCATGTACAGTATAGTAAAGTCTTCCCATGTACAGTATAGTAAAGTCTGCCCATGTACAGTATAGTAAAGTCTGCCCATGTACAGTATAGTAAAGTCTGCCCATGTACAGTATAGTAAAGTCTCTATGTACAGTATAGTAAAGTCTGTCCATGTACAGTATAGTAAAGTCTGTCCATGTACAGTATAGTAAAGTTTGTCCATGTACAGTATAGTAAAGTCTCCATGTACAGTATAGTAAAGTCTGCCCATGTACAGTATAGTAAAGTCTGCCCATGTACAGTATAGTAAAGTCTGCCCATGTACAGTATAGTAAAGTCTGCCCATGTACAGTATAGTAAAGTGTGTCCATGTACAGTATAGTAAAGTCTCTCCATGTACAGTATAGTAAGTCTGCCCATGTACAGTATAGTAAAATCTCTCCATGTACAGTAAAGTCTGTCCATGTACAGTATAGTAACGTCTGCCCATGTACAGTATAGTAAAATCTCTCCATGTACAGTATAGTAAAGTCTCTCCATGTACAGTATAGTAAAGTCTCTCCATGTACAGTATAGTAAAGTCTGTCCTTGTACAGTATAGTAAAGTCTGCCCATGTACAGTATAGTAAAGTCTCTCCATGTACAGTATAGTAAAGTCTCTCCATGTACAGTATAGTAAAGTCTGTCCTTGTACAGTATAGTAAAGTCTGCCCATGTACAGTATAGTAAAGTCTTCCCATGTACAGTATAGTAAAGTCTGTCCATGTACAGTATAGTAAAGTCTGTCCATGTACAGTATAGTAAAGTCTGTCCATGTACAGTATAGTAAAGTCTGTCCATGTACAGTATAGTAAAGTCTCTCCATGTACAGTATAGTAAAGTCTTCCCATGTACAGTATAGTAAAGTCTTCCCATGTACAGTATAGTAAAGTCTGTCCATGTACAGTATAGTAAAGTCTCTCCATGTACAGTATAGTAAAGTCTCTCCATGTACAGTATAGTAAAGTCTCTCCATGTACAGTATAGTAAAGTCTCTCCATGTACAGTATAGTAAAGTCTCTCCATGTACAGTATAGTAAAGTCTCTGTACAGTATAGTAAAGTCTCTCCATGTACAGTATAGTAAAGTCTGCCCATGTACAGTATAGTAAAGTCTGCCCATGTACAGTATAGTAAAGTCTGCCCATGTACAGTATAGTAAAGTCTGCCCATGTACAGTATAGTAAAGTCTGCCCATGTACAGTATAGTAAAGTCTGCCCATGTACAGTATAGTAAAGTCTGCCCATGTACAGTATAGTAAAGTCTGCCCATGTACAGTATAGTAAAGTCTGCCCATGTACAGTATAGTAAAGTCTCCATGTACAGTATAGTAAAGTCTCCATGTACAGTATAGTAAAGTCTGTCCATGTACAGTATAGTAAAGTCTCCATGTACAGTATAGTAAGTCTGCCCATGTACAGTATAGTAAAGTGTGTCCATGTACAGTATAGTAAAGTCTCTCCATGTACAGTATAGTAAGTCTGCCCATGTACAGTATAGTAAAATCTCTCCATGTACAGTATAGTAAAGTCTGTCCATGTACAGTATAGTAAAATCTCTCCATGTACAGTATAGTAAAGTCTGTCCTTGTACAGTATAGTAAAGTCTGCCCATGTACAGTATAGTAAAGTCTCTCCATGTACAGTATAGTAAAGTCTCTCCATGTACAGTATAGTAAAGTCTGTCCTTGTACAGTATAGTAAAGTCTGCCCATGTACAGTATAGTAAAGTCTGCCCATGTACAGTATAGTAAAGTCTGTCCATGTACAGTATAGTAAAGTCTGTCCATGTACAGTATAGTAAAGTCTGCCCATGTACAGTATAGTAAAGTCTGCCCATGTACAGTATAGTAAAGTCTGCCCATGTACAGTATAGTAAAGTCTGCCCATGTACAGTATAGTAAAGTCTGCCCATGTACAGTATAGTAAAGTCTCCATGTACAGTATAGTAAAGTCTGTCCATGTACAGTATAGTAAAGTCTCCATGTACAGTATAGTAAAGTCTGCCCATGTACAGTATAGTAAAGTCTGCCCATGTACAGTATAGTAAAGTCTGCCCATGTACAGTATAGTAAAGTGTGTCCATGTACAGTATAGTAAAGTCTCTCCATGTACAGTATAGTAAGTCTGCCCATGTACAGTATAGTAAAATCTCTCCATGTACAGTATAGTAAAGTCTGTCCATGTACAGTATAGTAAAATCTCTCCATGTACAGTATAGTAAAGTCTCTCCATGTACAGTATAGTAAAGTCTCTCCATGTACAGTATAGTAAAGTCTGTCCTTGTACAGTATAGTAAAGTCTGCCCATGTACAGTATAGTAAAGTCACTCCATGTACAGTATAGTAAAGTCTCTCCATGTACAGTATAGTAAAGTCTGTCCTTGTACAGTATAGTAAAGTCTGCCCATGTACAGTATAGTAAAGTCTGCCCATGTACAGTATAGTAAAGTCTTCCCATGTACAGTATAGTAAAGTCTGTCCATGTACAGTATAGTAAAGTCTGTCCATGTACAGTATAGTAAAGTCTGTCCATGTACAGTATAGTAAAGTCTTCCCATGTACAGTATAGTAAAGTCTGTCCATGTACAGTATAGTAAAGTCTGTCCATGTACAGTATAGTAAAGTCTCTCCATGTACAGTATAGTAAAGTCTCTCCATGTACAGTATAGTAAAGTCTGTCCTTGTACAGTATAGTAAAGTCTGTCCATGTACAGTATAGTAAAGTCTCTCCATGTACAGTATAGTAAAGTCTCTCCATGTACAGTATAGTAAAGTCTGTCCTTGTACAGTATAGTAAAGTCTGCCCATGTACAGTATAGTAAAGTCTCTCCATGTACAGTATAGTAAAGTCTCTCCATGTACAGTATAGTAAAGTCTGTCCTTGTACAGTATAGTAAAGTCTGCCCATGTACAGTATAGTAAAGTCTGCCCATGTACAGTATAGTAAAGTCTTCCCATGTACAGTATAGTAAAGTCTGTCCATGTACAGTATAGTAAAGTCTGTCCATGTACAGTATAGTAAAGTCTGTCCATGTACAGTATAGTAAAGTCTCTCCATGTACAGTATAGTAAAGTCTTCCCATGTACAGTATAGTAAAGTCTTCCCATGTACAGTATAGTAAAGTCTTCCCATGTACAGTATAGTAAAGTCTGTCCATGTACAGTATAGTAAAGTCTCTCCATGTACAGTATAGTAAAGTCTCTCCATGTACAGTATAGTAAAGTCTCTCCATGTACAGTATAGTAAAGTCTCTCCATGTACAGTATAGTAAAGTCTCTCCATGTACAGTATAGTAAAGTCTCTCCATGTACAGTATAGTAAAGTCTCTCCATGTACAGTATAGTAAAGTCTGCCCATGTACAGTATAGTAAAGTCTGCCCATGTACAGTATAGTAAAGTCTGCCCATGTACAGTATAGTAAAGTCTGCCCATGTACAGTATAGTAAAGTCTGCCCATGTACAGTATAGTAAAGTCTGCCCATGTACAGTATAGTAAAGTCTGCCCATGTACAGTATAGTAAAGTCTGCCCATGTACAGTATAGTAAAGTCTGCCCATGTACAGTATAGTAAAGTCTGCCCATGTACAGTATAGTAAAGTCTCTCCATGTACAGTATAGTAAAGTCTCTCCATGTACAGTATAGTAAAGTCTGCCCATGTACAGTATAGTAAAGTCTGCCCATGTACAGTATAGTAAAGTCTGCCCATGTACAGTATAGTAAAGTCTGCCCATGTACAGTATAGTAAAGTCTGCCCATGTACAGTATAGTAAAGTCTGCCCATGTACAGTATAGTATACACTCAGTACTTGGTCGGGGCCCCTTTTCTATGAATTGCGGCATCAATGCGGCGTGGCATGGAGGAGATCAGCCTGTGGCACTGCTGAGGTGTTATGAAAGGTCAGGTTGCTTTGATAGCGTCCTTCATCTCATCTGCATTGTTGGGTCTGGTGTCTCTCATCTTCCTCCTGACAATTCTCCACAGATTCTCTATGGGGTTTAGGTCAGGCGAGTTTGCTGGCCAATCAAGCACAGCGATTCCATGATCATGTGACCAGGTATTGGTAGTTTTGGCAGTGTGGGAGGTGCCGAGTCCTGCTGCAAAATGATATTGGCATCTCCATAAAGCTGGTCAGCAGAGGGAAGCATGAAGAGCTCTAGAATTTCCTGCTACAGGGCTGAGCTGACTTTGGACTTGATAAAACACAGAAGGACCAACACCAGCAGATGACATGGCTCCCCAAATCATCATGGTGGAAACTTCACATTGAACCACGTGCAACTTGGATTCTGTGCCTCTCCACTCCTCCTCCAGACTCTGGGACCGCGATTTCCAAATGGAATGCAAACATTTACTTTAATCCTTAGGCCAGGTAAGACACTTCTGACATTGTCTCTGGTTCAGGAGTGGCTTTACACAAAGAATTGGACAGTTGTAGCCCATGTCCTGGATACGTCTGTGTGTGGTGGCTCTTGAAGCACAGACACCAGCCGTAGTCCACTCCTTGTGAATCTCCCCTCGAATTCTTGAATGGTCTTTCGCTTCACAATCCTATCATGGTTGCGGTTATCCCTGTTGCTCTGCACCATTTTCTACCACACTTTTTTCCTTCCACTCAACTTTCCATGACTATGCTTGGATACAGCACTCTGTGAACAGCCAGCTTCTTTAGCAATGACCTTTTGTGACTTACCCTCCTTGTGGAGGGTGTCAATGACTGTCTTCTGGATAACTGTCAAGTCAGCAGTCTTCCCCATGATTGTGTAACCTACTAAACCCGACTGAGAGACCATTTAAAGGCTCCGGAAACCTTTACAGGTGTTTTGAGTTATTTAGCAGATTAGAGTGTGAGCCCTCGAGTCTACAATACTCAACTTTCACAATGTTCTAATTTTCTGAGATACTGAATTTGGGGTTTTCACTCGCTGTAAGCCACAATCATGAAAATTAAAAGAAAGAAATGCTTGACATATATCACTCTGTGTGTAACGAATCTACCATATATAATACAGTGCCTTGAAAAAGTATTCATACCCCTTGAGATTTCCCACATTTTGTCATGTTACAACCAAAAACGTAAATGTATTTTATTGGGATTTTATGTGATGGACCAACACAAAGTGTCACATAATTGTGAAGTGGAAGGAAAATGATAAATGATACAAATAAATATGTGAAAAGTGTGGAGGGGGCGGCATTTGTATGGCGCCCCCCGGAGTCAATACTTTGTAGAACCCCCTTTCTCTACAAGTCTTTTTGGGGATGTCTCTACCAGCTTTGCACATCTAGAGAGGGACATTTCTGCCCATTCTTCTTTGTAAAATATCTCAAGCTCTGTCAGATTGGATGGAGAGCGTCTGTGAACAGCAATTTTCAAGTCTTGCCACAGATTCTCAATGGGATTTAGGTCTGGACTGTGACTGGGCCATTCTAACACATGAATATGCTTTGATCTAAACCATTGCATTGTAGCTCTGGCTGGATGTTTCGGGTCGTTGTCCTGCTGGAAGGTGAACCTCCGCCCCAGTCTCAAGTCTTTTGTAGACTCTAACAGGTTTTCTTCTAAGATTGTCCTGTATTTGTCTCCATCCATCTTCCCATCAACTCTGACCAGCTTCCCTGTCCCTGCTGAAGAAAAGCATCCCCACCACATGATGCTGCCACCACCATGTTTCACGGTGGGGATGGTGTGTTCAGGGTGATGTGCAGTGTTAGTTTTCCCCCCACACATAGTGTTTTGCTTTTAGGCCAAAAAGTTGAATTTTGGTCTCATGTGACCAGATCACCTTCTTCCACATGTTTGCTGTGTCCTCCACATGGCTTCTCACAAACTGCAAACAGGACTTCTTATGACTTTCTTTCTCCAATGTCTTTCTTCTTGTCACTCTTCCATAAAGGGCAGATTTGTGGAGAACACGACTAATAGTTGTCCTGTGGACAGATTCTCCCACCTGAGCTGTGGATCTCTGCAGCTCCTCCAGAGTTACCATGGACCTCTTGGCTCTTCTCTGATGAATGCTCTCCTTGCCCGGCCCGGTCAGTTTAGGTGGACGGCCATGTCTTGGTAGGTTTGCAGTTGTGCCATACTCTTTCCATTTTCTGATGATGGATTGAACAGAGCTCCGTGAGATGTTCAAAGCTTGGGAGATTTTTTTTTAACCTAACCCTGCTTTATACTTCTCCACAACTTTATCCCTGACCTGTCTGGTGTGTTCCTTGGCCTTCATGATGCTGTTTGTTCACTAAGGTTCTCTAACAAACCTCTGAGGGCTTCACATAACAGCTGTATTTATACTGAGATTAAATGACACACAGGTGGACTCTATTTACTAATTAGGTGATTTCTGAAGGTGATTGGTTCTGCTAGATTTTAGTTATCAGAGTAAAGGGGGCTGAATACAAATGCCCCCCACCCACACACTTTTCACATTTATTTGTAAAACATTTTTTAAACCATTTATCATTTTCCTTCCACTTCACAATTATGTGATACTTTGTGTTAGTCTTTCACATAAAATCCCAATAAAATACATTTACGTTTTTGGTTGCAACATGACAAAATGTGGAAAATTTCAAGGGGTATGAATACTTTTTTTCAAGGCACTGTATATGACTTTCACGTTTTGCATCGAATTACTGAAATAAATTAACTTTTTAAAGATATTCAATTTTTTTAGGTGCACCTGTAAATATAGTGATCCGTTATTAGCATAGAGCCTCTTGAGAACACCTCCTTACGACGAAACACGTTGGGGAGGGGCTAGAGCTGAGTAGTTAATGCATAACAATTCCAGGAAAAAAATCACACAGTGTATAGGGTGCCATTAAGAATGAATGCATGTTTCACGTTTTGCACAATTTCATCGCGATTTGGAATCCCAAATTGCTAGGTGTGAATGGGGCCTAACAGAAAATAAATCACAGAACTCCTCCAGAAATTTCATTTCTTGCTTTCCTGTGTGATTGGCTCACTGATTTTCCCATATGTCTGCACTAAGATACAAGTCAGATTTTAGGCATCCTCTGAAATAGGAATTTTGGTTTTTGGTGAGAATCTCTAAAAGGGGTAAAAAAAAAAAATTACTAAAGGGATGCAGACCCTGCAGCTTTTCTCATCAGAATACTGAGAATGCACCAGATGATTATAATGAACTCTCCCAAACAGAATCATTCTGCAAAAGGACATGGTGACGCAAACAGCTATTTCTTCAGACCAGAAAAGGTAGGAATCTGCTACAAAGTTTATTAAAATCCCTCCAAGAGATTATCCAGAGGGGATTGTTTTTTTCTCTTCTCAACATAAGTGGAATTATTCTCTAAGCATTTTTGTAGAACTACAAACCTCAGATGTCCTATAAGGTCAATTTTGACTGGAGACTGTTACCTTTACATGTTCAGTAAATACAGTATCTCGCAAAAGTAAGTACTCCCCTCACATTTGTGTAAATCTTTTCTTCTATCTTTTCATGTGACAACACTGAAGAAATGACACTTTGCTACAATGTAAAGTAGTGAGTGTACAGCTTGTATAACAGTGTAAATTTGCTGTCCCCTCAAAATAACTCAACACACAGCCATTAATGTCTAAACCGCCGGCAACAAAAGTCAGTACACCCCTAAGTGAAAATGTCCAAATTTGGCCCAATTAGCCATTTTCCCTCCCCGGTGTCATGTGACTCTTTAGTATTACAAGGTCTCAGGTGTGAATGGGGAGCAGGTGTGTTAAATTTGGTGTTATCGCTCTCACTCTCTCATACTGGTCACTGGAAGCTCAACATGGCACCTCATGGCAAAGAACTCTCTGAGGATCTGGAAAAAAGAATTGTTGCTCTACATAAAGATGGCCTAGGCTATAAGAAGATGCCAAGACCCTGAAATTGAGCTGCAGCACAGTGGCCAAGACCATACAGCGGTATAACAGGACAGGTTCCACTCAGAACAGGCCTCGCCATGGTCCACTAAAAGAAGTTGAGGTCACGTGCTCAGCGTCATATCCAGAGGTTGTCTTTGGGAAATAGACGTATGAGTGCTGCCAGCATTGCTGCAGAGGTTGTAGGGGTGGGGGGGGGGGGTCAGCCTGTCATTGCTCAGACCATACGCTGCACACTGCATCAAATTGGTATGAAACAAAATCCCCTGTTGGCGGACTTTTAAGACACAAAGGTTATAAAAAAAATATTTTTGTATGAAAGCGTATTTATTGAAGTATAGAAAGTACAAAACATGTAATAAAAAGCGCATTTGAAGTGAACATTACAGTGTTGTCATCCAAAACAAAATACAAGTAATGGGCTAATGTTTCTTGCACCCAACGCGTTTCGGAGTAAATATATAGTTCTCCTTCTTCAGGGGTATAGTTTAAGCAAGAAAATCAGTATTCTACATAAGGATTGAAAAAAATAACATAAATTTGTTATTTTTTTTATGTTATTTTTTTCAATCCTAATGTAGAATACTGATTTCTTGCTTAAACTATACCCCTGAAGAAGGAGAACTACATATTTACTCCGAAACGCGTTGGGTGCAAGAAACATTAGCCCATTACTTGTATTTTGTTTTGGATGACAACACTGTAATGTTCACTTCAAATGCGCTTTTTATTACATGTTTTGTACTTTCTATACTTCAATAAATACTCTTTCATACAAAAATATTTTTTTATAAACTTTTTTTCCTTAAAAGTCCGCCAACAGGGGATTTTGTTTCATATTCTTTGTAACACTGAATGTGGCACAATTATATGCCCAATAATAACTGACTTACCTTTGCAACTGCATCAAATTGGTCTGCATGGCTGTCATCCCAGAAGGAAGCCTCTTCTAAAGATGATGTACAAGAAAGTCCACAAACAGTTTGCTGAAGACAAGCAGACTAAGGACCTGGATTACTGGAACCATGTCCTGTGATCTGATGAGACCAAGATAAACTTATTTGGTTCAGATGGTGACAAGCGTGTGTGGGGGCAACCAGGTGAGGAGGACAAAGACAAGTGTGTCTTGTCTACAGTCAAGCATGGTGGTGGGAGTGTCATGGTCTGGGGCTGCATGAGTGCTGCCGGAACTGGGGAGCTACAGATCATTGAGGGAACCATGAATGCCAACATGTACTGTGACATATTGAAGCAGAGCATGATCCCCTCCCTTCGGAGACTGGACCGCAGGGCAGTATTCCAACATGATAACCACCCCAAACACACCTCCAAGACCACCACTGCCTTGCTAAAGAAGCTGAGGGTAAAGGTGATGGACTGGCCAAGCATGTCTCCAGACCTAAACCCTATTGATCATCTGTGGGACAGCCTCAAATGGAAGGTGGAGGAGCGCAAGGTCTCTAACATCCACCAGCTCTGTGATGTCATCATGGAGGAGGGGAAGAAGAGGACTCCAGTGACAACCTGTGAAGCTCTGGTGACCTCCATGCCCAAGAGGGTTAAGGCAATGCTGGAAAATAATGGTGGCCACACAAAACATGGACACTTTGGGCCCAATTTGGAGATTTTCACTTAGGGGTGTACTGACTTTTGTTGTCAGCGGTTTAGACATTAATGGCTGTGTGTTGAGTTATTTTGAGGGGACAGCAAATTTACACTGTTATACAAGCTGTACACTCACTACTTTACATTGTAGACAAGTGTCATTTCTTCAGTGTTGTCACATGAAAAGAGAGAAGAAAAGATTTACAAAAATGTGAGGGGTGTACTTACTTTTGTGATATACTGTATATGTAGATACAAAAATATATTTGCAGCCTCCTTTAACGACATCTGGGACAACTTACGGTGAACACAAAGCATTCTCCAGTGCCGAAAAAGCTGGCCACTTGTCCACAGCATTTCCTCCGTTCATTCCAGTCGGTGGAGAGGTAGGCTCCGAACACCTGCGGAACACAGAGATACCATCCTCAGATCTCTCCAAACAAAATATGGGAAGCATGAATAACCATCAATACTATGGCCAATGTATCATTTGCAGAGTTTGTTGGCATTAAAGAAAAAAAAGAAAAAAGCAACAAATAAAAACTTCATAGCTTTTTTTTATTGGCGCTGTTGATTACCTTGCTTGTAGTTGTTTTGATGAGCAAGACGGTAGGTTCAAACCCTTCACAGCGGGCATAAAATCTGCAATTAGATGTACAATTATCACTGTTTCTGTTGGGGTAGGCTTGCAAGGCATCATGGAGGTGTCGAAGAGAAGTTTGCCTTTGATATAAACTATATTATCAAAAGTATTGGGACGCCTGCCTTTACACGCACATGAACTTTAATGGCATCCCAGTCTTATAGGGCGTACACACGGTCGGACTTTGTTCGGACATTCCGACAACAAAATCCTAGGATTTTTTCCGACGGATGTTGGCTCAAACTTGTCTTGCATACACGCGGTCACACAAAGTTGTCGGAAAATCCGATCGCTCTGAACGTGGTGACGTAAAACACGTACGTCGGGGACTCTAAACGGGGCAGTGGCCAATAGCTTTCATCTCTTTATTTATTCTGAGCATGCGTGGCACTCTGTCCGTCGGATTTGTGTACACACGATCGGAATTTCCGACAACGGATTTTGTTGTCGGAAAATGTTATCTCCTGCTCTCCAACTTTGTGTGTCGGAAAATCCGATGGAAAATGTCCGATGGAGCCCACACACGGTCGGAATTTCCGACAACACGCTCCGATCGGACATTTTCCATCGGAAAATCCGACCGTGTGTACGGGGCATTAGTCCGGAGGGTTCAATATTGAGTTGGCTCCGCCCTTTGCAGCTATAACAGCTTCAACTCTTCTGGGAAGGCCGTCCACAAGGTTTAGGAGGGTGTCTATGGGAATGTTTGACCATTCTTCCAGAAGAGCATTTGTGAGATCAGGCACTGATGTTGGATGAGAAGGCCTGGCTTGCAGTCTCCGCTCTAATTCACCCCAAAGGTGTTCTATCGGGTTGAGGTCAGGACTCTGTGCAGGCCAGACAAGTTCCTCCACCCCAAACTCACTCATCCAAGTCTTTATGGACCTTGCTTTCTCCACTGGTCCAATTCATTTGGTGGAGGGGGGATTATGGTGGGGGGGAGGGGGGATTATGGTGTGGGGGGAGGGGGGATTATGGTGTGGGGGGAGGGGGGATTATGGTGTGGGGTTCCTTTTCAGGGGGTTGGGTTTGGCCCCTTAGTTCCAGTGAAGGAAACACTTAAGGCGTCAGCATACCAAGACATTTTGGACAATGTCCTGCTCCCAACTTTGTGGGAGCAGTTTGGGGACGGACCCTTCCTGTTCCAACATGACTGCGCACCAGTGCACAAAGCAAGGTCAATGACTGGCCTGATCTCAACCCGATAGAACACCTTTGGGATGAATTAGAGCAGAGACTGTGAGCCAGGCCTTCTCATCCAACATCAGTGCCTGACCTCACAAATGCTCTTCTGGAAGAACGGTCAAACATTCCCATAGACACACTCCTAAACCTTGTGGACGGCCTTCCCAGAAGAGTTGAAGCTGTTATAGCTGCAAAGGGGGAGGAGCCAACTCAATATTGAACCCTACGGACTAAGACTGGGGTGTCATTAAAGTTCATGTGCGTGTAAAGGCAGGTGTCCCAATACTTTTGACAATATAGTGTATCTCGCCATGTGAAGTGGAGCATGCTAAGTAATGTGTGTTACACATTACTAGGTATTTATCACACAGACATCACAGTACTTCCCCTGACAACGCCTTCATCTGCTTTTCAGATATTTGACTATTGATTACTGACCTCTGTAAGCTATAGCCGTGTTCCAGCGTAGAGAACAGCAGGACAGGGGGGTACAAGGAAAACCGTTCCGGTATCCAGGACCAAACCACCCTCATTTCCTGCCCCGTGACAATCTCAGAGCTGAAATTCAGAATGTCGACCGACATATTCCCGGACTGCCTGCCGAGAAATACAAAAGTTATTATTACATAATGGAAGCGAGCGTTTGCATGGTTGAGGCGGCTCAGTTATATCGATCTAGCACCAGATTTTTTTTTTTTTTTAAGTAATGTTATTATCATATAACAAATTAGTATCCCCAAAATGTAATGATTTAAACAATTGAAGTCACAGAAATAGATACAGTGCCTTGCAAAAGTATTCGGCCCCCTTGAACTTTGCAACCTTTTGCCACATTTCAGGCTTCAAACATAAAGATATAAAATTTTAATTTTTTGTGAAGAATCACCAACAAGTGGGACACAATTGTGAAGTGGAACGAAATCTATTGGATATTTTAAACTTTTTTAGCAAATAAAAAACTGAAAAGTGGTGCGTGCAAAATTATTCGGCCCCCTTTACTTTCAGTGCAGAAAACTCACTCCAGAAGTTCAGCGAGGATCTCTGAATGATCCAATGTTGTCCTAAATGACTGATGGTGATAAATAGAATCCACCTGTGTGTAATCAAGTCTCTGTATAAATGCACCTGCTCTGTGATAGTCTCAGGGTTCTGTTGAAAGCGCAGAGAGCATCATGAAGACCAAGGAACACACCAGGCAGGTCCGTAATACTGTTGTGGAGAAGTTTAAAGCTGGATTTGGATACAAAAAGATTTCCCAAGCTTTAAACATCCCAAGGAGCACTGTGCAAGCGATCATTTTGAAATGGAAGGAGTATCAGACCACTGCAAATATACCAAGACCTGGCTGTCCCTCTAAACTTTCAGCTCAGACAAGGAGAAGACTGATCAGAGATGCAGCCAAGAGGCCCATGATCACTCTGGATGAACTGCAGAGAACTACAGCTGAGGTGGGAGAGTCTGTCCATAGGACAACAATCAGTCGTACACTGCACAAATCTGGCCTTTATGGAAGAGTGGCAAGAAGAAAGCCATTTCTCAAAGATATCCATAAAAAGTCTCATCTAAAGTTTGCCACAAGCCACCTGGGAGACACACCAAACATGTGGAAGAAGGTGCTCTGGTCCGATGAAACCAAAATCCAACTTTTTGGCCACAATGCAAAACGATATGTTTGGCGTAAAAGCAACACAGCTCATCACACTCAACACACCATCCCCACTGTGAAACATGGTGGTGGCAGCATCATGGTTCGGGCCTGCTTTTCTTCAGCAGGGACAGGGAAGATGGTTAAAATTGAGGGGAAGATGGATGCAGCCAAATACAGGACCATTCTGGATGAAAACCTGTTGGAGTCTGCAAAAGACCTGAAACTGGGATGGAGATTTATCTTCCAACAAGACAATGATCCCAAACATACAGCAAAATCTACAAAGGAATGGTTCACAAATAAACGTATCCAGGTGTTAGAATGGCCAAGTCAAAGTCCAGACCTGAATCCAATCGAGAATCTGTGGAAAGAGCTGAAAACTGCTGTTCACAAACGCTATCCATCCAACCTCACTGAGCTCGAGCTGTTTTGCAAGGAAGAATGGGCAAGAATTTCAGTCTCTCGATGTGCAAAACTGATAGAGACATACCCCAAGCGACTTGCAGCTGTAATCGCAGCAAAAGGTGGCTCTACAAAGTATTAACGCAAGGGGGCCGAATAATTTTGCACGCCCCACTTTTCATTTTTTTATTAGTTAAAAAAGTTTCAACAATCCAATAGATTTCGTTCCACTTCACAATTGTGTCCCACTTGTTGGTGATTCTTCACAAAAAATAAAAAATGTTATATCTTTATGTTTGAAGCCTGAAATGTGGCAAAAGGTTGAAAAGTTCAAGGGGGCCGAATACTTTCGCAAGGCACTGTATTAAGTCAGATACACATTGGGGGATCACCTTCTTCCACATGTTTGCTGTGTCCTCCACATGGCTTCTCACAAACTGCAAACAGGACTTCTTATGACTTTCTTTCTCCAATGTCTTTCTTCTTGTCACTCTTCCATAAAGGGCAGATTTGTGGAGAACACGACTAATAGTTGTCCTGTGGACAGATTCTCCCACCTGAGCTGTGGATCTCTGCAGCTCCTCCAGAGTTACCATGGGCCTCTTGGCTCTTCTCTGATGAATGCTCTCCTTGCCCGGGCCGGTCAGTTTAGGTGGACGGCCATGTCTTGGTAGGTTTGCAGTTGTGCCATACTCTTTCCATTCTCCGATGATGGATTGAACAGAGCTCCGTGAGATGATCAAAGCTTGGGAGATTTTATTATAATACTAACCCTGCTTTATACTTCTCCACAACTTTATCCCTGACCTGTCTGGTGTGTTCATTGGCCTTCATGATGCTGTTTGTTCACTAAGGTTCTCTAACAAACCTCTGAGGGCTTCACAGAACAGCTGTATTTATACTGAGAATAAATGACACACAGGTGGACTCTATTTACTAATTAGGTGACTTCTGAAGGCAATTGCTTCCTCTAGATTTTAGTTAGGGGGTATCAGAGTAAAGGGGGCTGAATACAAATGCCCCCCCCCCCCCACACTTTTCACATATTTATTTGTATCATTTATCATTTTCCTTCTACTTCACAATTATGTGCCACTTTGTGTTGGTCTATTACATAAAATCCCAATAAAATACATTTACGTTTTTGGTTGTAACATGACGAAATGTGGGAGATTTCAAGGGGTATGAATACTTTTTCAAGGCACTATAACTGTATACTTTACTGTTAACGCCATTTCATCGATAGTGATTGTGATAAATATTGTAGCATCAACATGAAATGTCTATAATCAGGTCATTACACATCACACATAATTACAGATGGTGTAATGTTACTGTTTATAGAGACACAATAACTATTGATGGGACGTGGCACCCCTTCCTGGACGTGTGCACTGCCGGAAAATTTGTTCGTTTTCGTTTCATTCTGGGGTTTATTTTTTTCGTTTTTCTTGTCATTCCTTATGATCGCAATTCGTAAATTCAAAAATAAGAAAGAGAAAATCTGAGAATTTGAAAGAATAACTAACTAATAATAACTACCGTATATACTCGAGTATAAGTCGAGTTTTTCAGCACATTTTTTTGTGCTGAAAATGCCCCCCTCGGCTTATACTGGAGTCAAGCACTTTTCTGCAGCAGACAATGACATTTTCCAAACCAACTTTGGGGCCCCGTATCTTGGGGGCACTTAGTGCTAGGAACCCCACATTTGATATGCAAACCCAGTGGAACTAGCATTACAACATGTCTGAAGCTGGGGTTCCTAGCACCAAGTGGCCCCGAGATATGGGGCCCCAAAATTTGGTTTGGAAAATGTCTTTCTCTGCTGCAGAAAAATGCTTGACATTTTCCGAACCGATTTTGGGGCCCCGTATCTCGGGGCCACTTGGTGCTAGGAACCCCAGCTTTGGATAGGTTGTATTGCTAGTTCCACTGGGTTTGGGGTCCCTAGCACCAAGTGGCCCCGAGATACAAGGCCCCAAAGTCGGTCAACTGTGTCCATCTGCAGCAATGTCATTTCGGGACCCTTTGGGTCCAGAGACCCCAAATTTTGGCTGCAGCTAGGGGGGCATCTAGGAACCCTTAACTACCAAGTTTGAAGTTTCCGGGGACCGATGGCTGCAAATGGGCACCGTAAGGCTGCAAATGGGCACATTGAGGCTGCAAATGGGCACAGTGAGGCTGCAAATGGGCATTGTTGACCCTCTTTTCCACTTACAGAGGCTGTGCATTTCTCACCCTAGGCTTATACTCGGGTCAATAAGTTTTCCCAGTTTTTTTGTGGTAAAATTAGGTGCCTCGGCTTATATTCGGGTCGGCTTACACTCGAGTATATACGGTAACTATTTAATTATAGGTATTGGAATTTCCGAATATTCTAAAATTCGTAAATCTGAAAACCCGAAAATCTGAAATAATAGCTAACTAATAACTATTACTAACTATTAAATTATAGGTATTGTAATTTCCTTTCAAATTTGGCTGTTAGTGAACGTAGCGAATACGAATTTATCCGAAGTTACGAATTATCCAAAATAACGAATGCCGTATCTAAATAGATGGAATGAATTAATAATAAATAATAATAATAATAATATTAATAAAAAAGTTTTCATTATTATTATTGTTATTTATTATGATTAATTCATTACATTACATTCGTTCAGATACGGCATTCGTTATTTCGGATAATTCGTAACTTCGGATAAATTCGTATTCGTTACGTTCACTAACAGCCAAATTTGAAAGGAAATTACAATGCCTATAATTGAATAGTTAGTAATAGTTATTAGTTAGCTTTTATTTCAGATTTTCGGGTTTTCAGATTTACGAATTTTAGAATATTCGGAAAAATTCGGTAAACTGGTTTTTCATTAATTCGGATATTTCCGAGTTTGTCAAAATTTGTTAAAAAACTAATTCGGAATGAAACTAATTGCACATTTCTACCCCTTCCTGCATGGCTGCTCTATGGTTCCTCACTTGTATTTGAAGTATTGATTGTACAACACGATAAAGAAGAAATTCACTTGTATTGTTCCTTTAAGAGATTTCATTTCATATAATGGTTTTGCAATGTCCAATTTGTATACAGACTGAATTTTAAGCTTGAATGCTCGCTCTCTCTCACCCCCCTCCTCCCTTCACAAGATTTTAGTTTTGCAACTTTTAGGTATAGCTGCCGACATATGAAATGTGAAATTATTCTATTTGCTGGTTTTTATTACCACCCCCTTTCTTCGTATAAAATAGATTTCAATAAAAAAAACCTGGTAGAATGGATAAGCTGAAAGGGCTGGGTGTTTTGTCTCATATCTGTTCTCTGTAATTGCAGTGTCTTTGCCAGAAAAATCCATAACAGGTTTTGGCGAGCCAGCCAGGAGTGGACGGAGTCTCCTTATATGCCAGCTAGGTAAGGGGTCAGTGGTGGTTGTCACAGCTCTGCTGTTGTTCTGATACCTAAAATTACTCACGCCACACTATTGCATCTCATAAAGTGAATCTTTTTTTTTTTTGTCTTACAGCTGTTCCAAAACGTTTATAATGCCACAAATATCACACATATATAATCGGCAAAACACTTATTCAGTACTAATAAGTCTTTTGCATTATATTTGCATTTCTTAGCCCTTTGTGTGTCTGGAGTACTCCTCCTGCGGCTAACCTTACTACAGCTCCCCCCTTGGACCATAGGGAGAGATCCTCCGTTCCCCTTCCCTCCTTCTGGTTGTTAAGTTTGGATTTTAACCCCTTGTTTGTACATTATCATTGTGGATTAACGCTTACACAACCATTTGCTAACCCCGGTAAGACACCCTGCACCAAATCCTGTGTCTACTATGTTTTCCAATGTCATTTTTGCTTATTTGAGTATTTTCTGATGTGATGAATTAATTTGATATTAACATATATATAGTTACATAGTCATTGCATAATTGATGTTGATTTTGATGTGCATTCATTTCATTGTAAAAACGAAAAACATTGTTTTTTATATATTTACTCTTGTATTCCATTAATGTGTTCAGGTGTGGTAGCACATATCCCCTGAGGAAGCCTACCAAATGGCGAAACATGTCGGATTGCTACACCATACTGTATATATTTACTCTTGTATTCCATTTATGTGTTCAGGTGTGGTAGTGCACAGGGGCAGACTGACAACTCATGGGGCCCCCGGGCAATAGGAGATTATGGGGCCCCCGGGCAATAGGATATTATGGGGCCCCCGGGCAATAGGAGATTATGGGGCCCCCAGGCAATAGGAGATTATGGGGCCCCCATGCAATAGATTATGGGGCCACACAGTACACACACACATAAAGTATACACACACACACAATATACACACACAGAATACACATACACACACTGAAAAGGTACTGGAGAGGCGGGGCAGCTATAATCTTGGGATTTTTTTAAAAAACACAGATTTTTACATACTGTCCCTCGTTTTATTGAGGCTGGCAACCCTAATGGGGCCCCTTAGTGGCATGGGGCCCTCGGGCAGTGCCCGAGGGCCCGAATAGTCAGTCTGCCCCTGGTAGCGCATATCCCCTGAGGGAGCCTACCAAATGGGGAAACTTGTCAGATTGCTATACCATACTGTATATATTTACTCTTGTATTCCATTTATGTGTTCAGGTGTGGTAGCGCATATCCCCTGAGGAAGCCTACCAAATGGCGAAACATGTCGAATTGCTACGCCATACTGTATATATTTACTCTTGTATTCCATTTATGTGTTCAGGTGGGGTAGCGCATATCCCCTGAGGAAGCCTACCAAATGGCGAAACATGTCGAATTGCTACGCCATACTGTATATATTTACTCTTGTATTCCATTTATGTGTTCAGGTGGGGTAGCGCATATCCCCTGAGGAAGCCTACCAAATGGCGAAACATGTCGGATTGCTACACTATACTGTATATATTTACTCTTGTATTCCATTTATGTGTTCAGGTGGGGTAGGCATATCCCATGAGGAAGCCTACCAAATACCGAAACAGGTCGAATTGCTACACCATACTTTATATATTTACTTTTGTATTCCATTTATGTGTTCGGGTGTGGTAGTGCATATCACCTGAGGAAGCCTACCAAATGGCAAAACATGTCGGATTGCTACACTATACTGTATATATTTACTCTTGTATTCCATTTATGTGTTCAGGTGTGGTAGCGCATATCCCATGAGGAAGCCTACCAAATGGTGAAACATGTCGGATTGCTACACCTTACTGTATATATTTACTCTTGTATTCCATGTATGTGTTCAGGTGTGGTAGTGCATATCCCCTGAGGGAGCCTACCAAATGGGGAAACGTGTCGGATCGCTACACCATACTGTATATATTTACTCTTGTATTCCATTTATGTGTTCAGGTGTGGTAGCACATATCCCCTGAGGAAGCCTACCAAATGCCGAAACAGGTCGAATTGCTACATCATACTTTATATATTTACTTTTGTATTCCATTTATGTGTTCTGGTGTGGTAGTGCATATCCCCTGAGGAAGCCTACCAAATGGCGAAACATGTCAGATTGCTACACTATACTGTATATATTTACCCTTGTACTCCATTTATGTGTGCAGGTGTGGTAGCGCATAATCCTTGAGGAAGCCTACCAAATGCTGAAACATGTCGTATTGCTACACCATACAGTCCCACACCACTGTAACCAATTTTAACCAATGTTGATATCTAACAGGAAATGTTTCCATGTTTTTAACAAATACCTACTTTTCCTTTCTGTCTTTTTAAATTTGAAATATTTGAATATCTGAATTGAATTGTAATGTATCTTTCTGACTACAGTTACTGGCACCTAAATAATTGCAGCTCTTTAAAAGAGCATTTCTAGCGTCTTGATACTTAAAATCTAGAAATACCAAAAGCCTTTGTGCGTTGTGTCAAAAAATGTCAACACAGAAAACTGCTATATTTGATTCTTCCTGAAAATCTCTCCTAAAGATTAGATCTACTTCACAGAGCATGAGATTTTGCAGTCATCAAGTATCAATAGATCTGTAGAGTTTTACACAGCCAGGCTGGCTTTGATTGTTCATTTTATGTAAAAAGCCATGAAGGACAAAAGCAAAGATGATCTCTGCAGTTGCAATCAGTACTTACCTGAGAGAGAGAGGAAGCAATCCTCTCATCCTGCACTTCCAGCTCACACTGGTGACATCTGGTGATGGACCTTTAAAGTGGAAGTCCAGCCTATTCCTAACTAAGCTTAAATCTGCTCCAGCCCCCTTCTAAACACTATTCTATCTACCCTGCGAAAGGAAGATGTTTGCACTTACCTATTCCGGTCACAAGATCAGCTGTCAATGGCTGCTTCGGTGTAGAGGAGGGACAGTTGGCTACGGATGCCCCATAGTAAGCCTATGGGTGAGGTCACCACCTCTGCAGCCGTTGCCGAAAGTCTCTCCTCTTCACTAAAGCCGGCCGCTGGGGATATCATGTGACCAGACCAGAACGCTTTAAAAATAGGTAAGTATACACGTCTTCCCTTCACAGGGTAGATAGATAGGCTTTAGAAGGGGGGTGGGGTATGAGCAGGTTGGGCTAAAACTTTAAGAATACCGTTGGGCAGATATCAATCACAGTGTAGTCTATGAGGGGACCGCCAATGCCACCAATGAGCACTGGGCGAATGTATATTCGCTGCAGTGGCAGCCAGCAACAGAACCCATAGAGGCCTCTTGCAAAAACCAACCCCCGATTGAGAAACACAGATGTAGATGCTTTGCTATCGTTGCTTTATTGAATTTGGTGGAGACACATGTGAAGGGAGTCACTTTGGACGGGGGGCTTGTGGAACTACGGATGCCCCATAGTAAGCCTATGGGTGAGGTCACCACCCAAGTTCTGCAGCCGTTGCCGAAAGTCTCTCCTCTTCGCTAAAGCCGGCCGCTGGGGATATCATGTGACCAGACCAGAACGCTTTAAGAATAGGTAAGTATATACGTCTTCCCTACACAGGGTAGATAGATAGGCTTTAGAAGGGGGGTGGGGTGGGAGCAGGTTGGGCTAAAACTTTAAGAATACCGTTGGGCAGATATCAATCACAGTGTAGTCTATGAGGGGACCGCCAATGCCACCAACGAGCACTGGGCGAATGTATATTCACTGCAGTGGCAGCCAGCAACAGAACCCATGGAGGCCTCTTGCAAAACCAACCCCCGATTGAGAAACACATATGTAGATGCTTTGCTATCGTTGCTTTATTGAATTTGGTGGAGACACATGTGAAGGGAGTCACTTTGGACAGGGGGCTTGTGGAACTACGGATGCCCCACAGTAAGCCTATGGGTGAGGTCACCACCCAAGTTCTGCAGCCGTTGCCGAAAGTCTCTCCTCTTCACTAAAGCCGGCCGCTGGGGATATCATGTGACCAGACCAGAACGCTTTAAGAATAGGTAAGTATATACGTCTTCCCTACACAGGGTAGATAGATAGGCTTTAGAAGGGGGGTGGGGTGGGAGCAGGTTGGGCTAAAACTTTAAGAATACCGTTGGGCAGATATCAATCACAGTGTAGTCTATGAGGGGACCGCCAATGCCACCAACGAGCACTGGGCGAATGTATATTCACTGCAGTGGCAGCCAGCAACAGAACCCATGGAGGCCTCTTGCAAAACCAACCCCCGATTGAGAAACACATATGTAGATGCTTTGCTATCGTTGCTTTATTGAATTTGGTGGAGACACATGTGAAGGGAGTCACTTTGGACAGGGGGCTTGTGGAACTACGGATGCCCCACAGTAAGCCTATGGGTGAGGTCACCACCCAAGTTCTGCAGCCGTTGCCGAAAGTCTCTCCTCTTCACTAAAGCCGGCCGCTGGGGATATCATGTGACCAGACCAGAACGCTTTAAGAATAGGTAAGTATACACGTCTTTCCTTCACAGGGTAGATAGATAGGCTTTAGAAGGGGGGTGGGGTGGGAGCATGTTGGGCTAAAACTTTAAGAATATCGTTGGGCAGATATCAATCACAGTGTAGTCTATGAGGGGACCGCCAATGCCACCATCGAGCATTGAGCGGATGCAAATTCACTGCAGTGGCAGCCAGCAACAGAACCCATAGAGGCCTCTTGCAAAACCAAACCCTTGGTTGAGAAACATGGATGTAGATGCTTTGCTATCGTTGCTTTATTGAATTTTGTGGAAACACATGTGACGGGAGTCACTTTGGACGGGGGGCTTGTGGAACCCAGCTTACTTTGCAGAGCACTGGAATCTCCTTGTCCAGCTCACCCGGCCCCTCCTATGTGTAAGTTACCCTGTGTCTATTAGGGGCACAGGGTGTCCGAGAACCCCAGTCTTATCTCTACTAATCAGACTCACTGTACAACCACACTGGAATATTGTGTGTCTATATATATATATATATATATATATATTGTATATTGTCTCATACTGTTGTAGACTCTTTACTAGATCGTTTGAGGTGTGGCTGTGTCCCATTGTTCTATTGTGTCTGCCTTTGGAGAAAAGTATTATGGAATGTATATGTGATGTGGATTAGCTGTGAGGAGGGAGGGGGGAATTCCTCCAACAGCTCTCCCTGTTGATTGGACAGTCTACCCCGCCCGGTAACATTATGCAAAGGGGGGTGGTCCTCTGAGTGTATCTCTCTGTACTGTACATGTGTTTAAATAAACAGTTCTCTCCAAAAGCCCCTGTCCCAGCTAGGTCTGTCACAACACACACTGGGGGTCTTCAGCTGCCTTGAGCAATATAGGGCTTCTGGTGTGTTACTGAACCCTTAAGGAGGAGGGGGTGACCTCAAAAGGCATACCTGGTCTCAATTTATTAAAATCTTTATCGGTGACTAGAGTGAGCCTTTAATCCAGGGACCCCCACCCATCTGACCATAGTCTAGTATTTCGCCATTATTAAACCTCTCCACTATTGTATGCGCTGTTAAAGGGTGCTACTTTTTATGACCTTCTTTGATATTAATAAAGACCTGCTTGACTTACTTGGAACCTGTGTGGTGCGCTTACCCGTTCATTTCACTTACTTTTTTGTCACTCCCGACCCACCCCTAGCCTGATATTAAGGTTGAACAGGAGATGACCTGTTTGGATGACCAGAGTCACTTATAAGGGGGTAGAACCGGCCCTCCTGTATGGGACCCCAGCAGTTCAACAGGGGGGGGGCAGCTTTATGGCACAGGCAGTTTCCCCCTCCCCGCATCACAGCTAGCTTTTCCTCCTCTCCCTCCTGCCGACTGTCTGCTGCTGCAGGAGGAACTACAGGGGGATCGGTTTCAGGGATTGCCCCCCCCCCCTCGCCACTCCGATCACCCCCACTCCTGTCCAGGATCCCCTTCTTCTGCAGATCTCAACCACCTGTGTCTCAACCCCCCCCCCCCCCCCGTGTTTACTGTGCTTCAGTTTGTGAATGAACAAGGAGCCTCTGTATAGAGTGCTTCCTGTTCGTTCATTCTGTAGCAGCTGAGGCTACAGAGAAAGGATTGGGGACTTGTGTCCTCAATCAATTAACTAAAACTATCAGGAAGATTCTTGTGTACACGAGTGTCTGAACTGAGACAGAAAGCATGGTGTTTTTTTTTTTTTTTTAGCAGAACTCAGATTGCTAATGGGATGAGTTTACCAACTAGAACTTTAAGCAATGCTATTCAAAGCCTTTCGAAAATGACTCACAAAGTTAGGAAAAAGCCAAATGGGCATGTACTCAATCATTAAGTAGACAGAAGGAACCACAAGGAACAGAGAATTTGAAAAGCATACCATGATTTTGTCTGTCAATGGAATATTTGGTGGACAGCTAATAGACTACTTACCTTGGCTGCATTACAGTAATCCCACTTTGGGACAAGGCTTTTCTGTTGGCCATGTGCAACAGCCAGATCTCTTTGTGGGTGAAAAGTCGAATGCTGAAAGCTTTATCTAACAGCTTCTCTACACAGACATATTGGGAGATGTTCTTCACAAAATTCTGGATGTCCTCCCTGATGTCCTGTCCTACATATTCAGTTTGGAGTTTGTACTGTTTGAGTAGGGCTAGAGCCACTCGATACAAGACTTTGTTGCCCTCAAGAAGAAAAACGTCAAAGACCCTAATGGCATACTCAAAGGGTAAGTCCCCAAAGACCCATGTTTGCCAGTCAGAGAAGACCTCTGCTGAATTTTCACAGTGGGAGATGATTAACTTATGACCGGCTTGACAATACTTCTTGGCCAAGTCACCAAAGGCCATGCTTGAGGCTTCGTAGGACAAGAAGCTTTGTTCAATGTAAGACTTGTGCGGATCAGTGCAAGAGATAAGACGGCAAGTCTTCTCGAAACATTCTGCCTCGTCTTCACTGAAGTGCATCAAGAGCGCCACCACTGCCGGCAAGGCGGGGGAATAGGTAATGTCTGGATACTGGTTACTAATACAGATCAGTACTTTCTTCACAGCCTTCTCTCCTCTAGCAGTGAGGCAGTACATGGGCAGAAGACAACCCTCCACAAACTCTGGCAAAGGATGGTCGATAGTGTCATCATGACCGAAGAGCCTCTCAGCTACATCATGGTAAACCTTGGCATTGGGTGTGAATATCCGGCAGTTGATGTCTTTGATGATCTTGTTGTAGGCCTCTGCTCTCAAGGTTCGATGGCTAGCCCAAATACCTTCCCTGGCCATCCGTTTGAGTTCCTTGGCAGAGAAGGGGATTTCCAGATGTGAGGGACTCTTCTTCTGAGGCTTGGTGGGGAACTGATCCCAGTCCACAAAATGGCCACAGTCAGCATAGTGAGAAGTGTCAATATCCCAGGCATTGTCATCTGGCGTAACAATGATTGGTGGGGGGCAAAAGTCACTCATACCTGTTCAATGAGATAAAAATAGAAAAATTATTTATATACATAGAAAAATACTGTGGGTTTGACTTCCACAAGTCACATCCGAAACAAGCCAAACATAGCAAACAACCGGACTTTACTGGCTCAGCATGGGAGACGACAAATATTTATAAAATATAGCCAACTTTATTGTACATGTTATAAAAAACATAGATAAAAAGGAATACCCTCAATGACCTAAAGACCTTGCATGGTTAAGAGTATAGTACCCTGTTGTGGAACAACCGTAAAATCAAAATATATATCACAAATAAATAACATATCCATGGTCATAACAGTATAGTGAATACAACTTTGTAGATCTCCGGTACGCAGGTCAACGCGTTTCACCAATTGTTGGCTTCTTCAGGACCCAATAGGAAGGGGTAGTATCAATGGATGTAACGGGTCAAGGGATAGCCAAAATTGGCCCGGGGGCGGATACAGGGGCATCAGAGCAACCAGACAGGATATGTGGAAGATGGCATAACAGTATAAAGAATTTGGATGGTAGAGCAGGTGAAAGGACTTGAAACACACTATATTATCACAAGTATTGGGACACCTGCCTTTATACGCACATAAACTATAATGGCATCCCATTCTTAGTCTGTAGGGTTCAATATTGAGTAGGCCCACCCTTTGCAGCTATAACAGCTTCAATCTTCTGGGAAGGCCATCCACAAGGTTTGGAGTGTGTCTATGGGAATGTTTGACCATTCTTCCAGAAGCGCTTTTGTGAGGTCAGCTACTGATGTCAGACAAGAAGGCCTGGCTAGCAGTCTCCAGTCATCTCAAAGGTGTTCTATCGGGTTGAGGTCAGGACTCTGTGCAGGCCAGTCAAGTTCCTCCACCCCAAATGCGCTCATCCATATCTTTATGGACCTTGCTTTGTGCAGTGGTGTGCAGTCATGTTGGAACAGGAAGGGGCCATCCTCAAACTGTTCCCACAAGTTGGGAGCATGAAATCGTCCAAAATGTCTTGGTATGCTGACATCTTTAGAGTTCACTTCACTGGAACTAAGGGGCCAAGCCCAACCCCTGAAAAACAACCCCACACCATAATCCCCCCTCCCTCCCCCCACACCATAATCCCCCCTCCACCAAATGATTTGGACCAGTGCACAAAGCAAGGTCAATAAAGACATGGATGAGCGAGTTTGGTGTGGAGGAACTTGACTGGCCTGCACCCAACCTGACCTGAACCCAAACCTGACCTGAACCCAATAGAACACCTTTGGGATGAATTAGAGCACAGACTGTGAGCCAGGCCTTCTTGTCCAACATAAGTGCCTGACCTCACAAATGCGCTTCTGGAAGAACGGTCAAACATTCCCATAGCTGCAAAGGGTGGGCCAACTCAATATTGAACCGTACAGACGAAGACTGGGATGCCATTATTAAGTTCATGTGCATGTAAAGGCAGGCGTCCCAATACTTTTGGTAATATAGTGTTTATGGAGACCAAAAGAGTAGCCCGGAAAGCACCAATATTGCCAAATTCTAACAGTAAATACAGTAGAACACATATTTGTACCCAGCATCTGCCAATACAGCGGCTTCCAGCACGTAAAAGAGGGAAGTATCCAGATACCAAAAGTCGGAAGGCTGTTCTCACACTGAGTCAAGGAATTTTCAATCCCGGAGCATCATCCTGCTAACACGCCATGCCGCCAAACCGATGCAGGTCATTCCTTTTTATCCTTTTACCTATGTGTTTTTTAAAATGTGAGACACACCATCTGTCATGACAAGGTCCGCTGATAGTGTGTCTCACGGACCCCCTGAACACAGTCGAAACAAACCACAGTGGAACTCTTATTGCAGCCATACTACTAATAGAGGATTCTGACTTGAATCCTGAATCTATGGATTCTGTGAGATCCTTTGTTCATGACTGGAAGTCTGATCTCTATACTCACTTAAAATCACTATTCAGAGGATTTAGGACTATATATCCTCCCCATGGGGTGGACCAATATTTGAGCCGTCCAGATTTAATCCAAACCTTTTTAGGGGCCATCCTCTGACAGCGCCATCAGTCACCCTTGTTGCAATATCACCATATGAATCCACTCACCCACTTTTGAATACAAATCCTCCTATATAATTACCCCTGATGAAAGGAATTTAAAACCTAAAACGCATTGGGTACCGCTAGTACACCGGATGTCGGACACCGGAAAGTACTACCGGACAATGGAGTGCTACTTACTCTATATACTGTATGTATGATACAATTATTCCAAGATAATATATATCTTTGTGTTTTCTGTTTTTTATTTTTATGGTTATCATGTCAATGTCTGTTCTCACAATCATCATGCTTAGAACATTCTTCTCACTGATCACCAATGTAAGGAACATTCTTCTCACTGATCACCAATGTAAGGAGCATTCTTCTCACTGACCACCAATGTAAGGAACATTCTTCTCACTGATCACCAATGTAAGGAACATTCTTCTCACTGATCACCAATGTAAGGAGCATTCTTCTCACTGACCACCAATGTAAGGAACATTCTTCTCACTGATCATCAATGTAAGGAACATTCTTCTCACTGATCACCAATGTAAGGAACATTCTTCTCACTGATCACCAATGTAAGGAACATTCTTCCTACTGATCACCAATGTAAGGAACATTCTTCTCACTGATCACCAATGTAAGGAACATTCTTCCCACTGATCACCAATGTAAGGAACATTCTTCCTACTGATCACCAATGTAAGGAACATTCTTCTCACTGATCACCAATGTAAGGAACATTCTTCCCACTGATCACCAATGTAAGGAACATTCTTCCCTCTGATCACCAATGTGAGGGACATTCTTCTCACTGATCACCAATGTAAGGAACATTCTTCTCACTGATCACCAATGTAAGGAACATTCTTCTCACTGACCACCAATGTAAGGAGCATTCTTCTCACTGACCACCAATGTAAGGAACATTCTTCTCACTGATCATCAATGTAAGGAACATTCTTCCTACTGATCACCAATGTAAGGAACATTCTTCTCACTGATCACCAATGTAAGGAACATTCTTCTCACTGATCACCAATGTAAGGAACATTCTTCTCACTGATCACCAATGTAAGGAACATTCTTCCCACTGATCACCAATGTAAGGAACATTCTTCTCACTGATCACCAATGTAAGGAGCATTCTTCTCACTGATCACCAATGTAAGGAACATTCTTCTCACTGATCACCAATGTAAGGAACATTCTTCCCACTGATCACCAATGTAAGGAACATTCTTCCCTCTGATCACCAATGTGAGGGACATTCTTCTCACTGATCACCAATGTAAGGAACATTCTTCTCACTGATCACCAATGTAAGGAGCATTCTTCTCACTGATCACCAATGTAAGGAACATTCTTCTCACTGATCACCAATGTAAGGAACATTCTTCTCACTGATCACCAATGTAAGGAACATTCTTCTCACTGATCACCAATGTAAGGAACATTCTTCCCACTGATCACCAATGTAAGGAACATTCTTCCCTCTGATCACCAATGTGAGGGACATTCTTCTCACTGATCACCAATGTAAGGAACATTCTTCTCACTGATCACCAATGTAAGGAGCATTCTTCTCACTGATCACCAATGTAAGGAACATTCTTCTCACTGACCACCAATGTAAGGAGCATTCTTCTCACTGACCACCAATGTAAGGAACATTCTTCTCACTGATCATCAATGTAAGGAACATTCTTCCTACTGATCACCAATGTAAGGAACATTCTTCTCACTGATCACCAATGTAAGGAACATTCTTCTCACTGATCACCAATGTAAGGAACATTCTTCCCACTGATCACCAATGTAAGGAACATTCTTCCTACTGATCACCAATGTAAGGAACATTCTTCTCACTGATCACCAATGTAAGGAACATTCTTCCCACTGATCACCAATGTAAGGAACATTCTTCCCTCTGATCACCAATGTGAGGGACATTCTTCTCACTGATCACCAATGTAAGGAACATTCTTCTCACTGATCACCAATGTAAGGAGCATTCTTCTCACTGATCACCAATGTAAGGAACATTCTTCCCTCTGATCACCAATGTGAGGGACATTCTTCTCACTGATCACCAATGTAAGGAACATTCTTCTCACTGATCACCAATGTAAGGAACATTCTTCTCACTGATCACCAATGTAAGGAGCATTCTTCTCACTGACCACCAATGTAAGGAACATTCTTCTCACTGATCATCAATGTAAGGAACATTCTTCCTACTGATCACCAATGTAAGGAACATTCTTCTCACTGATCACCAATGTAAGGAACATTCTTCTCACTGATCACCAATGTAAGGAACATTCTTCTCACTGATCACCAATGTAAGGAACATTCTTCCCACTGATCACCAATGTAAGGAACATTCTTCCTACTGATCACCAATGTAAGGAACATTCTTCTCACTGATCACCAATGTAAGGAACATTCTTCCCACTGATCACCAATGTAAGGAACATTCTTCCCTCTGATCACCAATGTGAGGGACATTCTTCTCACTGATCACCAATGTAAGGAGCATTCTTCTCACTGATCACCAATGTAAGGAACATTCTTCTCACTGATCACCAATGTAAGGAACATTCTTCTCACTGACCACCAATGTAAGGAGCATTCTTCTCACTGACCACCAATGTAAGGAACATTCTTCTCACTGATCATCAATGTAAGGAACATTCTTCCTACTGATCACCAATGTAAGGAACATTCTTCTCACTGATCACCAATGTAAGGAACATTCTTCTCACTGATCACCAATGTAAGGAACATTCTTCTCACTGATCACCAATGTAAGGAACATTCTTCCCACTGATCACCAATGTAAGGAACATTCTTCTCACTGATCACCAATGTAAGGAGCATTCTTCTCACTGATCACCAATGTAAGGAACATTCTTCTCACTGATCACCAATGTAAGGAACATTCTTCCCACTGATCACCAATGTAAGGAACATTCTTCCCTCTGATCACCAATGTAAGGAGCATTCTTCTCACTGATCACCAATGTAAGGAACATTCTTCCCTCTGATCACCAATGTGAGGGACATTCTTCTCACTGATCACCAATGTAAGGAACATTCTTCTCACTGATCACCAATGTAAGGAGCATTCTTCTCACTGATCACCAATGTAAGGAACATTCTTCTCACTGATCACCAATGTAAGGAACATTCTTCTCACTGATCACCAATGTAAGGAACATTCTTCTCACTGATCACCAATGTAAGGAACATTCTTCCCACTGATCACCAATGTAAGGAACATTCTTCTCACTGATCACCAATGTAAGGAACATTCTTCCCTCTGATCACCAATGTGAGGGACATTCTTCTCACTGATCACCAATGTAAGGAACATTCTTCTCACTGATCACCAATGTAAGGAACATTCTTCTCACTGATCACCAATGTAAGGAACATTCTTCTCACTGATCACCAATGTAAGGAACATTCTTCTCACTGACCACCAATGTAAGGAGCATTCTTCTCACTGACCACCAATGTAAGGAACATTCTTCTCACTGATCATCAATGTAAGGAACATTCTTCCTACTGATCACCAATGTAAGGAACATTCTTCTCACTGATCACCAATGTAAGGAACATTCTTCTCACTGATCACCAATGTAAGGAACATTCTTCTCACTGATCACCAATGTAAGGAACATTCTTCCCACTGATCACCAATGTAAGGAACATTCTTCCTACTGATCACCAATGTAAGGAACATTCTTCTCACTGATCACCAATGTAAGGAACATTCTTCCCACTGATCACCAATGTAAGGAACATTCTTCCCTCTGATCACCAATGTGAGGGACATTCTTCTCACTGATCACCAATGTAAGGAACATTCTTCTCACTGATCACCAATGTAAGGAGCATTCTTCTCACTGATCACCAATGTAAGGAACATTCTTCTCACTGATCACCAATGTAAGGAACATTCTTCTCACTGACCACCAATGTAAGGAGCATTCTTCTCACTGACCACCAATGTAAGGAACATTCTTCCCACTGATCACCAATGTAAGGGACATTCTTCTCACTGATCACCAATGTAAGGAACATTCTTCTCACTGATCACCAATGTAAGGAGCATTCTTCTCACTGATCACCAATGTAAGGGACATTCTTCTCACTGATCACCAATGTAAGGAACATTCTTCTCACTGATCACCAATGTAAGGAACATTCTTCTCACTGATCACCAATGTAAGGAGCATTCTTCTCACTGATCACCAATGTAAGGGACATTCTTCCCACTGATCACCAATGTAAGGAACATTCTTCCCACTGATCACCAATGTAAGGAACATTCTTCTCACTGATCACCAATGTAAGGGACATTCTTCTCACTGATCACCAATGTAAGGAACATTCTTCTCACTGATCACCAATGTAAGGGACATTCTTCTCACTGATCACCAATGTAAGGAACATTCTTCCCACTGATCACCAATGTAAGGAACATTCTTCTCACTGACCACCAATGTAAGGAACATTCTTCTCACTGATCACCAATGTAAGGAACATTCTTCCCACCTGTGTATTGTAAGCTGTAAATGTTTGTTAATAAAGTGCTACAATTTTACCATACATTTGTCTGGTTACCTTAAAAGTCTGTTGATTTGTGTTTTTCCCGCTATATAATCTTCCAAGCGCTATTCTGTGTCACATAGTGCTAGCCCTGAGTGGCCTGCCTTAAGCTCCTGCTCCTCTCCTCCACATAAATGTGCGTTTTGCTGTGCGAACCCGTCGCACGACAGTTGCAGGAGAATCGCGTCATGTTTGGAGTGCCATTAAAGAGTAGCATTGTGCAGCAATTGCCACGCAATTTTGGATTCCAAATCATGAAGGGTGAATGGAGCCTGAATGTTTGCACCTATTTGGACTACAATGGGTAACCTCCCATGGTCTGGGTGATCGGTTACTTTATTTATTTGTATATTGTGGGAATATTACAATGTATTAATTGATGTATGTTTATGTTGCAGATTGTCTCTAGATTGAGTGTATCATTTTTAAGTGTATCACATTTTTTGCAGTGATGTGACACTTTTGTACACAGGAGGAGCATTGTATGCGTTGTGTTTATCCTGCGTTGTGTAGGGTGGAAGGTGTGACCTTAGGAAGGAACCCGGTGGCCCGGAGGAGGAATAATCAGGGTAAGGAGGTAAACATGCTCTTGTATTCCTCACAACAAAGCACTTTGCTTCTATTTACAGTAAATGAATGAGCTGACCTTGTTTTCCGCTCACAGTTAATAGAACGAAAGAACGCTACCTGTTACATAGTAGGTGAGGTCGAAAATAGACACAAGTCCATCAAGTCCAACCTGTGATGGTTTTGTTATTGTAACATTCTGTATATGGGCTCTACACGGGCCCATTTATACTTCTGTACTGGGGCCCCCAGAGATAGCGTGGGGGGGAATCAATAAGGCTTTAACCACCGGTCTACCGGGGGGGGGGGGGGGATTTTTTTACTTTTTGCACAAATGTTAAAATGTACATTTTTTGCTAGAAATTACTGTAAACCCCATAAGAGGTTTATATTTTCTGGGAGCAGAGATCCTGGGGAATAAAATGGTGGTGGTTGCAATTTTGCACCTGCCTTTACACGCATATGAACTTTGATGGCGTCCCAGTCTTGGTCCGTAGGGTTCAATATTGAGTGCGCTGTGAACAAGACTTCTGCCGAAATGTCTCTGCGTGTTCTTTTTTACATGGTCATTTGAAAATAAAGTTACAAGACTGAACCTCCAGCAGTGCTGGCTCTTCTATTTTCATGTATGCTTCGTTTTCGGATGTGGGAGGGACATCCTGAGCCAGAGCACCTGGACCATTTGTGCCGTCATCTATCCCAGTATTCAGGTTTCCTTGTTCAGAGCAAACCTTTGTGTTGGATGTTCAATATTGAGTTGGCTCCGCCTTTTGCAGCTATAACAGCTTCAACTCTTCTGGGAAGGCCGTCCACAAGGTTTAGGAGGGTGTCTATGGGAATGTTTGACCATTCTTCCAGAAGAGCATTTGTGAGGTCAGGCACTGATTTTGGATGAGAAGGTCTGGCTCACAGTCTCCGCTTTAGTTCATCCTAAAGGTGTTCTATCGGGTTGGGGTCAGGACTCTGTGCAGGCCAGTCAAGTTCCTCCACCCCAAACTCGCTCATCCATGTCTTTATTGACCTTGCTTTGTGCACTGGTCCAAATCATTTGGTGGAGGGGGGATTATGGTGTGGGGGTTGTTTTTCAGGGGTTGGGCTTGGCCCCTTAGGTCCAGTGAAGGGAACTCTTAAGGCGTCAGCATACCAAGACATTTTGGACAATTTCATGCACCCAACTTTGTGGGAACAGTTTGGGGATGGCCCCTTCCTGTTCCAACATGACTGCACACCAGTACACAAAGCAAGGTCCATAAAGACATGGATGAGCGAGTTTGGGGTGGAGGAACTTGACTGGCCCGCACAGAGTTCTGACCTCAACCCAATAGAACACCTTTGGGATGAATTAGAGAGGAGACTCTGAGCCAGACCTTCTCGTCCAACATCAGTGCCTGACCTCACAAATGCTCTTCTGGAAGAATAGTCAAACATTCCCATAGACACCCTCCTAAACCTTGTGGACGGCCTTCCCAGAAGAGTTGAAGCTGTTACAGCTGCAAAGGGTGGGCCAGCTCAATATTGAACCCTACGGACTAAGACTGGGATGCCATTAAAGTTCGTGTATTATTGTGAAAATATAGAAGATGATGTTGCATCGAGTAAATAGATAACTAACATGTCAAGCCGTGAAATTACACAGGCCCGTGAAATCACAAAACACGATGGTACCCAAAATTCTTTATAGGCAATGCCACTTGATGACTAGTGACACACACACACATACTTCGCTGGACTTCAAGTGGTTAATGTCCACAGACACAGGTATCATTCCAGTATCGTTTTTTAGAGCTGGTAGTCAACTTTCCTGTAAAAGCTATCCAAGTGGCTAGTTAGACGCCAGATTGCTTTTACAAGCAATGGGAAGGGAGATCCCGCCGCCTTCTGTGGCTTTCTCAGGCTTTCCTGTCCTACTGGTGGACCCGAGCGACCAGCCCACGCTTCTGCTGGCTGATCATAGAGGCAATCCGAGACCGGAACGGCTCTGCTCACCTCTATGGCATAGGAACCGGAAGTGATGAGCATTCCCTGGATGTAAACCATTTCTCTTTCTAGAATCTAACTGACAGATCTCTCAGTAAAGAGTCCCTTTTGCTGCCTATTGCTATCACAGGGGATATTTATATGTGTGTGTGAGGGGGGATGGGGTGCTTTACAAATGTTTACATTTATTTATTTATGTATTTGTTACTTTATTGCTATCACAAGGGGGCTAACAAGATCCTTATGTGATAGCATGGGCAGGTGAAAAGTCCCCTTTATTGAGACATTGGGGATCATTGTTCTGGACCCCCAAGTGTCAGTGTGTCATTGTTCTTGACCTCCAAGTGTCAGTGTGTCATTGTTCTGGGACCCCCAAGTGTCAGTGTGTCATTGTTCTGGACCCCCAAGTGTCAGTGTGTCATTGTTCTGGACCCCCAAGTGTCAGTGTGTCATTGTTCTAGGACCCCCAAGTGTCAGTGTGTCATTGTTCTAGGACCCCCAAGTGTCAGTGTGTCATTGTTCTAGGACCCCCAATTGTCAGTGTGTCATTGTTCTGGGACCCCAAGTGTCAGTGTGTCATTGTTGTGGACCCCCAAGTGTCAGTGTGTCATTGTTGTGGGACCCCCAAGTGTCAGTGCGTCATTGTTCTGGGACCCCCAAGTGTCAGGGTGTCATTGTTCTGGGACCCCCAAGTGTCAGTGTGTCATTGCTCTGGACCCCCAAGTGTCAGTGTGTCATTGTTCTGGACCCCCAAGTGTCAGTGTGTAATTGTTCTGGATCCCCAAGTTTCAGTGTGTCATTGTTCTGGGACCCCCAAATGTAAGTGTGTCATTGTTCTGGACCCCCAAGTGTCAGGGTGTCATTGTTCTGAACCCCCAAGTGTCAGTGTGTCATTGTTCTGGACCCCCAAGTGTCAGGGTGTCATTGTTCTGGACCCCCAAGTGTCAGGGTGTCATTGTTCTGGGACCCCCAAGTGTCAGTGTGTCATTGTTCTGGACCCCCAAGTGTCAGGGAGTCATTGTTCTGGGACCCCCAAGTGTCAGTGTGTCATTGTTCTGGACCCCCAAGTGTCAGTGTGTCATTGTTCTGGACCCCCAAGTGTCAGTGCGTCATTGTTCTGGGACCCCCAAGTGTCAGTGTGTCATTGTTCTGGGACCCCAAGTGTCAGTGTGTCATTGTTCTGGACCCCAAGTGTCAGGGTGTCATTGTTCTGGGACCCCCAAGTGTCAGTGTGTCATTGTTCTGGACCCCCAAGTGTCAGTGCATCATTGTTCTGGGACCCCCAAGTGTCAGTGCGTCATTGTTCTGGGACCCCCAAGTGTCAGTGTGTCATTGTTCTGGAACCCCAAGTGTCAGTGTGTCAATGTTCTGGGACCCCCAAGTGTCAGTGTGTCATTGTTCTGGGACCCCCAAGTGTCATTGTGTCAATGTTCTGGGACCCCCAAGTGTCAGTGTGTCATTGTTCTGGACCATCAAGTGTCAGTGTGTCATTGTTCTAGTCCCCCAAGTGTCAGGGTGTCATTGTTCTGGGACCCCACAAGTGTCAGTGTGTCATTGTTCTGGGATCCCCCAAGTGTCAGTGTGTCATTGTTCTGGACCCCCAAGTGCCAGTGTGTCATTGTTCTAGTCCCCCAAGTGTCAGTGTGTCATTGTTCTGGGACCCCCAAATGTCAGTGTGTCATTGTTCTGGGACCCCCAAGTGTCAGTGTGTCATTGTTCTAGGACCCCCAAGTGTCAGGGTGTCATTGTTCTGGACCCCCAAGTGTCAGGGTATCATTGTTCTGGGACCCCCAAGTGTCAGTGTGTCATTGTTCTGGGACCCCCAAGTGTCAGTGTGTCATTGTTCTGGGACCCCCAAGTGTCAGTGTGTCATTGTTCTGTACCCCCAAGTGTCAGTGTGTCATTGTTCTGTACCCCCAAGTGTCAGTGTGTCATTGTTCTGGGACCCCCAAGTGTCAGTGTGTCATTGTTCTGGACCCCCAAGTGTCAGTGTGTCATTGTTCTAGTCCCCCAAGTGTCAGTGTGTCATTGTTCTGTACCCCCAAGTGTCAGTGTGTCATTGTTCTGGGACCCCCAAGTGTCAGTGTGTCATTGTTCTGGACCCCCAACTGTCAGTGTGTCATTGTTCTGGACCCCCAAGTGTCAGTGTGTCATTGTTCTCTACCCCCAACTGTCAGTGTGTCATTGTTCTGGGACCCCCAAGTGTCAGTGTGTCATTGTTCTGGACCCCCAAGTGTCAGTGTGTCATTGTTCTAGTCCCCCAAGTGTCAGTGTGTCATTGTTCTGGACCCCCAAGTGTCAGGGTGTCATTGTTCTGGACCCCCAAGTGTCAGGGTTTCATTGTTCTGGGACCCCCAAGTGTCAGTGTGTCATTGTTCTCTACCCCCAACTGTCAGTGTGTCATTGTTCTGGGACCCCCAAGTGTCAGGGTGTCATTGTTCTGGGACCCCCAAGTGTCAGTGTGTCATTGTTCTGGACCCCCAAGTGTCAGTGTGTCATTGTTCTGGACCCCCAAGTGTCAGGGTGTCATTGTTCTGGGACCCCCAAGTGTCAGTGTGTCATTGTTCTGGGACCCCCAAGTGTCAGTGTGTCATTGTACTCTACCCCCAAGTATCAGTGTGTCATTGTTCTGGGACCCCCAAGTGTCAGTGTGTCATTGTTCTGGGACCCCCAAGTGTCAGTGTGTCATTGTTCTGGGACCCCCAAGTGTCAGGATTTCATTGTTCTGGGACCCCCAAGTGTCAGTGTGTCATTGTTCTGGGACCCCCAAGTGTCAGTGTGTCATTGTTCTGGGACCCCCAAGTGTCAGGGTGTCATTGTTCTGGGACCCCCAAGTGTCAGTGTGTCATTGTTCTAGACACACAAACTCCATGTGGACTGATTCTGGGAATGCACTGCTACAAGGTGACAGTGCAATCAGAAGACACTGTAATGTCCCCATTAAGTATATTAAAAATAATGTATAGTATATATTTATGTATGCTGATCCTGCCAAAAATCTTGTGAGCTCTCTGCCTGTGCTGACTGTTATCAGTTACATTATTCTCAGCAGGGACAGCAGGTTGAATGAACATCATTTCCAGTGGAATGATTCTACTGCTTTGTCCTAAAAGTGATATCAGTGGCAAGCATGACCTAACCCCTCCCCCCCTGCATTATGACATTTCAAGGGATTTCATCATAAAAAAAGCATGAAATAAAATAATAAAAGATTCCTTACTTATTACAATGTTACCAGCGCTCTCTGCGATGCTCTCGGACGCTCTCAGGTGAAATCTGTACCCTGGAGGAACTCTCTGTGTCCCGCTCTCACCTGTCACTCATTCATTATGAAGGGCAGGTGGAGAAGCTCCGCCTCCAGGTGACGTCACACCTGCCCACGCCTTTCTGCCCTGGCCCAACCGGAAAAGCCGAGCCTTGTTTTCTGTTTTGGCTCAGATCTTCGGGCAGATAATGGGTTGGAGAACGTTTTTCTTCCACGCCAGGAGCACAACTGTCACTTTTCTCAAGGACAAAGCCTTGGAGAATGGAATGAGATTCATTGGTTTACGTCTTCCCGATCGTCTGCGATGGGGAAAACATCGAAGAATGAGTCACGTCCTTCCACCTCTGAAATGGAATGTCCCCAAGTGTAAAAAATAAAGTATAAACATGAATCGGAAAAGTACCGGCAATATTTATACCTTTTAAAAGTTATAGTGGTAGCTAACTGTTAAAAAAAAAAGTGGCATTAAAACCCAAAATGCAAACATTTATTATCCCCTTCGTGCCGACCGTACGCAAATTTGCGTTCATGGCTTGAAGGGGTTATACCGGGATGATATGCAGCTGCCCTGCTACGTTTTTTTTTTTTTAGAGTGGACAGCCAGCTCTTTAGTGATAACAACTAAAAGCCACTTGGCTGTTATTCCTAAAAGGAGCGGGAGGGGCCGTCGCCCCTCCCCCCCCCCCCCGCAACCTTCCGCCGCTCTTCCCGGGTCTCCCGTCCCACCCCGAGACCCGAGACACCAGTCGGCGCGTCCACCACCCAGGCTGGATTCAGCTCTGATTGGGTCTCTGATGTAAAAATCCCGAAAGCGACGTCACTTCAGGTTTACTCGGCTGTCAATGGCGCAGGTTTAAAAAAAATGACAGTATTCCGCAACGCCAAGTTTGGCGAATTGAATACTTTCAAGTGTAAAGGAGGGATTTGGGGTCTTTTTTGACGATCCTGATTGCTTTTCAGAGGAGCAGCGGGTTTAACCCCTTCAATACCGGACACCTTCACCCCCTTCCTGCCCAGGCCAATTCTCAGCTTTCAGCGCTATCGCACTTTGAATGACAATTACGCAGTCATACAACACTGTACACATAGGACATTTTTATCATTTTTTTGAGACAGACGGATCTTTCTTTTGGTGGTATTTAATCACCACTGGAGGTTTTTGTTGCTAAATAAAGGAAAATAGTCCAAAAACTTTGAACAAGAAAACGTTTTTCTTAGTTTCTGTTATAAAATTTCATAAATACGTAATTTTTCTCCTTCACTGATGGGCACTGATAGGCAGCACTGATGGGCACAGATAGGCAGCACTGATGGGCACTGATTGGCAGCACTGATGGGCACTGTTGAGGTGGCACTGATGAGGAGGCACTAATATGCAGCACTGATGGGCAGACAGGCAGCACTGATGGGCACTGATAGGTGGTACTGATAGGCTGCACTGATGTCACTGATAGGCAGCATTGATGAGCACTGATAGGCAGCACTGATGGGCACTGTTGAGGCGGCACTGATGAGGAGGCACTAATATGCAGCACTGACGGGCACTGATAGGCAGCACTGATGGGTACTTATAGGCGGCACTGATGGGCACTGATAGGCAGCACTGATAGGCGTTACTAATGGGCAATGATAAGCACTGATAGGCGGCACTCATGGGCGACACTAATAGACAGCACTGATGGGTACTGATTGGCATCACTGGTGGACATCACTGATGGGCACTGACGGGCATCATTGATGGCGCTGCACTGATAATCAGGGCACTGATATACTGCACTGATGGGCGACACTAATAGGTAGCACTGACGGGCACTGAAAAACAGCACTGATGGGTACTGATTGTCATCAGTGGTGGGCACTGACAGGCATGACTGATGGGGCTGCATTAATAATCAGGGCACTGATATGCTGCACTGATGGGCGGCACTGCTAGGTGGCACTGATGGGCACTGACAGGGTTCACTGATGGGCACTGAAAGGCAGCACTAATGGGCACTGATTGGTATCACTGGTGGGCACTGACAGACATCACTGATGGGGCTGCACTGATAATCAGGTCACTGATATGCAGCACTGATGGGCACTGTCAGGGGTTCACTGATGGGCACTGAAAGGCAGCGCTGATGGGCACTGATTGGCATCACTGGTGCACATCACTGATGGGGCTGCACTGATAATCAGGTCACTGATATGCAGCACTGATGGGCACTGAAAGGCAGCGCTGATGGGTACTGATTGGCATCACTGGTGCACATCACTGATGGGCACTGACGGGCATCATTTATGGGGCTGCACTGATAATCAGGGCACTGATATACTGCACTGATGGGCGACACTAATAGGTGGCACTGATGGGCACTGAAAAACAGCACTGATGGTTACTAATTGGCATCAGTGGTGGACAGTCTATGTCATAGGGTGGCTCTTTACTGCGATGCAGTGTGTCCGTGCTGCGCACCCCCCAGGGACACGCAATGAGCGGCCCGATCTGAAAGACGTGAGATGATGTCCAGTCAGAACGGTGAAGCCACCACCCGGCCATCAGTCTGCTATAGGCCGAGTGGGAAGGTGGTTTGAAGACACATCTAAATCCAGCATTACATAGCAATTCACCAGTGAAAATGCATTCGATCTGTGTGAATGGGGCTAAAAAATGTATGTTATTAGGAGACTTTCTGATTGGAGGGGCCTTGCTGGAGCACGGAATAAGGTAAGCATTAGACAAACTAAGCATTTACCTCTGCAAGAGTATTTATTTATTTTCTGCACAGAGCTGGTCTTTATATGAGTGATCAGTCCATTATTCGGAAATACTTTCCCATATCAGAAAAACATTAAAGCAGACCTACACTAGATTGTCAAAAGTATTGGGACACCTGACTTTACACGCACATGAACTTTAATGACATCCCAGTCTTAGTCCGGAGGGTTCAATATTGAGTTGGCTCCGCCCTTTGCAGCTATAACAGCTTCAACTCTTCTGGGAAGGCCGTCCACAAGGTTTAGGAGGGTGTCTATGGGAATGTTTGACCATTCTTCCAGAAGTGCATTTGTGAGGTCAGGCACTTGATGTTGGACGAGAAGGCCTGGCTCACAGTCTCCACTGTAATTCATCCCAAAGGTGTTCTATCGGGTTAAGGTCAGGACTTTGTTCAGGCCAGTCAAGTTCCTCCACCCCAAACTTGCTCATCCATGTCTTTATGGACCTTGCTTTGTGCACTGGTGGGCAGTCATGTTGGAACAGGAAGGGGCCGTCCCCAAACTGTTCCCACAAAGTTGGGAGCATGAAATTGTCCAAAATGTCTTGGTATGCTGACGCCTTAAGAGTTTCCGTCACTGGAACTAAGGGGCCAAGCCCAACCCCTGAAAAACAACCCCCACCATAATCCCCCCTCCACCAAATGATCTGCACCAGTGCTCAAAGCAAGGAACTTGACTGGCCTGCACAGGGTCCCTACCTCAACCCAATAGAACACCTTTGGGATGAACTAGAGCGGAGACTGCGAGCCAGGCCTTCTCTTCAAACATCAGTGCCTGACCTCACAAATGCTCTTCTGGAAGAATGGTCAAACATTCCCATAGACACCCTCCTAAACCTTGTGGACGGCCTTCCCAGAAGAGTTAAAGCTGTTATAGCTGCAAAGGGCGGAGCCAGCTCAATATTGAACCCTACGGACTAAGACTGGGATGCCATTAAAGTTCATGTGCGTGTAAAGGCAGGTGTCCCAATACTTTTGACAATACAGTGTATAACATTTTTATTGTGTCCACCTTAAATGCCGGCATCGTTATGTCATTTTTCATTCAGTCCGCCTTAAATGGCGATATACTTTTGTTTTCTGTGTTTTCGTAACGTGTAACCACTTTGTTTCCTTTTAGCACTACAATAAGGAATCGATGACAGAGGAGCAATAAATGAGGAACAATGGCCACATTCTATTTAGCCATTACAAATCAATGTAACATCCAGGGCGAGCAGTCTGCCAGGCAGGAAGTTCAGGGACAATTAACAGCCGCTGAAATACAAACGTATCACAGTTCAGGATGAACGGCGCGATAAGCGACTCCAAACCGCAAGCGGAGCTTCTTCTTGGCCGGCTCTTATGTTGTGGGGAAGCCAATTTCACCCTTCTGTGCTCTAGAATGACTCAATTGACCAGAGGAGCCCATGAGGTTTGGAGGCTTCCAAGGCAGGCAACTTATGAGAGACTTCCAGCCAAAAGTAACAAGATAAAATGAATAGCCCATTAAAAGATACAATAACAAAGCCAGCTTTCGCTGCAATGTTCATCTGCAATCCAGAGATTTCCCTGCAGTTCCTTTTTTTTCCTGCCACAAGATGTCCTCACTCTGATGCAATGGCGTCCCTAGGGGGGGGGGGGCAGAGGGGCCCTGACCCCCCCCCCCCCAATATTATGCTGTGGCCCACCATGTGCCCCCCTCCCTCTGCTTACTGACACTGCATAATGCGAGCGCTCACACAACCACGGCCGCCCGATCTGCTCCTTCTTCTGCATCCTCATTGGCAGGAAGAAGAGCGAGTTGCAGGAAGGACTCCACCAGGACTCTCAGTTACTGAAAAAACAGACTGATTTCTCCCATCCTTAGGACAGGAGAGCCGGCCTGTAAATTCCAAGAGATGCCAGACCAGAGCAGTCAATAGCAGGGGCAGGACAGCAAGAGGAGGCTGGGGAACCCCACAGTGGCGGAACACCAGGGCCCGGAGGCAAGACAACCTTTGCAACCCTGATAGTTCTCCCACTGCTTTGGATCCTTATATTTTCTTGGTATTCTGGTGACATATATCTCTTGTTTTCTGCCACCCTGGGGGGGGGGGGGGGGCCCAATACAGTAGGAAGGGAGCTCACTGCAGAACATGTGAAAGGGCCGTTGTGGGATCGTAGTAAAGGGCCCCAGTATATACGGTATTTATATATCTATATATATCTATATATCTATATCTATATAGATCTATAGATCTATAGATCTATATATCTATAGATATATAGATCTATAGATATATATATATGCATTTTATAGTTGCCCCCCTACTTTTGTCCCTGTCCCCCCATGTGCCCCCCCTAAATATGAAAGCTGGAGACGCCACTGCTCTGATGGCCAGCAGCTGGGGAGAAGCTAAGTGTTTGGAAGGATCTGATCAGTGTTTACTTCCCTCGGGGGCTTCCTTACCTGGGAGCGGGCCTGCATGTTGCTATGCTTCAGTACAGTCTTTCTCGACCTTTTCTACATGGAGGAACCCTTGAAAAAACTTTTCTGGGCTCAGGAAACCCCCTCCTAAAAATTACTATATCTTCAACTCATGATACGTTAGTGTGATGGTCAGTGAGAAGAATGTTCCTTACACTTGTGGACATTGGGAAGAATTCCCCCCTTACAAATATCTAAAAAGATCAATGGTGTCAGTGGCAACTTATCTGAGAGGCAGAAATTGCTCATTGCTCAAGGAACCCTTAGCAACCTCTGGAGGAACCCTGGTTAGGAAACTCTGCCTTAAGACGAGATAGCAACACCAGTAGGATAACTATAGCTACAACTCATGAAATATGAGCGTGATGGTAAGTTGGAAGAATTCCTCTCCTCTCCAATTCCTCCCACTGGTGTCAGTGGGAACTTATCTGAGAGGCAGAAATTGCTGACTGCTCAAGGAACCCCTAGAAACCTCTGGAGGAACCCTGGTTGAGAAGCTCACTTCAGTAGGTGCCATGTGCTGAGGGCCTGAAGACAACATGCTGCAGGAAGCTGAGCTGGAGAGGGAAACCTTCACTGAAAAGTGTTGCCGGGGAGCTGGTTGGTAGCTGCCACTGAGCATTGTGAGTGGGACCTTATGCCTATAGCATGGAAGTACATTTTCGAGGTTGAGACACCAGAAGTTACCACTCAAGGACTGTAAATACTCTTATAGGGTCTCGGATTTAATGGAAGTCCTCTCCTTACTCAGCGTTATTTTTGTGGCTGCTACTATAAGGCCTAATACTCCTGGGACAAAATTTTTCAGGAAGGTGTCCTCTAACATCTGTACTGTAAATGCCTTTCGGGTATCTGCACCCTCTACCCTCCTCCCTGCAATTTTCTCAAGATCTGCAATAAAAGGTAAAAGAACCCTACATTTGTATATATTTTTTATCCTTCCGATGTGTATTCAGCGATCATAGTACTGTGTGCTTTCTGGGACTGGTATGCTCGTTACATATATTCGTTATATATCATTATCAGCCAGCACATGTATGACAGCAGGGTAGATCGCTGTTCGTTTTTACATGATGGAGTAGTCAGGTCCAGGCAGTGGTCGAGGAAAGCAGCAGACACGACAATGGTCAGGTCAGTCTAGGTTGGCAACGGGAAAGTGTTTACCAGAAGCCACTTCAAAGTCTGGTGCTTAATTACCATTCTGGAAAGAGGACAAGCCCAGCGTCATTTCATGAAACTCTGGAAGGCACTGGAGGTCCTAGGAATGCTGGTAGAAGACTTGGCAGGCATCCTGTGTAAGTGCTAGTAGTCCTAGGATTCCTGGAAGACCTGGCAAGGTTCCTGTAAGTATTGAAAGTCCTAGGAATTCTGGAAGACCCATCAGTAATCCTATTAATGTTGAAGGTCCTAGGAATCCCGGAAAACCCAATAAGGATTCTGTAAGTACTGAAGGTCCTAGAAATCTTGGAAGGCCCTGCAGAGATCCTGTGAGTACTGGAGGTCCTAGGAATCCTGGAAGACCCAACAAGGATAATGTCATTAATGAAGGTCCTAGGATTCCTGAAAATCCAGAAAAGACCTGGCAGGGATCTTGTGAGTACTGGAGGTCTTATTATTCCTGAAAATCCTGGAAGACCCAGCAGGGATCCTCTGAGTACTGAAGGTCCTAGGAATCCTGGAAAACCCAACAAGAATACTGTGAGTACTGGTGGTCCTGGGAATCTTGAAAATCCTGGAAGACCTGACAGGGATCCTGTGAGTACTGGAGGTCCTAGGAATCCTGGAAAATCCTAGAAGATCCAAGAGGGATCTTGTGAGTACTAAAGGCCCTAGGAATCCTGAAATATCCTGGAAGACCTGACAAGGATCCTCTGATTACTGAGGGCCCTAGGAATCCTGAAAAGCCCAGCAGAGATCCTCTAAATACTGGAAGACCTTGTGGGGACCTTTTTTGTTGATTTTCCATCCAGCTAAATTTTGCAGTCACTATGGTTAAAAAATGAAAGGCCTGTCAAGGGTCCTGTAAGTATTGGGGGTCCAAGACCCAGCTGGAATCCAATGAATGCGGAAAGTCCTAGGAATCCTGGAAAACCCAACAAGGATACTATGAGTACTGGTGGTCCTGGGAATCTTGAAAATCCTGGAAGACCTGGCAGAGATTCTGTGAGTACTGGAGGTCCAAGGAATCCTGGAATACCCAACAAGGATCCTGTGATTACTGAAGGTCCTAGGAATCCTGAAAATCCTGGAAGACCTGGCAGGGATTCTCTGACTACTGAAGGTTCTAGCAATCCTGAACACCCTGGAAGACCTGGCAGGGATCCTGTGAGTACTGGAGGTCCTAGGAATCCTGGAAAATCCAATAAGGGTCCTAGGAATTCTGGAAGACCCAACAAGGATCCCGTCATTACTGAAGGTCCTAGGAATCCTGAAAATCCTTGAGGATCTGGCAGGGATTCTCTGACTACTGAAGATCCTAGGAATCCTGAATATCCTGGAAGACCAGGCAGGGATTCTCTGGCTACTGAAGGTCCTGGGAATCCTAGTAAATCCTAGATGACCCCAGCAGGTACCTTGTACCGGAGTACTGAAGGTCCTAGAAGTCCTGAAAATCATGGAAGACCTGTCAGAGTACTGGAGGCCCTAGAAATCCTAGAAGACCTTGCGGGGACCTTATATTGAACAATGTGCTGCAAAGTAAAGACACTAAATTGTACACCCATGCTAGGTGTTCCATGCATCCTTGTGCAGACAACCCAATTCCTATTAATTGGGACGCAGCAGCTGCATGGACACCACCGTTGCTTTCAATTTGACATCCATAAAGGTGTGGGTGCATGTCACACATGTCATCCCACATGGATGTCACATTGGGAGCAGCGGAAGTGTCCATCCACCTCCTGCTGCCCCCAATGGACATGACTGGGACTGCCTGTACAGGGATGCACAGAAACACCTGTGCTTCCTGTTGGGACAAATGCAACGTCCCTTCGCGCGAATGTACGCTTTAATGCGCCCGCGTGATGCTTTTTATTTGTCATGGTACTAGACATGTGCAGAACAAAAAAAATTGTTTCGTTTCCATTCGCTATTTACATAAATTAGTTTAGTTAAATTAGCTTAATTCATTTTTGGAATTTGTTTCGTTTATTCGAAGCGATTCAAATTTTTCGAATTCCCTCAATTTGCATTCAAATAGAAATTCATTCAAAATCAAATTTATTCTTTTTGAATTTTGGAAGATGGCTTTATGCTTTCTATTCCATTCTAAGTTTTTTTCTATTCTATTTTTTTTATTTTTTATTCTGTTTTTTTCTTTTCTATTCTATTCAAATTTTTTCTTTTCGAAATTTGAATTTATTCTATTTGAAACTCGAATTTTGGAAAAAGATTATGTTATTATATTCTTTCTATTTTATTCTATTCTTTTCTATTGTTTATTCAGTTTTTTTTTCCATTCTATTCTTTTATTTTCTATTCTATTCATTTCTATTCTGCTCTATTCTTTTCTTTTCTATTCAAATGTATTGTATTTGAAATTCGAATTTCAGAGGATGGGTATGTTATTTCTATTTCATTCTATTCTATTTTTTTATTCTATTCTATTCCTTTATTTTCTATTCTATTGTATTTTATTTAGTTTTTTTATTTTCTATTCTATCTTGCTCTGTTTAAAGGCCAGTTTACACCACATCCAGTCTAATGCATTTTTTTTTCTGCATCAAAAATGCATAGAAAGTAGATTATATGGTTTTTAATTGCATAGTTCACACCAGTGCTTGCAGTTCCAGTGCGTTTTTGATGCATTTTACGACCTTCCAGTACAGTCTAGTGCAGGAAAAATGCAGCATGTTCTACTTTTGTTCTGGAACTGCAAGCACTGGCAATGCCGTTGAAACCATATAACCTACTTTACATGCGTTTTTAATGCAGAAAAAAAACGCACTGGACTGCATGTGGTGTGAACTGGCCCTTACTATTTTTTATTATATTCTATTATATTCTTTTCTATTCTATTCCCTATTCTATTTTATTCTCTTCAGGAAATTCAAATTTGATTTGAAAAGTATTTGAATTCGAATTTGTCCGAAATTTTTATTCGTTACTTTGGATTTCAGTTTTACTCTCTTATATTCTATTCTTTTATTTTCTATTCTTTTATATTCTTTTCTATTCTATTCCATTATTTTATATTCTATTTATTTTATTATTATTTTCTATTCTGTTTTATTCTCTTCAGGAAATTAAAAGTTGATTTGAAAAGTATTTGAATTCGAATTTTGTCCGAAATTGTTATCCGTTATTTTGGATTTCTTTTTTACTCTATTATATTCTATTCTTTTATTTTCTATTATATGCTTTTCTATTCTATTCCATTATTTTCTATTCTTTTTTATTTTCTTCGGAAATTCAAATTTGATTTGAAAAGTATTTGAATTCAAATTTCGTCCGAAATTTTTATCGGTCATTTTGGATTTCCCTTTTACTCTATTATATTCTATTCTTTTATTTTATATTCTATTCTATTCTATTCTATTCTTTTCTATTCTAGTCCATTATTTTCTATTCTATTTATCTATTTATTTCATTATTATTTTCTATTCTATTTTATTCTCTTCAGGAAATTAAAATTTGATTTGAAAAGTATTTGAATTCGAATTTGTCCGAAATTTTTATCCGTTATTTTGGATTTCTGTTTTACTCTATTATATTCTATTCTTTTATTTTCTATTCTATTCTATTCTTTTCTCTTCTATTCCGTTATTTTCTATTTTATTTTATTCTCTACAGGAAATTAAAATTTGATTTAAAAAGTATTTGAATTCGAATTTCGTCCGAAATTTTTATCCATCATTTTGGATTTCCGTTTTACTCTATTAAATTCTATTCTTTTATTTTCTACTATATTCTTTTCTATTCTATTTCATTATTTTCTATTTTATTCTCTTTGGAAATTCAAATTTGATTTGAAAAGTTATTGAATTCGAATTTCCTCCGAAATTTTTATCCGTTATTTTGGATTTTCTGTTTTTATTTTCTATTCTAGTCTATTCTTTTCTATTCTATTCCATTATTTTCTATTCTATTTTATCCTCTTCAGGAAATTAAAATGTGATTTGAAAAGTATTTGAATTCGAATTTCCTCATTATCCGTCATTTTGGATTTCCATTTTACTCTACTATATTCTATTCTTTTATTTTCTATTATATTCTATTATATTATTTTATAGTCTATTCCATTATTTTCTATTCTATTTATCTATTTATTTTATTTTATTATTATTTTCTATTCTATTTTATTCTCTTCAGGAAATTAAAATTTGATTTGAAAAGTATTTAAATTTGATTTGAAAAGTATTTGAATTCAAATTTTGTCCGAAATTTTTATTTGTTATTTTGGATTTCCGTTTTACTCTCCTATATTCTATTCTTTTATTTCCTATTATTATTATTATTATTATTTAGGGTACTTCTATAGCACCATCAATTTACGTAGCGCTTTACATATACATTGTACATTTACATCAGTCCCTGCCCTCAAGGAGCTTACAATCTAAGGTCCCTAACTCACATTCATATACTAGGGCCAGTTTAGACAGAAGCCAATCAACCTATTATATTCTATTCTATTATTTTCTAATATTTTCCATTTTTTTTTCTATCCTGTTTTATTGTCTTCAGGAAATTAAAATTTGATTTGAAAAGTATTTGAATTCTAATTTCGTCCGAAATTTTTATCCGTCATTTTGGATTTCAGTTTTACTCTCTTATATTGAATTCTTTTATTTTCTATTATATTTTTTTCTTTTATATTCCAATATTTTCTATACCATTTTATTCTCTTCAGGGAATTAAAATTTGATTTGAAAAGTATTTTAATTCGAATTGCATCCGAAATTTGTATCCGTTATTTTGGATTTCCGTTTTACTCTATTATATTCTATTCTTTTATTTTCTATTCTATTCTATTCTATTCTTTTCTATTCCATTATTTTCTATTCTATTTATTTATTTATTTTATTATTACATTAATATACTAGGGCCAATTTAGACAGAAGCCAGTCAACCTATTATATTCTATTCTATTATTTTCTATTCTATTCCGTTATTTTCTATTCTATTTTATTCTCTTCAGGAAATGAAAATTTGATTTGAAAAGTATTTGAATTCGATTTTCGTCCCAAATTTGTATCCGTCATTTTGGATTTCCGTTTTACTCTATTATATTCTATTCTTTTATTTTCTAGTATATTCTTTTCTATTCTATTTCGGTATTTTCTTTTTATTTTCTATTCTATTCTATTCTTTTCTATTCAGTTGTTTTCTATTCTATTTAATTTTCTTCGGAAATTCAAATTTGATTTGAAAAGTACTTGAATTCGAATTTCGTCCAAAATTTTAATCCCTTATTTTGGATTTACGTTTTACTCTACTATATTCTATTCTTTTATTTTCTATTATTTTCTACTTTTTTCTTTTCTATTCTATGCCATTATTTTATATTCTATTTTGTTATTTTCTATTCTATTTTATTCTCTTCATGAAATAAAATTTGATTTGAAAAGTATTTGAATTCGAATTTGGTCCGAAATTTTTATCCTTCATTTTGGATTTCCGTTTTACCCTATTATATTCTTATCTTTTATTTTCTATTATACTCTATTCTATTCTTTTCTGTTCTATTCCGTTACTTTCTATTGTATTTTTGTTCTCTTCAGGAAATTAAAATTTGATTTTATTTTCTGTTATATTATATTATATTTTCTATTCTATTCTATTCTATTATTTTCTATTCTATTTCATTATTTTCTTTTATTTTCTATTATATTCTATTCTTTTTTTATTCTATTCCGTTATTTTCTATTCTATTTTATTCTCTTCAGGAAATTTAAATTTGATTTGAAAAGTATTTGAATTCGAATTTGGTCCGAAATTTTTATCCTTCATTTTGGATTTCCGTTTTACTCTATTATAGTCTATTCTTTTATTTTCTATTATACTCTATTCTATTCTTTTCTATTCTATTCCGTTATTTTCTATTCTATTTTTGTTCTCTTCAGGAAATTAAAATTTGATTTTCTATTATATTATATTATATTTTCTATTATATTATATTATATTATTTTCTATTCTATTTCGTTATTTTCTTTTATTTTCTATTCTATTATTTTCTATTCTATTATTTTCTATTCTATTTCGTTATTTTCTATGCTATTTTATTCTCTTCGGAAATTCGAATTTGATTTAAAAAGTATTTGAATTAGAATTTTCTTCCGAAATTTTTATTCGTTATTTTGGATTTGTTTCAATTTCAGTTATTGTAATTCAGATACATCCGAATTGCCGAATAAAAAAAATAATAAATTGTGCGGATTTCAGTTCGGGTCGAAACGTGCGGCACATGTCTGCATGGTCGGGATCGGCGGTCAGGCAGCAGCTTTGCAGTGTTTGAAGAGTTAATGTTCATTAGGGAGGAATTCATCCTTGTAAAAAAGCAGCAAGTCCCCCTTCTGGTGTTTGTTGTGTAAATCGCCCGCAGTGGCTGTAGCCTCTCGTGATCCTCCGACCCCCATCCCCCGTGACCTTCACTCCCCGGCACCGACGTGAAGTGGAAACTTGCTAAAAATAAGAGTCATGGGATGGAATCGGCTTAAGGTAACCGATGGCAATAACCGGACTTTACAGGAGCGGAATCCTGACCCCCCGTGTTGTGTATACTCCCCGGCTGTGTTGATATTTCCATGCAGTGTTGCAATATCACAGTCATTACAGTGAATTCAAACCGTGTCACAACAGCGGACACACCCGGAGCTCAAAATGGATCGATTTTCTGTAAACATAACCCACGTTACATTAAATCTGAGGTTTATTATGCTTATGTTTTGCCTTCCCTTGTTCCTCCCTCTGCCCGCCATCAACACGCTAATGAAAATTTTAAATAAAACATTTTCTTTTCCATTACATACCTAATTTCTGCCTATTGAAATCATCACTGGGTCTCTGTGCGTCTCTATGCAAAGCAGGCAGATCATGGCTGGTGGGAGGGGCCGGCAGAGAACTGCACATAGCTTCATTAGGGAGGGAGTGGGGCGTTCATAAGCAGACTTCCTTCGCAATTTGAACCACCCGAGGTAACCTCACCTGTGATGCTGAGCCTGCACGATTGAACACTAAAATCCAGTGATTGGAAGGGGCGGGGCCAGGGACAGTCAGGCTGGGGAGGAAAGATGATGCTGGATGTCCTTCAGCCAGGAAATGAGATGGGTTCTGTGTGACCTGCTACAGCTTCTAATGTACCAGTGACAACAGTTTACCCTGACAGGAAATGAAGAGAAACGGCATCTTCTTGAGGCCGCTTAGCATCCTTCCATTGCTAGGATGCAGGCAGCTTTTCAGTGAAGAAGCTTGGTATCCTTCTGTTGCTAGGACGCAGGCGGTTACTCATAGAAGTTGCAAGGTGTCCTTCTGTTGCTAGGATGCAGGCGTTTCTTAAAGCTGCTTAGCATCCTTCCATTGCTAGGATGCAGGCAGCTTTTCAGTGAAGAAGCTTGGTATCCTTCTGTTGCTAGGACGCAGGAGGGTACTCATAGAAGTTGCAAGGTGTCCTTCTGTTGCTAGGATGCAGGCGCTTCTTAAAGCTACTTAGCATCCTTCCATTGCTAGGATGTAGGCAGCTTTTCAGTCAAGAAGCTTAGCATCCTTCTGTTGCTAGGACGCAGGCGGTTACTCATAGAAGTTGCAAGGTGTCCTTCTGTTGCTAGGATGCAGGCGCTTCTTAAAGCTACTTAGCATCCTTCCATTGCTAGGATGTAGGCAGCTTTTCAGTCAAGAAGCTTATTATCCTTCTGTTGCTAGGACGCAGGCGGTTACTCATAGAAGTTGCAAGGTGTCCTTCTGTTGCTGGGATGCAGGCGCTTCTGCATGTGGGTTCTTAAGGAAACTTCACATTGTCTTTCCGTTACCATGAGGTTGGTGGCTTCTCATGAAGCTGCTAAGCATTCTGCTGTTGCTAGGATGCAGGCAGATTCTCAAGGAAGCTGCATGTTGTCTTTCCATTGCTATGATGCAGGTGGATTCTAAAGGAAACCGTATAATGTACTTCCGTTGCTAGGACACAAGCGGATTTTTAATGACCCCACAAATTAGCTTTTCTGTAATGCAGATTCCCAGTGAAGCCACTCACTGTAATTCTATTGCCAGGGCACACTCAGATTCTCAAGGACGCTGCATATTGGTCTTCTGTTGCTAGGAAGCAGGCAGATTCTCAAGAAAGCCGCATATTGTCCTTCCATTGCTATGAGGCATGTGGACTCTCAGAGAAGCCACATATTGTCCTTCTGTTGTTACAAAGCTTTTCATTGAAACTACCTAACATTCTTCTGTTGCTAGGATGCAGGTGGTCTCTCAGTGACGCCGACCAACATCCTTCCATTGCTAGGACACAGGTGGAGTCCTAATGACCCCGCCTAACATTCTTCTGTTGCTCAGGCGCAGGTCAGTTCTCAATGATACCACCTAACATTTTTCTGTTGCTAGGACGCAGGTGGGTTCTCAGTGATGCCTCCTAACATTCTTTCGTTGCTAGAACGCAGGTGGATTCTCAATAATACCACCTAACATTCTTCCACTGCTAGGACGCTGGTGGATTCTCAATGACGCCACCTAACATTCTTCTGTTGCTAAGATGCAGGTGGGTTCTCAGTGACACTGACCAACATTCTTCCATTGCTAGGACACAGGTGGAGTCTTAATGACCCCGTCTAACATTCTTCTGTTGCTCAGGCGCAGGTCAGTTCCCAATGATACCACCGTCTTCTGTTGCTAGGACGCAGGTGGATTCTCAATGACGCCACCTAACATTCTTCTGTTGCTAGGACGCAGGTAGGTTCTCAGTGATGCCTCCTAACATTCTTCCATTGCTAGGATGCAGGTGGATTCTCAATGATACCACCTAACATTCTTCTCCTACTAGGACGCAGGTGGGTTCTCAGTGATGCCTCCTAACATTCTTCCGTTGCTAGGATGCAGGCGGATTCTCAATGATGCCGCCTAACATTCTTCCATTGCTAGGACACAGGCGGATTCTTAATGATGCCGCCTAACATTCTTCTGTTGCTAGGACGCAGGTGAATTCTCAATGATGCCACCTTACATTCTCCTGTTGCTAGAAACCAGGTGGGTTCTCAGTGACGCCGCCTAACATTCTTCCATTGCTAGGAAGCAGGTGGATTCTCAATGATGCCACCTAACATTCTTCTGTTGCTAGGACGCAGGTGGATTCTCAATGATGCCGCCTAACATTCTTCTGTTGCTAGGACGCAGGTGAATTCTCAATGATGCCACCTAACATTCTTCTGTTGCTAGGACGCAGGTGGATTCTCAATGATGCCACCTAACATTCTTCTGTTGCTAGGACGCAGGTGGATTCTCAATGATGCCACCTTACATTCTCCTGTTGCTAGGATGCAGATGGATTCTCAATGATACCGCCTAACATTCTTCAGCTGCTAGGAAGCAGGTGGATTCTCAATGACACCACCTAACATTCTTCTGTTGTTAGGACGCAGGTGAATTCTCAATGACGCCACCTAACATTCTTCTGTTGCTAGGACGCAGGTGAATTCTCAATGATGCCACCTAACATTCTTCCGCTGCTAGGAAGCAGGTGGATTCTCAATGATGCCACCTAACATTCTTCTGTTGCTAGGATGCAGGTGAATTCTCAATTATGCCACCTTACATTCTCCTGTTGCTAGGATGCAGATGGATTCTCAATGATACCGCCTAACATTCTTCCGCTGCTAGGAAGCAGGTGGATTCTCAATGACGCCACCTAACATTCTTCTGTTGCTAGGACGCAGGTGGGTTCTCAGTGACGCCACCTAACATTCTTCTGTTGCTAGGACGCAGGTGCATTCTCAATGACGCCACCTAACATTCTTCTGTTGCTAGGACGCAGGTGGGTTCTCAGTGACGCCACCTAACATTCTTCTGTTGCTAGGACGCAGGTGGGTTCTCAATGATGCCTTCTAACATTCTCCTGTTGCTAGGACGCAGGTGGGTTCTCAGTGAAGCTATCTAACATTCTTCCATTGCTCTGACGTGGGCCCTTGCAATAGAAGGTATTAACAGGAGTTTTAGCACCTCTTACATATTTACTCTGAGCAATAAAAACCTGGCTGGGGTTCTACCAATTCCCTACTCCATCCAACCATCCAAAACATTAAAAGAAAATTGTCTCCAGTTGCACTTGCAAGTAGCTCAGGGATCGGCATAACCCATATAAAGACAATTCCTCCAGTGACCACTAGATGTCCTCCTTTCCATTCCGAGCCCGCATTGAGCGCCATTCCAGCTTCGCGCTTCCTCTCCCGGCTAATTTTGTCCCTTCGGACGCGCCGTCCGTCACGTGACACAAACAGGAAGTGTCGCCGGTGTGCAGCGGCTGGAGAGATGGCTCCGGATCCCTGGTGGGTAAATAGAAGGGTGAAGAGGGGGCTGGCTCAGAGGGGCCGTCCTGGCATGCTGGGAGTAGTTGTCCTTCTAGTTATCCAGCAGCTGGAGAGTCAGGAGAAGAAGCCTCCACCTCCAGTTTAATGGCTGCCCACCATCTAAAACCAGTTCCCAGGGGGGTGTTACTGGTGGGAGGGCGCTTCGCCCTGCTTGAGGCGCGGATACGTTATCATGGCGGTCCTGAGCGTCCTCGCCTTCCTTTTCCCATTGGTCAAAGTGAAAGATCGCCAGCCGCAGGTGTATCCAACCCCCGACGGCCTCATCCCTGTGTAAGCTCTGTGTCCGACCCGCCGGGCCCTCATCCCTGTGTAAGCTCCGTGTCCGACCCGCGGAGGTCCCTCATCCCTGTGTAAGCTCTGTGTCCGACCCGCCGGGCCCTCATCCCTGTGTAAGCTCTGTGTCGGAGCCGCGGGGCCCTCATCCCTGTGTAAGCTCTGTGTCGGAGCCGCGGGCTCCTCATCCCTGTGTAAGCTCTGTGTCGGAGCCGCGGGGCCCTCATCCCTGTGTAAGCTCTGTGTGGGAGCCGCGGGCTCCTCATCCCTGTGTAAGCTCTGTGTCGGAGCCCCGCGGGTCCCTCATCTCTGTGTAAGCTCTGTGTCGGAGCCGCGGGCTCCTCATCTCTGTGTAAGCTCTGTGTGGGAGCCGCGGGCTCCTCATCCCTGTGTAAGCTCTGTGTCGGAGCCGCGGGTCCCTCATCTCTGTAAGCTCTGTGTCGGAGCCCCGCGGGTCCCTCATCCCTGTGTAAGCTCTGTGTGGGAGCCGCGGGCTCCTCATCCCTGTGTAAGCTCTGTGTCGGAGCCCCGCGGGTCCCTCATCTCTGTGTAAGCTCTGTGTCGGAGCCGCGGGCTCCTCATCTCTGTGTAAGCTCTGTGTCGGAGCCGCGGGCTCCTCATCTCTGTGTAAGCTCTGTGTCGGAGCCGCGGGTCCCTCATCCCTGTGTAAGGTCTGTGTCGGAGCCCCGCGGGTCCCTCATCCCTGTGTAAGCTCTGTGTCGGAGCCACGGGTCCCTCATCCCTGTGTAAGCTCTGTGTCGGAGCCCCGCGGGTCCCTCATCCCTGTGTAAGCTCTGTGTCGGAGCCCCACGGGTCCCTCATCCCTGTGTAAGCTCTGTGTCGGAGCCCCGCGGGTCCCTCATCCCTGTGTAAGCTCTGTGTCGGAGCCACGGGTCCCTCATCCCTGTGTAAGCTCTGTGTCGGAGCCCCGCGGGTCCCTCATCCCTGTGTAAGCTCTGTGTCGGAGCCCCGCGGGTCCCTCATCCCTGTGTAAGCTCTGTGTCGGAGCCACGGGTCCCTCATCCCTGTGTAAGCTCTGTGTCGGAGCCCCGTGGGTCCCTCATCCCTGTGTAAGCTCTGTGTCGGAGCCCCGGGGTCCCTCATCCCTGTGTAAGCTCTGTGTCGGAGCCGCGGGGGCCTATCCTTGTGTAAGCTCTGTGTCGGAGCCCCGGGGTCCCTCATCCCTGTGTAAGCTCCGTGTCGGAGCCGCGGGGCCTCATCCCTGTGTAAGCTCTGTGTCGGAGCCATGGCGGTCCTCTTCCCCGTTTAAGCTCTGTGTCGGAGCCGTGGGGACCTCATCCCTGTGTAAGCTCTGTGTCCGACCCGCGGGGGTCCCTCATCCCTGTGTAAGCTCTGTGTCGGAGCCCCGCGGGTCCCTCATCCCTGTGTAAGCTCTGTGTCGGAGCCCCGGGGTCCCTCATCCCTGTGTAAGCTCTGTGTCGGAGCCCCGCGGGTCCCTCATCCCTGTGTAAGCTCTGTGTCGGAGCCCCGGGGTCCCTCATCCCTGTGTAAGCTCTGTGTCGGAGCCGCGGGGGCCTCATCCCTGTGTAAGCTCTGTGTCGGAGCCGTGGATCCCTCATCCCTGTGTAAGCTCTGTGTCGGAGCCACGGGGGCCTAATCCCTGTGTAAGCTCTGTGTCGGAGCCCCGGGGTCCCTCATCCCTGTGTAAGCTCTGTGTCGGAGCCGCGGGTCCCTCATCCCTATGTAAGCTCTGTGTCGGAGCCGCGGGTCCCTCAGCCATGGCGGTCCTCTTCCCTGTTTAAGCTCTGTGTCAGAGCCGCGGGGACCTCATCTCTGCAAGTCCGAGATTACGAACTGTGCTAGGTGATCCTGCGCAGAGGAGCCACTTTGCCACTATATATGTGTGTGTGTGTGTATGTATGTATGTGTGTGTATATGTGTATATATATATATATATATATATATATATATATATATATATATATATATATATATATATATATACACACATACAGTATACGGTTGGCAAGCGGTTAAAGGAGGTTTTCTTTTTTTGTAAACACAATGTTTTGATTGAAGGGTATTGCATGGTTGTGGGGGAGGGGCGGGGGTACAAGGGTAGTTTATTATACTCTATGTGTACATCACACGTCAGCTTTATACCGTGTATTTTCAGGTTTCAGTAGAGAAGGTATCGGTGTATGACGGGAGTTTTATTTGTATTCTGGATACAGGTTATCGAGCTACGATGACACGTACCACCTTGCCCAGGAGATCGCCGAGAAAATCCATGAGAGGGAGCGATACTTACGGAATGGAGAGAACCCGGCCAGGGTAAAGTCTTGTGTGCGGGGGAGGGGTAAAAGGATAAATTGTGCTTTATTTTGAACCCATTTCTTATAGCAGGGGTGCCAAACTCTATTTTATCCTGGGCTACATTAGCGTTTCGGTTCGAGAAGGGCTGACCGCACTCCCAGGTATGAAGCCGTGATGATTACTTTATTGAAAATGATAATTCATCGAGATACATCGTGATGAGACCTCTATGCAGGCATGGCAAGATTCACGAATCAAGGTTCGCTTAGTCATATGACTAAAGCCTCGTGACACACGATCGGATTTTCCGCAGAAAAGCCTCGGACTTTTGTCCGAAGGGCGTGTGCCTGGATTTTGTCTTGCATACCAAACGGCGAGGAATTGTCGGCCAACTAACACGAACGTAGTGACATACGTGGTTTTTCCAGCTCTTTAGCGCCACCCCTTGGGCTCCTTCTGCTAATTTTGTGTTATGCCCTGTACACACGACCGGTTTTTCAGCTTTAGAAGTTTATTTAGACGGAATTCCATTGAAGCGGTCCTGCCTCCACACGGTCACACCAAATTCCGACCGTCCAGAACGCGGTGACGTACAACACGTACGACGGGACTAGAAAAAGGGAGTTCAATAGCCAGTAGCCAATAGCTTCCGTCTCAGTTTTTCAGGTGGACCTGTTCGGACCTTGCACACTCCCCTATGGAGCGGGCGGATTACACGTGTCCGCTGACATCCGCTGCTATCCGATCCTGCATGCAAAATCCAGCGAATGGTGGTTTTAATTCCATCCGTCTGGCGGATCGGACTGGATAGGTTCGGATGAAAACGATGGCTATGGAATCTTCCCACTGCCATGCGCTGTCATTCACAAGCAAAGTGGACCTGGTGGGTAACTAGACTCTGAGTCCCCCCTCCAGGTTCTGCCCACTATCAGTTCATTGTGATTCTTTGGTTGCTAGGGTGCAGGCGACCTCCGTCCTAGCAACCAATGGAAATAATGTAAAGCACAAACTTATCTGCAGACTGACAGTAATTCTTTTACAATCTTATCATAGTATTATTGCTACTGTACTTGTACTCCTCCTGTTTTGCATTGTAACAGAAACTTATTGTTATGTTGAGTCCTGATGTGAACCTGTAAACAAAGAATTGCAAAAAAACAAAACAAAAACCATGTCACGGGGGAGACGTTGGCTTTTTAACTTTTACTTCTCTTTTTTACATCCTTTTTTGTTTCCCCCAACTCAGTGCTGCTGATCTCTTTCAGCTACTTCCTGTCTTCCTGGCTCCTCTTCCAGTGTCAGGGACATACCATTGCTCTAGACCGGTTTCCTGATAGAGACAATGGTGTACCGTGACTGTGCAATGTATGTTGATGCGGCTGCTTGTAGTCTTCACCGTGGGAGCATGTGACAGGGTGGGGACACAGGAGTGCGATTGGGAGACAGGGACATAGTGTTGTCACCCTGTAACAGGAAGTGCCTGAGAAAAGCACTGAGTGGGGGTACTAATGAGCTGGGGATCTGCTGAGTGGGGGTGCTACTGAGCCCCTTTAAAACAAATAGAAAATCTACACACACAGGGCATTTGCTAAGCTTCATTAAAGCTTTAAAAAAGCATCAAAAACTGTTCATGGCAGGATCACCAAGGATTATGTTAAAGTGGTTGCAAACCCTTACATATCCCCAGTGATGTGACTGTCCTCAGGTGATGCACAAAGATTAAACAAATCCACCTACATAAGATGACTCGCTTGGTTGCCACTACAAATCTCAGAAAGAAGAGATTTCACTGTGATTGAGAAAACCCCAATCAGGTGACAGTTTGTGAAATTACTGTTGAGCTTCTGGGAACTTTGTTGAAATTATTCCTAAACCTTTGTGTCACTACTGAACCCCGACACTCTGTGTCACTTACTACTGAACCCCGACACTCTGTGTCACTTACTACTGAACCCCGGCACTCTGTGTCACTTACTACTGAACCCCGACACTCTGTGTCCCTTACTACTGAACCCCGACACTCTGTGTCACTACTACTGAACCCCGACACTCTGTGTCACTTACTACTGAACCCCGACACTCTGTGTCCCTTACTACTGAACCCCGACACTCTGTGTCACTTACTACTGAACCCCGGCACTCTGTGTCACTACTGAACCCCGACACTCTGTGTCACTTACTACTGAACCCCGGCACTCTGTGTCACTTACTACTGAACCCCGACACTCTGTGTCCCTTACTACTGAACCCCGACACTCTGTGTCACTACTACTGAACCCCGACACTCTGTGTCCCTTACTACTGAACCCCGACACTCTGTGTCCCTTACTACTGAACCCCGACACTCTGTGTCCCTTACTACTGAACCCCGACACTCTGTGTCACTACTACTGAACCCCGACACTCTGTGTCACTTACTACTGAACCCCGACACTCTGTGTCACTTACTACTGAACCCCGACACTCTGTGTCACTTACTACTGAACCCCGACACTCTGTGTCCCTTACTACTGAACCCGATACTCTGTGTCCCTTACTACTGAACCCGATACTCTGTGTCCCTTACTACTGAACCCGATACTCTGTGTCCCTTACTACTGAACCCCGACACTCTGTGTCCCTTACTACTGAACCCCGACACTCTGTGTCCCTTACTACTGAACCCCGGCACTCTGTGTCCTTTTAGGCCACAGCCAGTATTCAGCGCAATGAAAATCACACCCAACCACTTTTTCTCAGCTGCGGGGCGCCCAACTTATGATCCTGCACACAGGCCCACTGCTTTAAGAAAATGCCCCTGAGCTGAGCTCATCATTGCGCATCCATTCCAGATGTTTGTATGTGACATCACATACATCACATACATCACATACATCCCATTATCCCATACATCTCATACATCCCATACATCTCATATACATCCCATACGTCTCATACATCCCATACGTCCCATACATCCCATACATCACATACATCCCATAAATCATATACATCCCATACATCATATACATCCCATACATCATATACATCCCATACATCATATACATCCCATACATCATATACTTCCCATACATCATATACATCCCATACTTTATATACATCCCATACATCATATACATCATATACATCCCATACATCATATACATCCCATACATCATATACATCCCATACATCATATACATCCCATACATCATATACATCCCATACATCATATACATCCCATACATCATATACATCCCATACATCATATACATCATATACATCCCATACATCATATACATCCCATACATCATATACATCCCATACATCATATACATCCCATACATCATATACATCCCATACATCATATACATCCCATACATCATATACATCCCATACATCATATACATCCCATACATCCCATACATCCCATACATCATATACATCCCATACAAGCACGTGGGCTGGATGTGAGAGGTGGATCAGCAGGATGAGTGTACCAGGACAGGTACAGGACAGGACACTCTGCGTATCGCGTATATCATAGTTGAGAAGAGGGTACAGCAGTGGGGAAAATGAGCAGGAGGGGTTCAGAGGTGGGACAGAAGAGGAGAAGGGTACAGCAGTGGGGCAGATTTGCAGGAGGTACAGTGGTGGAAGAGATGAGAAGGGGGTACAGCAGTGGGACAAAAGAGCAGGAGGGTACAGTGATGGTGCAGAAAATCAGGGGGATAAAGCAGTGAGGAAGATGTGAAAGGAGATGTATTGGTGGGGCAGATGAGCGGGGGGGGGGTTACAGTAGTGGGGCAGATGAGCGGGGGGGGGTTACAGTAGTGGGGCAGATGAGCGGGGGGGTTACATGGGTGGGGCAGATGAGCGGGGGTTACAGTAGTGGGGCAGGAAAGCAGGAGGGTACAGTGGTGGGGCAGATGAGCAGATGGGTTCAGTGTTAGGACAGATGAGAAGGTGATTCAGTAATCTTTTTAGCTTGTAAGCTCTAGCGAGCAGGGCCCTCTGATTCCTCTTGTACCAAATTGTAATGTAATGGTAATGTGTGCCTTTGTTCTGTTAAGCGCTGTGCAAACTGTTGGCGCTATATAAAACCTGTATAATAATAAAAAAAATATTGTGACAGAAGAGCATGGGGATACGGCAGTGGGGCGGATGAGCAGGGAGGTACAGTGGTGGGGCAGAGGAGAAAGGAGGTGCATTAGTAGGACAGAGGAGCAGGGGTTTACAGTGGTGGGGCAGATGTGCATGGGGGTACAGTGGTGGGGCATATGAACAGGGGGTACAGAGGTGGGGCAGATGTGCATGGAGGTACAGTGGTGGGTCACATGAGAAAGCGGGCAAATTTGTGAGGCAGATGTATAGGGGGTTACAGTGGTGGGGCAAATGGGTAGGGGGTTCAGTGTTGGGGCAGGTGAGCAGGGGGGTAGAGCAGTGGGGCAGCTGTGAAAGGAGGTGTATTGGTGGGGCAGATGTACAGGGGGGGGGGGGGACAGTGATCTGAGGTGTGGAGTTGCAGGATGTTAATTTCTCACTACTAAAGTAGTTTTCAGCATTTACTTTATAAAAAATGATTTTCATGATTGAGGGTGTGAAGTTGACATTTTTCTGTTATAAAATCGGCACTCCCAATTTCTCTGATAACATTTTCCGGCACTCTGTGCTCTGAAGGTTTCCTCCCCCTGGTGTACGCTTTCTGTATTGTTCTTTCTTTGTATCCTCTGAGGACGATCGGTGTTTTTCCCTCACATGATCTGCGGATGGATCTCCCTCCTCTCTAATTACAGGATCAGTCTGTGTATAGACAACACTCATCAATCTTTGCTCTCCAATTTTCTTTTTTTGGGTTCTGTTTTCTTTCCATGATAACATTCACAAAACGTAAACATGATTAGCAATTCATCAGCCGTAGCTCACGTACCCCCCCCCTCATGTACCTTCCCCCCCCTCATGTACCCCCCCCCTCACGTACCTTCCCCCCCCCTCACGTACCTTCCCACCCTCACGTACCTTCTCCCCCTCACGTACCTTCTCCCCCTCACGTACCTTCTCCCCCTCACGTACCTTCCCCCCCCTCGCGTACCTTCCCCTCCTCACGTACCTTCCCCTCCTCACGTACCTTCCCCCCCCCCCTCACGTACCTTCCCCCCCTCACGTACCTTCCCTCCCTCACGTACCTTCCCTCCCTCACGTACCTTCCCCACCCTCACGTACCTTCCCCCTCCTCACGTACCTTCCCCCTCCTCACGTACCTTCCCCCCCCACTCACGTACCCCCCCCCACTCACGTACCCCCCCCCACTCACGTACCCCCCCCCCCACTCACGTACCCCCCCCCCTCACGTACCTTCCCCCCTCACGTACCTTCCCCCCCTCACGTACCTTCCCCCCCTCACGTACCTCCCCCCCCTCACGTACCTTCCCCCCTCCCCTCACGTACCTTCCCACCCTCACGTACCTTCCCACCCTCACGTACCTTCCCCACCCTCACGTACCTTCCCACCCTCACGTACCTTCCCCACCCTCACGTACCTTCCCCACCCTCACGTACCTTCCCCACCCTCACGTACCTTCCCCACCCTCACGTACCTTCTCCCCCTCACGTACCTTCTCCCCCTCACGTACCTTCCCACCCTCACGTACCTTCCCCACCCTCACGTACCTTCCCACCCTCACGTACCTTCCCCACCCTCACGTACCTTCTCCCCCTCACGTACCTTCTCCCCCTCACGTACCTTCCCACCCTCGCGTACCTTCCCACCCTCGCGTACCTTCCCCACCCTCACGTACCTTCCCCACCCTCACGTACCTTCCCCACCCTCACGTACCTTCCCCACCCTCACGTACCTTCCCCACCCTCACGTACCTTCCCACCCTCCCCTCATGTACCTTCCCACCCTCCCCTCACGTACCTTCCCCCCCCCTCACGTACCTTCCCCCCCCCTACGTACCTTCCCCCCCCTACGTACCTTCCCCCCCCCTCACGTACCTTCCCCCCCTACATACCTTCCCCTCCTCAAGTACCTCCCCCCCTCACGTACTACCTTCCCCTCCTCACGTACCTCCCCCCCCCCTCACGTACTTTCCCCCCCTCCACGTACCTTCCCCCCATCACGTACCTTCCCCTCCTGAGCTTAATGTCATTGTAAAGATTCATGTTTTTTTTTTATTTAATTAATAAACATGTCTTACTTACCTCCTCTGTGTAACGGTTTTGCGGCCCTGATCCTCCTCTTCTGGGGTCCCCCAGCGGCGCTCCTGGCTCCTTCCCATCGAGTGCTCCCACGAAGAAGTGCTTTCCATGGGGGCATCCGAGCGATCGCGCTCCTGAGTCCTGCTGCTGTGTCCACTGATACAGACGGCAGGACTCGGCCCCGCCCCCCCCCCAACTCCTGTGTCACTGTATTTGATTGACCGCAGTGGGAGCCAATGGCTGCACTGCTATCAATCTATCCAATGAGGACCCGAGACCGCGGCTGGAACTGCTGGGCACGGCGTGCTCGTCACTGGAATGATCGGGTTCAGTAAGTAAAACAGGGGGGGGGGACAACGACTCTGGGGGGGGGGGGTGCTACACCACAAAAGGTTTTTCACCGTGATGCATAGAATGCTAACCATGAGACTTTACGACTCCTTTAAAGCCTCATCTACACCTCAGCATTGTGAAGCTCCAATACGCTGGAGGGGAAAGTAGAAAATCTATTCTGTATGTGGACGGTTCCCATCTCCACATAACCAAATACCTGAAGCTCAAGAAAGTTCTGGAGCTTTTTTGTAGCTACAATTGGGCAGATTTGAGCGTTTTGTGGTGCATTTTTATTCCCATAGAAATGAATGGAAACGCGCCACATGTTTTTTGTGCGTTTTTTTTTTTTTTTAACACTATTTTCTGCTCAAATGAGAAAATGTAAAACCACAAATAGTAATAATATATGAAGAAATAAATGTAAAATACACAAATAACTAAAAATCATAAATAAATTAATACATACATAAATAATAATAAACCCCTAACCTTAAAAAAATAATACATTTATTATAAATGATAGCCACCCAAACCTGAAAACAATAATAAATAATAATATTGCTAATAATAATAATAATGTAAAACCTAAAACATAAAAAACAATCCACCTAGATAAATTTGTGCCCATGTGTGTCTCATGTTGCTGCTGTTCATATCACAATCAAAATAAACCGCAAACCACAACGCAAACCGTACCAGAATAAAGTGCAAATTCCTAAAGTGCAAATATTGTGCATCTAATTATATCATTTTTGTTTGTATATATGCTTTTGAGTTATAGTAGATGTACAATATTTGCACTTTATTCTGGTACTGTTTGCGCTGTGTTTTGTGGTTTAATAATAATGTATTTATTTATTTTGTGTTTGAGTTTTTAG